>CAJQUN010000001.1:30213931-30813931 GCA_907163345.1 Haberlea rhodopensis
AAAGAAATCATACAAATCGAAGAAAACAAAGAACAGAACGATATTTAGATCAAATGCCATCCCCTCATGAAGCAATCTTCTTTGTTCTAACTTATCTTCCTCTGTTTGAACTTTTGGCCATGTCTCAAGTCTGCAAATCACTTAGAGATGCCATAAAAACGACATATTGCCATGGATGAATATCATTGTGGACCGGCCTCTGAATTCTCGTTTTTCGGATGACATTCTTATGAAAACAGCATCGAAAGCAAAAGGCCGGTTGCAAGTTCTGGCTCTAATGAACTGCGTGAAGATTACAGATGATGGACTTTGAGGACCGTGGCGCAAAATCCTGTATCAGAAAGGTATAGTGTTTGGTCCAATGTTATTTTTATATGCTTTCATATTGATTTCACAAGGGCTCTTTTTAACTCGTCACTTAGTTTTAATTTCATGTTAGCACAGTATTGAACAGCATGAAAGATGAAGGGATTTTACTGCAAAGCTTTAATTTATGGAATGTAGTTTAAATTTGTGTTAGGATAAGAAAATTGACCGCTATTGTTGGTTTTACCTGTGTGCTGCTAATTTTGCACGAAGAGATCTGTAAAGAGGCGATCATCTCTTAAATTCATGTTTTTCTTTTGAGGTTTTCTAAGTAATTCTTCTGTGCTATTATTATATTTAGATTCGGGGAAGGGAGTTTTAAAGGTATTGGAGGAGTGACCTTTCCTTTCTTTTTGCTTTTGGATTTGTGATGTCGCGTGATCAATATATCTTTGGCCTGTTTTATGTGATATGGTACTTATACATAGTTTTTTAACATCAATTAAAGTCTTCTTTTGCAGCTATATGTACCATCCTGCACAAGCATATCACCAGAAGGAATCATCACGGCAGTAAAATTCCTCACACGAACAAACCACAATCTAAACTGCCTCAGCATCAATGGCATCTATGGCATCAAGAAACAAGACTCACAACTCTTCAAGAACTAGTTAACCCAAACCGTAAATCGGAACCGAACCAGTACAAGATCTTTTATCACAGGAACCTCCCCTTCCTTTTGCATGACGACACTTGTCGTTCAATCGATGTGGAATATGCCCAAAATGTGATGAAGTAAGAATGGTATTCGACTGCCCTCGACTCACCTGTGGAAGAAATGTAGGGGATGTGATATTTGCATTCCAAGATGCAAAGAATGTGGAATCTGCTTCGATGGCCTAGAAGAACTCGAAGATGCAGCGTGTACGGATTCTTGTGCTTGGTTTGCTGGCTTAAGCTTCCAAAGTGCAGCTTTTGTAATAAACCATATTGTAACGAACATGCAAGTTTGCAGATTAGGCTTGCAGGTTCTGAAGGATTTGTGTGTGATTCTTGCCATTCGAATTTTATCTTGTAAAATGTAGATACCCGTTAGTTTTTTTTTTTGTCCTTCTGAGTAGTTTTATGATAATGGCATAACATAAGTAGGGTCTGTCTGTTTACAAATCGCTTGATTTAAACTAGAATTTGGCCAAGTATAGAATATGGGGTCAAATTCTGCTTGTAAGTAGCTCTTGAGTTCAAAATATTGCCATGCTAGAGCATGTGTATTATCATCGGCTATTGTTGTTCATTATAAACCACATTTTACATAGGCCAACAAGAACTACAATTGTTCAAATGTCACTGTATTCCCCTCTCATTGTTTTCATTCCAAGGAAAAGATCCTGTATACAATACATCATTTAATCTTAAATTTAAATAATATCATCTTTAACTTAGCAAAATAAGCTATTTGGATCCCAACCTCATGCAAATGCCATCCTTAGATTTGGACAAAGCTCAAAGAGAGAGAACCTACGTTACACTTGAACTATAAGAGATAATTACATCAATAAACTCAAATGATAAACTTGAATTGTTCTTACAAATTAATGAATCAGTTCATTCTCACTTGTCATCCAACCATAACTCGTGGAGGAACGAAAAATGGGTGCGCTGGAATTGTCAAAACGAAGACAACCAAGTGTCTCTGTGCATTAATTGAGTGGAAACTTCCATGACAGAATTCTAACTACCACTACAACAATACCGCGCACCGGAGTACAAAACCAACGAACATAAACATAAATATTTTCTTGATGGAAGTGTCGTGAATGGCAGCCTGATATCGTGGAATTAGATGAAGAAGCAAGAATGGTGACATTTACAAAGGTTCCATTTCTTCTGCCACTGCAGGAAAACTTGTTGAGAAACATTAAATAGCATCAGCATTACATTTTAAAGGTAGAAACTAACAAGGCATTTTTTTTGGGGAGAACAAATAATTTCATACCTTCCAGGATAAATGCAAGAGCCATGGCCTGCACCAGAAAATTTATACAAAACTCAGTGTTACAATAACTAATTTGCGGGAGATTAATGTTTTATCGACATAATCTGTTGAAGTTTAACATGAGAGTTTTGGTCGCATACTGGGGTCAGTGGTAGCGATGATGGCTACTCCATTGAAGTTACATGGTCCATCATCCATAGCCATTCCGTTATAATATGCATCGAAAGCATACGATGCATGCCCACGAGTGTATCTGGTTCATAGCATGGTTTCACTTGCAAATGAAGAGAGCAATCAACTTTTCCACGTTCACAAGCCCAATATAATGCTGCCTGTATCATCTTCGGATCAGCACCTTCCTTTGCAACACTATGTCTGATTCGTAGTATCATTTGCCAAACGGTTCCCGAACCAGTCAAGTGGAGAACATATAAGGGAAATTCATCTCCATTAAAGAGCCCCCAGTTCTTCTCTGAAATCTGCCCTGCTCGAAGATCTTCATTGTAAAGGTCATAAAATGTACTAGCTACCCTTCGTTGACACAGTCGTTGTTCTAGACCGCGAAATGTCGTTCTGTTCCGCGATGGCCGCGAAATCGCTATTATAATTACACATCCATTTTAGCCGATTTTAGCCAGAAATTTTACCGCGGCAATAATTAGTAATCATTATACACATATTAGACTTGTCCAAAGAAATATAAATATTTTTATTATTTAGATGTAACGTATTATACTATTATTAATTAAATCAAGAAATTAAGGCACCAGGTCATATAACAAATTTAATTTCATCTAATTATTAAAGGATATGATATTTTTTTAGAAAAATTAAAGAATATACAATAATGAAAATTTATATAAATAAAAGACTAGTACGTTAACATAATATAAGAATGAGTATTTTGGGATAAAAGAAATACACCAAAACAGATGATCTTTGGTCGAGTTTACAATGGGGGGACGGCCGAATCAGGCATAAGGGGCTCGATTTGTTGGAGGAGTTCATCGCATAGGCCTGTGAAAACGATGGTGTCTGTTTCAATGGGTTTGCACTTGATAAGGGCCGCAGGAACCAAATCTTCATCTTCAAGTGTCACGGATTTCTCTCGAGGTGCCGAAAAATGTGGTATGACCCGACGTTTTACTAAAACTGGGTGTAGCAGCTCGAATTCTAAGCTTGGTTCTTTCAATGCAGAGCTCACAAACTAAAGTATGAACCAAAATGAACGTAGTTAGAATAAGATAAAAAAGTATTACATGCAGACAGCAAAATGGCGTTCGTGTTTATGAACATAAATAAATTTGCGAAAGACAATCTCGAAGAACTTCTGTCAGCTTAAAACTACCATTTTCACAGTATGAGGCCAAGATCAAACAACACGCTCCTATTTTCTTTCATCTTTAGAATTAACAGGTAATAGGCTTGTAAGTTAATCATATCGAACTAAACTATATCCGGAAAGTTAAATCTCATAAAGAAATTCGTGCATTCTCAGACCATACCAAGTTTGCCGAGATTTGTCATGATTTAGCTTTTACTCTTTCTTTATTTCTACGAGAAAGTTTTGACAAGTAAAATAAAAGATGGAAACTGTTAATAATATGGAGTGACATCAAAAATAAGCAGTGAATGGAAACAAAGTTAGGGAATAAGTGATTTGGAAATACAAGTATTACATGAGGAACACTGAAAGGATTAGTGGAGTAGTAGCAGCAGCTGGAATGAAGAAATCTTTAGTACACAATCACAATGATCATCAGTGAATTCAAGTGTCTGTCAAATAATGTTTAAGATTCATGTACATAGCACAACATTATCAAAGGACTAACCTCGTATATAGCTCCAGTAAGTTCTGATGGAGAAAAAAAGGCTTGAAGTACCACTCCATCAGGAAACTGTATTCTAATGACAGTTCTCTTATACCGTTTTTTTGAGGCTTTTGCCTGCTTTTCCCTGTATGATTTAGGGATCAAAAGCTTCGAGTCTTCCAATTTCTTCTTCCGCATCTCTGCTTCCCTTTTCAATTCTAAGGCCGAAAGGTTGTAAAACGAATCAGGGAGCTCAATTTTTGCGGCTACACTCTCAGGGACAGAAAAGAACACTCGAACCTAATTACACAGAACATAGAGAACTGGTAAACTGGTGGTATGAGATATTACATGAGGACAAGGGAAGAAAAATTACTGATGGATAGTCATGAAACCAGTTATAGAAGAATAGAAAGTTGGAGCTGCTTCTTTCAATTTATACTTAAGGTCATTCGGTATCAGCTTAATGCGTTCTAAAGGTTATCAATTGATATTTTCGGTATATGTATAAACTATCACATAATTCGTTCAAGCTTCCGAGGGAACATATGATCATCCTAAATGCTAAACAAAGATGATGATGAATATTACAATTGAAACCAACATCTTTTTTATTTCTAAATTGAATTATTATCATCCACACGCTCAATAAAACACAGAAGGAATTTCAACTTCTGATAAACTCCATAATTAGAATTTCTTCGCTATTACACTCCTCATCTGTCTTTACTAGGTTAGCATCATCAGTAATCCTAGAGTTGCACAGCTAAAATCCTTATCTACCGACCAAAATGAACCAAGTAGTTTATGTGGTTGAATAAAGAAAAAGACTCACTTAAATTTCTCATGATATACACTGAACCAAAAGCAAAGGCAGCTGACACAATATTGAACTAAATAAGTTAAGAAAATGCTCTTAAAGTGTGAAACATGATACACGAAGAATCGGAGTTTACACCTGTCTATCGACCTTCTGTGGCTGAATGGCTTTCTCAGTCTTAGCAGGAGCAGCGGAGGGTAACTCTTCATCCTTCTTTGGGTCCAATAAAGATATAGCATTCTTAATTAAACCAAGCTGATCCTCGCTGGGAACTTCCATCGTAAGCCACATCTCCCCACCTTCCTCTTTCAACTCAAATCCAATGCATTCCAACAATTCAATCCCTCCAGGAACATCCCCTATTGCCTCCTTATCTTAGGATTCCCCAACCTTATCTTCCTAAACTTTGCATTTTCTGGATCTATCACTACATTTTTTAAAAGTCTCATCACCACCTCCATCGAACTATCCTTTGCCTTCCCAGAAACATATGCACTCACACAATCCTGTAACCGGATTTCACCGCCTTTCAGTTCCTCACGGGTTTCACCGCCCTTCAGTTCCTCACCGCCATTCTCATTACTGAAATCTGCACTACTCAAACAAGATTCAACATGAGCAGAAACCTCCTCTTCTGAGCTATACACTTTACTACAAACAGGACATTCAAACACATTCAAAGAATACCCATGTGGGTTCCTTTTCCCAGAAGTGACCAATGAATTAAATGGATCAAACGCACAACCATCCTTCTCGTTCTCATTCTTATTCGCCAATATTTCAGGCTTTTTAGTCTCTAGTTTCTGCTCAGAACTATTGCTTATCTCTCGAGGTAAAGGGTCAGTCATATTATTCTTCTTTTGAGGAAAAGCCTTGGAATTAGACAAAGATGAAGATACAGATTGATCGGGAGTTGAAGCAGAGCCCAAAACTCTACCTTGGCCTTTAAATCTACCAGAATTTGAAGCCGAAAAAGGATTGTTGACTTTCTTCATCAAGCCCTTCATCTTATCTTTCACATCATCCATTCTCTTCCGATTTCAAGATGTGGAAACCACAAATAAACAAAAGCCAAAATCCAAAATCTTGAAAACACAGCGAACTAAACCTAAAAAAACGTTTGTAAAGAATAGTTTATAGCTATTAAGAAGACTCAGCGGAAATTAGATGCAAACAATGAATGAAGTTATTGGATTTCAATAGAGGAAAATAAATTGAAGCAGGGTATTTGCAACAAGTAATCCGATGAATCTCACAGATCAAATTTGAAAAGAGATGCTGGAACGGAAAAATCTATGAGGGAGGTCCATGGAAGTTTACAGGAAAGGATGGCCATGGAATTAGCTGTTAACGCGTTTAGTAAATGCGATTTTCCACTCCAATTGTTGCATAATATTGAACTTCAGCAATCTCTTCGAAAAAATGATCAAAATTAATGCTTAGCTAAACAAGTTTAAAATTTTAATATGATTTTATATATAATTTAAGTTATTTATTATGATTCATTTTTTTGATATAGTTTCCATTGAACTGAATTTTTAAATACAATCTTATATTATTCAATCTTATATTATTTTGAGATAGAGAGATAATAAGAAAAGTAAGATCTCTCGAAATTGAGATGTCTCGAAATTAAAATGTCTCGTTAAAACAAGCTTGGCTCCATTGAATTGATTTTGTGTTATGAATATTGTTAGTTTTTTCACATATGTAGTCAGGTGGTATTCAAACTTGAATTTTAAAACTCCATAAAAGTCTATAGGTATCCAAAATCTCATAGACTTTTAATGACTTCTGTTGAAATCTTTAGGTACAAATTTTGATGCCCCATGTACATCCCAAAAAAGTTAAAAATTCTCCACCACTCCTAGTAAAGATTTGGAATGACTTTTAATTCCTAATTATCATCATTTCTCTTTACTCTTTGCTATTTTCATTTCCGACACGACCATCTCCCCATTGGCTTTTCCTCCCCTGTTTTCTACATGTACCATTTCTTTAATTCCTAATGTGCGGCTCTTTCTTCAATTATTGTTTTTTTCACATCTTATTTTTTATCAAATATAATACTAATATTTACACAAGTATTTTGATAAAATAGCAAGTTAATGTGCTCAATTTTATATTAGATGATAGATTTTTAAAACTATTGTATGGGTCTATATCTATAGACAATTATAATAAATAGTTTTCTAAAACAAAAGATATTTATAATGATATAAATTATCATGTTTAATTTAAAAAGTATGTTTTAAGAATTTTTATAGTAGTCAACTATCATCAAAAAATATTTTAAGTTTATAAAATGTTATTTAATAGAAAAGTTTTGTTTTATTACACAAAATTATAGATTACAATTATATAGCAACATTAACTGAATCTTCAAAGTCGTCATCTTGAAGATGCAAAAAAGTTGTTCAATATTTGCCATGCAAAAGAATTGAATAGGTATTTTTCACATTTTTGGCTGTTAAATAAGTAAAATGTGTTTACATTAATAGTAAAAAAAAAATATATATGTTGAAGAAGTTATTTATGTTCAATTGTTAGTTCAAAGAAATCAATTATAAGTTATAAAATCTATAGAGTCTATAAAATTCTTTTGATAATTTCGTGTAATTCTATCAAAATTATTAGAAATCTATCAATTTCATAAAAGTCCATCATTTAAAAAAGTCATTAAAAGTCTATAAAGTCCATAAAAATCTATTGAAAATGTCTACGAGACTCTATACAAATCTTTTATAACTCCATGGAATTCTATAAAAGTCAATATAAATCTATCAACTCCATAAAAGTCAATCATTTAAAAAAGTCATTAAAAATCAATAAAGTGATTTCTTGTTGCTTCCTGAATATGAGGTATACGTGATCAGGTTTAACTTCAGGAAGCAGAAAACAAGCAACGAAACCTGAAAAATGCTAAAACGGGAGACAGAAATATATAAATTTTAAATTTTCTGTATAATTTATATTATTTTTGGAATTTTCTCTTGATGAAGCATAATCTTGTGGACTTGCAGCTGTCAAATAAGGTTCACTTCTGATATTGCTGATTTTTAAGTTCATCTCAATTATTAAATATAAGTGGTATTCAACGTGATTAGGGCCTAAAGCAAGAAAAATATCAAGGCAGAATCAAAGTTCAAAGAAAAAAGATTTATGGAGAAGAGGCTAACCATGAAGAAGTGCATACAAGCTTCCATTAGACATTGGCTCGTAGATAAGAAGCTTCTCTTCTCTACCTTAAAAATACCTTTTGAAGGCAACAAATTCTCATGAATCAATGATCCCACTTATTCTACTTTTGACCTAAATTCTTTCTCTGAAACACTTCCAGTTTCAACCTCTTAACAATCACCTGAAATCCAGCGTCTAAAAATACGCTTTATACGTTGATCCGACGCTCCCCTTTCCAAAAATCTCAGAGGAAGACCGGAACAGCTCTTGTAAAGTGAAAGTTTTTCCATCGTCCCCAAAAAACACGAATCCATCGTTCCCATCATTCTTGATCAACCATTTTCGATCTCTCATTTGAAGGGTTTTGGCTAGAAAATTTACGGTTCGATCTGTTTTCTTCTTCTGTTATTGCTATAGATTTCGAAATACGGCGTTCATGGTCAGATGGCTTCACCGGGGAAGGTGATTTCCGTGGGATTGTTTTTCTACATTTATATTTTCTCCATAAAATGAGTGAAAACATGAGAATCAAAAGAAATCCAATGGCTGATCCTACAGTAATCCCGGATACTGATTCACCTGAAATCTTGTTTTTGGAGCAAGAAAACAAGAGGTCCACCACAAAGGGCAGTTCGAAGAAATGATTGAGATGAAAATTAATGTGAACTCCATGGAACCGAACCGGTCAAACCGCTAAAAGAAACGTTAAACTCTCTAAGGTTATTAAGGCTATGCAAATCAGGAAGTGATCCAGTGAATTGGTTGCTCTAAATTCAAATTTCTTATATTAACCAGGCTATCAAACCCGGTTGGCAAATCCGCGGAAAACTTGTTTCTAGCTAAATTCAAACGTGAAAAATATGTAAAAGAGAAGAAACTCTCTTGAATTCCACCCGAAAAGCACACCGGAAGCTGAGGACTCTGAGTTCGGTCAATTTTACAATGATGATCGACGGCAGCCTCCCGATTAGACCACATCCAGGAAGACGAAGGGCGATCACACTGTTAGTCATGTTGTCACATTTAACGCCTCCCATGAACATGGGGTGGAGTCAGCCGTATTTTGCTTACTAAAATACCTTTGATTCAATCTCTAACATAATCAGGTTTCAAACCAATGAAATATCTTACATCACTCTCTTTCCTCTCCATCTCCACCACTTCTACCGTCGTCATCAGCCTCCGCCACCGACTTCACCAGTCGCACAACCTTTCTTCTTTGTATTTTAATGCAAGGGTTTTGTTCCTCTTCTTCGTCATCCTCGTACGTACGCTCTGCGAGAATAACTGTGTGTGTCTATATATATATATATATATATATATATGGCCCATTTCTAAAATTTACAGCCTGACAGGCAACAAAGAAGATGACCCAGAGAAAAAGTAATTGGTGCATGAAAATAATAAAAAGAAACTTGTGCATTACAAAAAGTAATTGGTGCACGGAACTTATAAAAAGTAAATGGTGCACGAAACTTATAAAAAAGTAATTGGAGGAAGGTGATGGCAGCGAATAACATAACAGTGGTGCACGAAAATAGGAAAAAAATGAATTGGCTCATAAGTTATAACTGGTGCACTAAACCTATATAAAGTAACTGGTGCTCGAAACTTATTTAAACTAACTGGTGCACGAATTTATAAAAGTAATTGATACACAATCATAAAAAAATAATTGGTGCACGGACTTGTAAAATTAACTGCCTAGCAGAATGTGGAAAAATATGTGCACTTGGTTTGTTCGTGCATCAGTTATGTTCGTGCACCAGTTAGTTTAAGGTTCTTGCACCGGTTAATTTTCTAAGTCAGTGCACAAGTTAGTTTTATATGTTCGTGCATCAATTACTTAATTGTATGTATACCAGGGGTATGTCCGTGGGATGTGAGTGACATTTATATTTTGTTTGTTTCACTTTGGTATGGACATTTGTTTGAGATTTTGATTTGTATGTGCTGATTTATGCTGATAGATACAATCTGATGGTATATTTATATATTTTCAGTATAAGTATAATTATATATGTAAAACATGTGGTATGCTCATCGTACGATGCCTTGTTGGGTAAATTTTAAACAAATCTTTCGATGTTTACAATATAATTATTATTGTGTGATCATTAAAAACATGCTTAGGATCCGACCCACATAATCGAGGGTGCACGAACATAGAGATATGATTTATATTTTTGCATGATTGCTCACATAGTTTATTTAGTTTATTTTATGACTAGAGGCTCTCACATTTTACAAATATGACTCAAACTTAAAACGCTCAAAATATTGAAATCTGATATATCCCAATACTATATCAGGATAACTTTATTTTCGAAGTTCGGATCTTCTGTTCCACAATAATATTTCATTTCATATTATAAACTAATATGAGTGAAACACTAAATGAAACAAAGATCAGAACCTTTTTATTTAATTTTAAGCAAACTAAAGACAATATTATCACTTCTTGAGATGATGAGCCTCGATATCTTTGGTAACATTGAGTATAAATCCCATCAGTGTGATTGGTTCTTCAACATCTTCGTTAAGCTTCTCATACAGAAAAGTCCAAGTAACCAAATCATAATCTCCATTTGTTTCCACATGAAAAGTTGCTTCAAAAGTTTTGTAAATCTTCTTCAGGTCACCGTCAACCGCTTCAAATGTGACCGACCTCTTCTCTTCATCAACGTCTTTAAGCATGTGGGTAACCACTTTCTTCTTGCCATCTGTAAATCAAAGAACAATATTGTCATGAATCTCGGGATTAACGAGCTCTACAAATAGTTCTGTAGTAAATTGGTTAACTTTAGTTGGTGTAAGGATCCATATATAGCATAAAAAAATCGAAGTTACAAAACACAATTAGGGTAATAAGCCTACGTACCGTGAGTGTAGTTCCAGAAGGTTTTTGAACCAACTTGTCCCCACTCTCCTTCACGCAGATCACAACCATGGATTAAGTTAGGGGACATGCTTGATATGTGGTGAGGCCTGAACCTAAACACTTCATGGAACACATCTCCACCAGACCTGTACTCAATTTGAGCTATTATTTTCCCAGTTAGACCCATCTCTTATATGCTTTTGGATATATGTTGATAGTTCTTTGTTCTCTATTTATAGGTGAAGATGGGTTGCATTTGGGGTGATATTTCGTATTATTTTATCAAAACGATAATAAATGGTATTAAAGAACTTGATACAGCTAGCTATGATTTTCAAACCGATTTTGTATGATATGTATTTTTATATTGAATTACTTGAAATTAAAGGCAATGTTAGGATTCTGTCTTTTTCTTTTACGCAAAATTTCCATGCAGCCTGTTGTAAAAAATAATCAGAAGAAACTATTTTGCTGTCAATGATATAAACCAATACTGGAATATATAGCGACAGGTTTTCAACATCTGTTCAATCTATGCGATGTGTTCGGAAATAATTGTGCAACTTGCAATATTTTGTGATAATTATACGAAAAAAAAATAGAATAACAACACAAAGATTTAACGTTGTTGAATTTATAAGAGCTAACGGCGGCTCCGTTTATTAATGAATAATCAAGTTTATGGTTACAAAAGAGTCTAGTTATATAATATTTCTAAGCTCTAAACGTATACCTATAGGTGAAATTACAAGAATACCCCCGCGCTTCGCTTGCTCCACTCCGCGATGTTCCACCATCTGCCCAATTCAGTATATGAGCCATATACTGAAACTTCAACATAAATTAATGGGTTAGAGCATGCATTTCTCCTTTTTGGCTAAAATAAATAGATTTTTAAAATAATCATCAAGTGTATGAATGGTAACCAGGGCGATTCTATCCAAACCTTGGGGCAGTTGTCCCCCTAAAAAAATATATTTTCATATTATATACATATTTGGATCCTCGTATTAATTGTTCTCTATTTTTATATCATTAACTTTTGCCCTTGAATTTTTGCCACTTAAATAAAATATCCTAGATTTACTTGTCGATCAATTCTTAGTTTTGAATATTAAACAATGAGTACAAGGAGTACTCTAACCTAGAAAAGAAGTAAATCTTGAGTACATTATTAATAGGCTAAAAAGAGTACACTGTTAATAGGCTAAAAACAAGCAAAGTATTACACATATTTAAGACACAAAATAAGCTTCAAAAACCAATCGTTTAGAAAATTGATAAAACACGCTCTATTATCGATCAAATTATGATACAAATTAAAGATTTATGGACAATCCCTCCTAGGTAGTAGGTTGAGTTTAAACTAGAATATCAATTATAATTTTCAAATAAGCCTCTATATAAGATTTTACCGTGGATACAAATAAACATTGATGACTATTTGGGGTGGTTTTTTGTCCTGTTAACATTTGGATTTTGTTCGCCATCCAGTGATGAATTTGGATCGTTGCTTTTCTTTGAGGGTCCTGGAAAAGAGAGCTTGTGCGATTATTTTTCTTCATCAGTTTATGTCTCTCATTTCCTTTGTTTGTTCCTTCAGTTAATTTAAAGGCAATTCCCATGCTAGACCCTTTCATGTGATGTATGGTTTGAGAGATCTAGATTGATTCCAGTGATCACTGCACTAGCTTGGTCAAGATCGTGTGCTGTTGTTATGACTCGATTGCAAGTCCACTTCTTAGACTTAGTTATTACCCTTGTATCTTTGTATTTGGCCATAATTGACATGTGTATGTGTTGCGGGCATTTTATGCACCCAGTTGTTTGGTTGTACTTATCGTTAATTTAATATAATTATTGTTTTCTGCTATAAAAAAAAGATATATTTTTTTATGGTTGTGAAGATAAATATAAAGTTCTTTTATATTAAAAGCTAAACTATAAAGATAAATGATACTGATTAAATATCAATTACGATTAATTAAGTTTTCATTATATATATATATAAACTGATGACTAAAGATATTTTATTTTTCTGCTTATAATTAGATAAATATAGAGTTCTTTTTATATGAAAAGTTATACTATAAAGATAAATGATAATTAATTATCTGATTACAGTTGTCAAAATATTATGCTAGAGTATAGAAAGCAGATTTGGAAAAATGTGGAATTGCATATTGTTATGTCCTGTCAGAGTGTCATAAATTGATGGTGTATAGTATGTTATCACTGCAAAATACTTTTATGAATTGGTTATTTGTAAAGATCAAAATACATAAATATATCTATATATATATTTATTTATTTATATGTTAATATTTATAAGATCATATATATATAGAAGTATGATCGGTTACCACTTAGTAAAAAAAGATTACAAATGAAATAAAAGACCAACTTATTATATTAAGACCAAATTTTGATAACCTACATCACCAAAAGTCATATTCATTCCTAAATGAAAAATTCTGGTCTCAAGTTTTTTAACAAAAATAGTCTCAGATTTTGTTAAATATTTATGAATCAATTTTGTTAAATAATTTATGTAGAATGATTTTTATTAAACATTTATTTTTTGTTGGATAATAAAAACAAATTTACTTAATACATCTATTCTATGATGACCAATTTTATAATTTTTTTCCGTACATAAATTAATACACGTACTCGCGATACATCTAACACCATTCAATCGAACAAAATTTAAATTCTATTTATAATTTTTTTTAAAAAAATTATAATTTCAACCTAATAGTAACCATTTCTTTTACCACACTTTCGCATATTTTTATTGTTTAGTGAAATTAACGATGGTTGAATTTGTCATCCACTTACTTCTACCATTTGCAACCAGCAGTTAGGATGTCGATGCCAATTATATGACTCAAAATAACAGAGAGGTTGTTGTTTCAAAACATAATTACTGGATTAGGTGACACTATTGTGTTAAAGTCCAAAAATATATTATTAATAAAAACATAATATAATTTTTTTTAGTAGGAGATGTGTTGTATCAATTTTTTACATCAAGCGCGATTTGAACTTAGATCTACTTAAAGTGAGCATAAACTCATATCCATATGATAAGACCGATGAGATCATAATATAAAAGTTATCACATTCCCTGATATAATATCTTGAAACAAAAAAACGTGAATTATATTTTTAAAATTGCTTGAAAATGAGTTCAATCATTACGAAGTCTTACTAGAAATGTGGCCGACAACGTGATTAATAGGGTAGCTTAAGAAACTAAATATAAGTTAGTTTGATGTTGTCTCGACGAGCATTGTTATCCTTAGAGATATCATCATTATTTATATGAAATATTTCATATCATTTGAAAAGCAATGATAGATCTACCATATCTCAGCTCTGGGTAGATGAAATAGCATAGACACTTGAAATGTTGGAAGATTTTTAAGTTCCGGTGATAACAAAGTCTATCGCATTTACCAAAGTCTAATGTCTTAAAGTGGCTACCGCTATTGTTGAAGAAAGCCTACTGGTAGAAAGTCTACTAGAAGTAATCAAGTTAAAAAGTCTATTGCTTAAACAAAGCCTACCGCAAAGCCAAAGGAAGGATGCCTATCGGTAGAAGTCTACTGGACAAAACTAACAAGGAAAGATGACTTACATCCAATAGACTAAGTCATTCTTGAAAGATAGTAGATGATCGAGGAATAAGACAAAACCTTATCTGACAAATAGTACAAGAAGAAGCAATACACTGATAACGCCACCATTTGCTTGAGATTTACTAGCCGCTGGTCACGAATACGGAAAAAAGACAAAATGATTGTGGACGCTAATCAAATGAAGATTTTAAGCAATTCTTTCCACAATGAGAAAAGTTGTCGTTGGACTTTCGAGTCTATAAATCCGACAACATGGAGCTTGAAGAAACTCTCGTTTACATTCCGAATCAAAAGCTCCAATATTATGACACTCATAATCTAGCACGGAAAAAGGTACATAATAGTAACCCTTCAAAGTGTTAAAAACCTTAAGTCACTGCACGAAGATTACTCAAGCTTAAATAGTATTCTTTATTGAGTGAGTGTTAGAGAAATCATTGTAAGACATTAGTTTTGAAGTCTTTGTGAAATTCTTTGTGAGCTGTGTGAACTAGGAGTGTAGGTTATCTTTGTGATATTAGCTTAAGTGGGTTGTACAAAAGTATTGTAAATTCAAAGTCTTATAGTGAATCCTTCCTGCAAAAGAAGAATGGAGATGTAGAAGTGATTTGTGCTTCGAACTTCCAGAAACAACCACTATCTCTATATTTTATCGCACTTACTTTACTGCACCTTTTACACTTGCCTATCAGTTCATATTCATAAGCTCGATAGATACATTTTGCACTATCTTATTAGTTGTCTACTGCATTACAAATCAATTGAGGTCTTATTGAATACTTAACAGTATGTTGTATTTTAAGAAACGAAAATTTGAGTTTAATGTCAACCCTTTTCTAAATATTGTTCCTAATATTAAATGACTACCACGCAAAAACGAAACGTTGCGTATCCTGTCTCATAAATGAATATATACACATCAACCACCGAATCGAGTAAAATGAGGCCCCTTTAGGATTACGATAGATTATGTCAGAAATAATAAATTATATATTATTTTCAAATGATTACTTTTACATGTTCATTTTTATATTACATTTATACATCCCATTGCACAGATTGTGGACCACCGTGAGGTATACCGTATATAATTACAATAATCTACAAATATGTGTCATTTCCTGAAAAATACAAAGGTTTTTTTTAATTTATAAGTTTTTAATGATTTTTTTTTTCTTTTCAAATGACATTCCAACATATAATAAAAAATAAAATTCAAAAATTAGAAAAACAATATATTTCAAATCTTGATCAAACGAATATCATTTGTTTAAATAATCCATCAATGATATTTAAATCAATTGAGATTTATACTTAATTTTTTTGGATTTGCATTTCCAAACCCAACCATCGTATCACTTTAATAATAATTAAATATAATTATGGATCGATACATTATTCCAGATAATTTATGATAATTTTAAAAATAATAATAAAAAAAAATATAACCATACAGAAGTTATTTTAACAAAAATTATTGGTAAATAGTTTCTGGTTTTGATTATACATAAAGAAAATATAAAATAATTATAAACCTTATTTTATCACAAATATAAATTAATTAAAAAGAACAAAAATCTAGCGTTGGCGCATGCAGCACGAACTGACATTACCATTTCCATGTCCATCAATTAATCAATGGTCAGGGCACATACACGTATATGCTCCCTCCAAGTCAGGAAATTAATTAATTTATTATAAATACATTTTCAAATTACTAACGTGTGATAACAATTCTCAATATATTATGGCATATATTACATTATATAAGTTTAAACGTGGATTGATAACTCGCAGGATGGTTAGTATGTCGAGTCAATCCCATGGAAAACCTACTCTGATGTTATGTTAAAATTTATGGGGTTCATAGTCATAACCAATTAGTTATAATAAGAGTAACACAAAATCTTTTATAAGGAGTAAATATAGTTTTCAAATTCTCAATATGAGACTACAACTTTCAACACAAGTATTGTTACTTATGTGAAATCTAATCAGAGTTTGCTTTCTTAAACTTATAACTAGCTTTAAAATAGTTTATTTATATATAATATAATTATATAAGCAATCTAATTGTGCTCGGAAAATTTTTAAAATAGAATTAGTAATTCATAAAAATAAACTATTAGCATCTTAGAAAATCTTTCAAAAACTTAAGATCACACAAACTTATTCTAAAGGAGGAAAGTTGAAGGGTGGTGGAAGTGGTTGAGTTTCTTAATTATATTCATTCATTTATATTTTAAAAAAAATCCTTTGGACCCGAGTTTAGAGCCCCCCCACCCCCCGCTTAATTTTTCTTGGGTAGGGTATTATATGGTTAGATTTATATCGATATTATTAATATCTAATTCATATCTGTTGGTATGTGTGAGTTTCATTTTTAGCATTTATATCATAAATAATATTTAATCTGGAAATGGGTCCAGGATTGAATGAAATAAAGAAATCGGGGCAACTCAAGTGGAAAATGTGGACATTGTCAGGGATTTTTTAACTTTTTAATCGAAAAAAAAAAAATTATTTAACAAAATAATCGTTTTTTCTATTATTAAAGTAACCTAAGTCGCCATGTGAGATGGCGACTTCATTTGAAGTCGCCATCTGACATGGCGACTTCTACAAAAATTATTAAAAAAACTATTATTTTTTCGATGTCGCCATGTCAGATGGCGACTTAAGGTGAAGTCGTCATCTGACATGGCGACTTCCATAAAAATTCTTAAAAAATATATTATTTTCTGAAGTCGCCATCTGACATGGCGACATCTTTTAATTTTTTAAAAGATGTCGCCATGTCAGATGGCGACATTATATTAAAAAATATTTTTTTGCCGGTGTCGGTATATAAAGACAGAAATTTTTTTTGTTTTTAAATATTGTCGCCATCTGAGAATGCGACAAAAAAAAATATTTTTTTATTTAATGTCGCAATTTTAGATGGCGACAATAATCAATTACTTTGTCTATAAAATTGAACAAAATGTTACTCCTTTTGAAATATAGCAAAATCTCTTCGGCTTTCGAACAAATTCTCTTCAGAATTCGTGAAAATTCAAATTCTCTTCAGAATTCGTGAATATTTTCTCTGCAGGTATGTTGTTATACAAATAATTAAATTTCATAATATTATATATACTGTACTAATTTATAAAATTTGTGTTTATTTTAAGGTATGTCAATTAAAGTTTTGTTGTATTGGGGAGGCAATATATTACAAGATTCAGAATCTGTTAGATATGATCGTGGTCCGTCGAAAGGCATGACAATATCTCGCACTGTTAATTATTTGCAGTTAGTGAACGACGTATATGATATTACTAGCATCGACCGTAACCAGTTCATTCTGAAAATATATTGTAAATATATATTTAGTGATTTTTCTGGGATAAAACAAACAAGTTTTCCCGTTGACAGTGATTACAATTTAGTATGGGTATTGGATTCTGAACAAAATTATAGTGTTTGGAGATGTATATACAAACAGAATGGAGAGATTATGATTTTATTACAGAAATGCCAACAAGTGGTACTGGTCCATTTGTAGTAGATACAGAAAGACCACTACCTCTAGGATTCAAGATGATGCTCCTATAGTTGCTGACAATATTGTTCCTGAGCCATTAGCAGACAGTTTTGTGGATTTTGGAGATGATTTTCAGACTGAACCGGAGGGAATTCCATCTGAGGATGAGTCTGATGACGATGAGGATGATATTGAAGAAGTGCCAGATAATATACCAGACACAACCACAACAAATACTCATGTCCTTTATCCAACAATTCCATTCTTCTCAATGACACATCCCGAAGTATTTGGAGACTCATTAGACATTCCAACAGGTAGATGGGGGAGTTACTACGACTACTCGAAAGGGGATATCCATCTAGATATGGTTAACAAAAATAAAGCTCATTTGCAGGCAGCTGTAAAGGATTACTCTGTACGTGTTGCGAAACGGGAGTGCCGCGTTGTCAAGAGTACAAAAACATTGTGGAAAGTGGTGTGCAAACACAGTACAGAAGATATGCCTTGTAGATGGTACCTGGTAGCGTTAATCGTGTACGCCCAAATTAACCCCACTCAATCCTCAAGATTGATAACAATAATGTAGTAGTGTAAGTAGGGATCGATCCTACGAGGAGGTGTGAATTCTTGTGTTAATGAAAATCAAAACCAGACAATAAATTAAAGATGGGTTGTGAGTGATTGAATTATACTACTTAAATTAAAATTAAAGATTAAACTAATGAAAGCGATTCTTGGTATCGGTCGACTCTTCCTTGGAATTATCATCTATTTCATCGATTCACAAAAGACTCAATTTTTCTTATGAATATTCATCGTTGGACGTTTAATCCAATAATCAAAGTCCTATCTCACCTTACGTTTAGTTAAGTAGCCCAAGCGTTCTAGTTTAACCCTTATCAAACAATCAATCAAAATACAAGCGATTAAGATTTAAATCGATGATAGCATATGAACTAGTGAGATCGATGAAGCTAAACAACATAATCCAGGCGTCTATGTTTAATCTAGTCAAGTGTTCCTCCTAAGAATTTAACAAACTCACAAACGGAAATTCATCAATCTTAGTTGCTTCGTAAATTAGAGGGATCAAACGATTCCGTATTTGATATCTAATTTAGCGTTAGATTTCATGCAAGTTACTAGGTTGTCAATCCAATAAACAAACACAACAATCATATCAATAAAATCAGAAAAACTCTTGATATTCAATAAAATTGATAATTAAAGCGTATGAATCTCCCCAAGATAAATAATTCCAAGGATTTGTCTTCCTCAACCAAGAATTAAAAACTAGCTAGACATAATCTAATAAAAACAATAAATAAAAGCATGGGAAAGAATACTAATCCGATCTCCGCTCGTCGAGGTGTCAATCCCGCCTTCGCTTCGATCTTCGTAGCCGTCTTCAACAAAATTGAAAGAAAAAATATAAAACTATCATAAACTACTCTACCATAACTATCTAGATGTTTAAAGGTCTGATTTTCGTCCATATATGTATAGGGAGGCTGATGGAGTAGGTTAGAATCCATGTGGAAGGAAAGAAATAAAGAATTTTAACTTTCCAAAATCCTATTGGCGTAATTACGCCTAAAATGGCGTAACTACGCCTAAATTCCCGTAGCACTGGCGTAGGTACGCCTGAAATGGCGTCTTTACGCCTGATTTTTCATTTTTCTGGCGAGTTTCGTATTTTGGCCATACCTTTCTCATACGAACTTCGAATTCGATGAATCAGCTGTCCACGCGAAGATAACTCAAATTTCTACATCTTTTCTATGGACCACATTTCCAAAACATGGCTTGAACATATAGAAATATGAGGAGAAAGGAGCAACATGTGTCTTGGATTCTGGTTTTTTCCTCTTTTCTTCACCTTTATTGCTTCTTTCATCATTTTAGCTTGATTTCTTCACCTTTCCCTACATTTACAAAAATATATGATTAGATAGAATATGTATCAATTTATCCATCAAAATACACCAAATCATAGACAATTAAGCGCAATAGATGTGTCTATTTCTAGTCACATCAAATACCCCCATACTTACTCTTTACTCGACCTCGAGTAAATCAGACAAAACTACATTATTATTTTTTTGCTTGGCTCATAGCATCATAACAATCTAACTTGTCCTCACTTTTATGCCTCAACAATTATAAACATGCATAGTAATGAAAGGCGGTGAAAAATTAATAATGGAACAAGTTCAATCTTTAAACAATTCGTACCCAACAAAGTAGTGAACGTGTGTGGGTGGTCATAAACAAGTGTCATGTACAAATTATAGATCCAAAAGAAGTAAACCCACAATAGTTCAAGTCATACACTAACACAAGTATAAGCTCACTTGCACACTCCTCTCCACTATCTTAGCCACTTTGCAAACATAAATCAAGTAGGTCTTTATTAGCTTGTAGTGTGGCCTAGGTATTGGCTTATGAAAGAAAGGTAAGGATATATCAAGTAAGAGAGTATGATGATATGCACACTAAAAGCTTCTCTTCTTGCTTGAATTTTTCAACTTTTGTTTCAACATTTTTCTTCTTTTGTGCCTTGGCTCCCATTGGAGTCATATTTTTCTCAAATTCCTCAAGGCATTCCTTTTCTTTCATGTATTTCATTCTTTTGACAATAAAGTTCACAAATATACTTCAATGATTCCCAAGTGCATTTGAATGAAATACATCATACTCCCTTAAAAGGTATGGATTGAAATCATATTTAGGCTAAAAGGGTAGGATGATAAGCTAGTCAGAGAATGTTGAATGGAGGTCTTTAGTATGCTTAGCATACTACCATTCTTTTACATTAAGGCTCAAAAAGGGTACTAGAGATTGATTTTATTTACATGGTAGGCTTGAAAGGCTCAAACGCATCAAAGATTGCCTATATCACTTTCATGTTTGCAAGTAGTCTAGACATACGCCTCAAAGAGCATGTAGTTAAGTTCTAGCATGTATTAGAGACTTCTTAAGACTATTACAAAGTTCACACAATCTTCACTAAGCTATGCACACTTCACAAGCCATGACAATAATGTGCTCAAAATATTCAACTACTAAGTTAAAGTAAACTTTGCATTAGAGTTCAAAGTGTTCCAAGGTTAACAATTCACTTATGTTCAAAAGCATGCATGGTATCAATTAGGTTTCATCATGGGCTAGGATTCTAAGCATGTGTTCATTACTAGCTATGAGCTCAAATTTTTCGATTTTTTTTTGTATTTTTGTAATAGAAAAGCAATAACACACCACTAATCCCTCCCCCGTACTTAAATCTTACATTGTCCCCAATGTAAGGCAAAAATACAAGAAACGAGAAAAGTCTAACTACTAAAACAAAAAAATTAAATAAAAGGGAGAAATGAAACTAACTCCCCTTGGGTTGCCTCCCAAGCAGCGCCTCTGTTTAACGTCGGTGGCCCGACGCCAGTTCTCTCGCTTAAGGCGATGCCTATTCGCCTTGCACCTCTTGGAGGGTTTTTGTCTTTTCACTATGTCGCATTCCTCCAAAGAAGTCAATCGAGGTCGATCAAGATCTACCTCATGGCATCGTTTAACTTGTTGTCCCTTATGCTCGCCTTTGGGAATCTCATTCTGGTGAGATTCCTTGTTATCCACATCGACCTCTGTTTGTTGTTCAAGTATTGATGGCCCCAGTACCATCGTTTCTGGAGTTTCTACCTCTTTGCCACTGTCCAAGGTGATGTTGTCTTCGAAAAAATAGTCCCACGGATCCATTTCATCACAGTACTCTATTGCCGACTGTGACACCCCTTACACATATTACACATACACATGGACACCCCTTACACATATTACACATACACATGAGGCATATAACATAATATTTAATGGCAGCGGAAATTTCAATCTCATAACATCATATTATCAAGACATCTATCATAATATAATTTACAAGGCAGTATGCCACAAAAATAACCAAGGTTGTACCCCTCACAACCCAACCAAAAACCTATACAGTATATGCAAATGATGAGCTGAGGGAGAAGGACTAGAGTCAGCCAGCCGACCTTGGATCCATACTTCCAAAATATGCAGACACACCTTGTATGTTCAAACTTTATCTACAGCAACTGAAAATCAACATTTGCATTTGGGTGAGTTGCAAACTCAATGAGCATATTCAATAACGTAGTATTTAAAATCACATAAGCATATAATTTATATCCACATAAGCACATGAATATACTCGCATGATTCATCATAATCTGTACATCAATTCACATGATATGCACATGTATGTCTGTATTGTTATTCTGTTATGACCCAACTAATACCAAGAACAATCCGTGATCACGATATGGCCGGCACTCTGTAGATCCCCTCTTGAGTTCAATTATTAACTCGGGATCGATATTTATTTTGATTCTGTAATTCTGACCGTACTCAGAATGAAATAACACATGGTTCAAGGTCATTAGTGGCCATAACAGAGTTCTTTAATCTCTTATTAATGCACATGTCATAATCATATGCATAACATCAAATCATATGGTAAATAACATCATACATAGAACGTATAACATCACATTTCACCACCATGTCTCAACATATACATGTCAGAACTCAATTTAGTTCTTGCACATCATATTGCATTCACTGCAATTCATTCACCAATTTCAGGTACTCATATAACACAAATCACATACTTATATAAAGTTAAATACCAAGTTATAAGGATATACTCACAAGCGTTACTCCTATCTCGTAGGAAGTGCTTAATTCGCCTTACTGGTGCCGGTATCAAACGTAGAACCTATCAGTGCATAGCAAATGCACAACCAAACTCAATATCATATGTTTTAAAATGAATTAATTATCGTGATGCATGAAATGTTCATACCAAGTGAAATTTTACTTTTCTACTATTCATTATTTCTCACAGTTACAATTATGTTTTCTCAATTTCATTTTTGTGTAACCAGTATATGCACATGACGTTTTTATACCCATAAAATTTGTATAAATTCGAAACTACAACAGAATCTCAAGTTTCTTGTTAAATATTGGTTATCATTGTTTAATCTATCACATATATGAATTTCATAATTTTTGGGCATTATTTCAAATTAAGCCATACCCTAAACATAAGAAAAAATAAAGAAAAACTACCTCAAAAGGAAGGCAACGAGGTGAGGATTCCAGATATGTACTTAGTTTCGAGTTTTGACGACGTTTCGAAGTCCGAAAATCAACGAAACCACAAATTTCTTTTCTCTTTTCTCCTTCACAAACGCACGGCAATTTTCACACACGAAAACGTGTGAATGTGTGCATATATGAGATGTTTAGTCGGTTTCCGACTTTATTTTCGTTTTAATTTTTTTTTTTTTAATTTTCGAAAATTACAACTTTAACCCTTTTAATTTTCGAAAATTACCACTTAACCCTATATTCACTATATTCCATATATATTGCATATCTTACTAACTTTATTCACTATTTTAAATCTACTCAACAATAGATTAAACATCTATTTAATATATATAGTATTATTCTCAATTGAATGACTATTTTCTCATTTATTCACTAGTTTGACTAAATCAATTCAATATATTTACTATTATTTTTTCACAGAATCTCATATCTATTCACTAAAGTTTCATTTTATGTTATTCACAATCTCTATACTGTCCAAGATATATATGAAATGTTAACATATATGCAATTATGCTTATGAATGATTTCGTTTATGTCATGATGCTTATGCATGATCATGTAAAGTGTCGGGTCATTACAATTCCTCCCCCCTTAGAAAATTTCGGCCTCGAAATTTATACATGTATCAGGAAATAACCACGGATATTGTGTTTTCATGTGTTCCTCTGTTTCCCACGTAGCTTCCCGTTCAGAATGATTCTTCCACAGAACCTTTACCATAGGAATTGCTCGATTCCTTAACTGTTTGTCCTTGTATTCTAATATCTCAACCGGTTCTTCAACATAGCTTAAATTTTCAGAAATTTCAATCGGTTTATTTTGCAGTATATGAGATGGATCTGATCTGTATCTCCGAAGCATACTAACATGGAACACATTATGAATCTGGGACAATTCAGGAGGTAAGGCAAGACGATAAGCTAACGGTCCAACTGTATCAAGAATCTCATAGGGACCAATGTATCGAGGGCTCAATTTTCCTTTCTTTCCAAATCTGAGAATACCTCTCCAAGGAGAAACACGAAGAAATACCTTTTCACCAATTTGATAATCCATTTCTCGTCTATGTTGATCAACATAACTCTTTTGTCTATCTTGCGCTGCTTTCAATCGATCTTTCACAATTTTTATCTTTTCAACTGTCTCTTGAATGAGATCTGGACCTTCTAATATTCGCATTCCTTCTTCATCCCAGCATACTGGACTTCTGCATTTCCTACCATATAATGCTTCATATGGTGCCATGCTAATACTGCTATGATACTGATTATTATATGCAAATTCCATCAAAGCAATATAATCATTCCATGAACCTCTAAAATCCAGAACACATGATCGAAGCATCTCTTCTAAAGTCTGAATCGTTCTTTCTGACTGTCCATCTGTTTGTGGATGAAATGCTGTACTAAAATGTAATTTAGTACCCAAAGCTTCTTGTAAACTTCCCCAAAATCTCGATGTAAAACGAGGATCTCGATCTGATACAATAGATAAAGGTACACCATGTAATCTAACAATTTCATTTACATACCTTCTTGCTAAACTTTCAAGTGTCGATCCCCATTGAAATGGTAAGAAATGAGCTGATTTTGTCAATCGATCAACAATCACCCAAACTGCATCATTCTTTCTCGGTGTTACAGGTAACCCATAAACAAAATCCATTGTTATGCGTTCCCATTTCCAAACTGGAATAGGTAATGGATGTAATTTACCCACCGGTGCTTGATGTTCGGCTTTAACCTGTTGGCAAGTCAAACATTTCGATACATACTCGGCCACATCCTTCTTCATTCTAGGCCACCAATAATGGGTTTTCAATGTTTGATACATCTTTATGCTACCAGGGTGCATCGCATAAGGTGCAATGTGTGCTTCTTCCATTATTTCCTGCCTTATGCCATTCACATTAGGAACACAGAGTCGATTATTGATTGACAAACTACCATTATCATTGATAACAAATTCTGTACTATTTCCCTGTTTCACCTTTTCTGCAATACTGATTAGTTTATCATCACGAAATTGAGCATTTTTAATTCTTTCAGTCATTACTGGACGGATACAAAGCGAAGAACAGATAATACCAGTTTCATCAACATTCAAGGCAATATTCATCTTTCTCAAATCTAGCAAATATGGCACAGAATGTACTGAAAGATAAGAAACGGTACCATATGATTTTCTGCTCAACGCATCAGCAACAACATTTGCCTTTCCAGGGTGATACTCAATAGTGTAATCATAGTCTTTCAATAATTCAAGCCATCTTCGTTGTCGCATATTCAATTCTTTCTGACTCAACAGATATTTCAGACTTTTATGATCGGTAAAGATTTGAAATGTGGTACCATACAAGTAATGTCTCCATATCTTTAATGCAAAAACAACTGCGGCAAGTTCAAGATCATGTGTAGGATAAGACATCTCATATGGTTTAAGTTGCCGAGAAGCATAAGCAATAACTTTACCATGTTGCATTAAAACACATCCCAAACCTTGATAAGAAGCATCACTATAAATAACAAAACCATCAGTACCTGAAGGAATTGTCAGAACTGGAGCAGTAGTGAGTCGTTCTTTCAATTCATCAAAACTCTTTTGGCATTCATCTGCCCACTTAAACAAAATACCTTTGCGCAACAATTTTGTCAGTGGAGTAGCTATAAGAGAGAAATTTTCAACAAATCTCCTATAGTACCCGGCTAAACCAAGAAAACTACGAACTTCTGCAACATTTTTCGGACACTCCCATTTAGTTACTGCTTCAATTTTCAATGGATCAACTTTAATACCATCACTACAAACAATATGTCCCAAAAAGACAACCTGATCTAACCAAAACTCACATTTGCTAAGTTTTGCATACAACTGTTTCTCACGCAAGGTTTGTAGCACAATTCTCAATTGTCGTTCATGTTCCTCAGCGATTTCGAATATATCAGAATGTCATCAATAAAGACAATCACAAATCTATCCAGGTAAGGTCTAAACACATCATTCATTAATGCCATAAATGCAGCAGGTGCATTAGTCAAACCAAAAGGCATTACCAAAAATTCATAATGACCATACCTTGTTCTGAAAGCTGTTTTTGACACATCAGACTCAACAATTTTGAAATTGATGATACCCTGATCTCAGATCAATCTTTGAAAAGACTGTAGCATCTTGCAACTGATCAAATAAATCATCAATTCTAGGCAATGGATATTTATTCTTAACAGTCACACGGTTCAACTGTCGATAATCTATGCATAACCTCAACGTACCATCCTTCTTTTTAACAAACAATACCGGTGCTCCCCATGGTGAAACACTCGGTCTAATGAATCCTTTATCCAGTAGTTCTTGTAATTGAGTTTTCAATTCTTTTAATTCAATAGGTGCCATTCTATAAGGAGAAATAGAAATTGGCGCTGTACCCACTGGTATTTCGATGCTAAACTCAGTATCTCTATCTGGGGGTAATCCTGGTAAATCATCTGGAAATACATCGGGATATTCTCTAACCACTGGAATATCTTCAAGTTTCAAACCACATAATCTGCTATCTATAATGTGAGCTAAATATGCTTCACATCCACCCTTCACCAATCTGAATGCCGTAGATGCAGATATTACACATGTAGGCAATATTTTTCTTTTTCCTTGAAATACTATCTGGGACTGATCAGGAAGTTGCAGTACTATTTCTTTGGTAAAACAATCCAACTTAGCATGATATTCAGTTAACCAATCCATACCCAGAATCACATCAAAATCCTTTAACGGCATAACCAGTAAAGTAGCATGCATTTCAGTATTCTCAATGAAGATTTTACAATTCTGATACACAGTATTTATAACAATCATGCTCCCTACTGGGGTTTGAACAAATAAATCATAACCCAATGATACTGGTGTTTCATGCAAATGCATCATGAATAATTGTGATATGAATGAATGTGTTGCACCAGGATCAAATAAAACATAAGCTGTTAAACCAGAAATAGATAAATTACCGGTAATCACTGCTGGTGCTGCATTTGCTTCTTCCTGTGTCATAGCAAAAACGCGGGCCTGATTATTGGCTTTACTCTCCTCTGTACTGGTGCCTCTGCCCATACCAAATCGTCCTCGATCTCTTCCTCTGTTAGGAGTAAAACCACTTGACCTGTTTGTTGAACTGTAGGTTCTTCACGTGGCTTTGAACAATTCCTTGCTATATGTCCCGGTTCTCCACATTTAAAACATTTTCCTGTAAACATTCTACACTGTCCATAATGATTTCGACCACAATGTACATAAGTCATAACCGACGGTGCAGAACCAAAACTTTTAGCAGCAGATGTTGCACCACTGGAACTGACACCTTTAGAACCACTGGGGAAACTTTTCTGTATAGGTGCATTGAATCCCTTCTTCTTTCCAAATCCGCTAACTTCCTCACTTTGTCTCTTTTTATTCAATTGGAACGCTTTGGATTCAGCTTCCAACTTTTCAGCACGTACAACTGCAGCTTTCAACTTGCTAAAGGATTCCATGTCTGTAGGTGTGAGGCGATCACGAATAGTAAATCGAAGTCCTGCCTCAAATCTGCTACACTTCTTCTTTTCTGTGGCAATCATATGTGGAGCATAGTGAGATAACTGGTTAAAGAGTACCTCATATTCCGCTATTGATCGATTCCATTGTTTCAGATCAAGAAATTCTCTTTCTTTCTGATCCTTATAAACTTCAGGTAGGTAAGCATCATTAAAGTGCAACAGAAAATCATCCCATGTCAAAACAGACGGCTGATCAGTACTATGTGGAATAGTCTCCCACCAATCATAAGCATTACCCTGAAGAAGTGATACTGTGTAATCAAATTTCTCCTCAGCGGTACATTTCTTCAGATTCAAAATCCTTTCAGTTCGTTTCAGCCAAGTCTCTGCCTCAGCTGGATCAGTAGTACCCATAAAGTCAACAGCTCCCATTTTTCTTAATTTATCATACATCCTTTCACGTGGTTCCGGAGGATAAACAGGTGGAAACTGTCGATATGCCTCAGCTGGTATTCTTTGTGCATGAGGTGGAAGTGAAAATGATGAATGTGACTCAGGCTCGGCTGATCCTTCCCCTCCATGAATACTTTGCTCATCATTAAACCTATATGACATAATGATGACTGATGCAACCATTTACCAGATAATGACAATGCACATGTGACAGTCTACAGAACCTCTAACCTTTGCTCTGATACCAAATCAACTGTGACACCCCTTACACATATTACACATACACATGAGACATATAACATAATATTTAATGGCAGCGGAAATTTCAATCTCATAACATCATATTATCAAGACATCTATCATAATATAATTTACAAGGCAGTATGCCACAAAAATAACCAAGGTTGTACCCCTCACAACCCAACCAAAAACCTATACAGTATATGCAAATGATGAGCTGAGGGAGAAGGACTAGAGTCAGCCAGCCGACCTTGGATCCATACTTCCAAAATATGCAGACACACCTTGTATGTTCAAACTTTATCTACAGCAACTGAAAATCAACATTTGCATTTGGGTGAGTTGCAAACTCAATGAGCATATTCAATAACGTAGTATTTAAAATCACATAAGCATATAATTTATATCCACATAAGCACATGAATATACTCGCATGATTCATCATAATCTGTACATCAATTCACATGATATGCACATGTATGTCTGTATTGTTATTCTGTTATGACCCAACTAATACCAAGAACAATCCGTGATCACGATATGGCCGGCACTCTGTAGATCCCCTCTTGAGTTCAATTATTAACTCGGGATCGATATTTATTTTGATTCTGTAATTCTGACCGTACTCAGAATGAAATAACACATGGTTCAAGGTCATTAGTGGCCATAACAGAGTTCTTTAATCTCTTATTAATGCACATGTCATAATCATATGCATAACATCAAATCATATGGTAAATAACATCATACATAGAACGTATAACATCACATTTCACCACCATGTCTCAACATATACATGTCAGAACTCAATTTAGTTCTTGCACATCATATTGCATTCACTGCAATTCATTCACCAATTTCAGGTACTCATATAACACAAATCACATACTTATATAAAGTTAAATACCAAGTTACAAGGATATACTCACAAGCGTTACTCCTATCTCGTAGGAAGTGCTTAATTCGCCTTACTGGTGCCGGTATCAAACGTAGAACCTATCAGTGCATAGCAAATGCACAACCAAACTCAATATCATATGTTTTAAAATGAATTAATTATCGTGATGCATGAAATGTTCATACCAAGTGAAATTTTACTTTTCTACTATTCATTATTTCTCACAGTTACAATTATGTTTTCTCAATTTCATTTTTGTGTAACCAGTATATGCACATGACGTTTTTATACCCATAAAATTTGTATAAATTCGAAACTACAACAGAATCTCAAGTTTCTTGTTAAATATTGGTTATCATTGTTTAATCTATCACATATATGAATTTCATAATTTTTGGGCATTATTTCAAATTAAGCCATACCCTAAACATAAGAAAAAGTAAAGAAAAACTACCTCAAAAGGAAGGCAACGAGGTGAGGATTCCAGATACGTACTTAGTTTCGAGTTTTGACGACGTTTCGAAGTCCGAAAATCAACGAAATCACAAATTTCTTTTCTCTTTTCTCCTTCACAAACGCACGGCAATTTTCACACACGAAAACGTGTGAATGTGTGCATATATGAGATGTTTAGTCGGTTTCCGACTTTATTTTCGTTTTAATTTTTTTTTTTTTTTAATTTTCGAAAATTACAACTTTAACCCTTTTAATTTTCGAAAATTACCACTTAACCCTATATTCACTATATTCCATATATATTGCATATCTTACTAACGAAAATTACCACTTAACCCTATATTCACTATATTCCATATATATTGCATATCTTACTAACTTTATTCACTATTTTAAATCTACTCAACAATAGATTAAACATCTATTTAATATATATAGTATTATTCTCAATTGAATGACTATTTTCTCATTTATTCACTAGTTTGACTAAATCAATTCAATATATTTACTATTATTATTTTTTTCTCATTTTCTCATATCTATTCACTAAAGTTTCATTTTATGTTATTCACAATCTCTATACTGTCCAAGATATATATGAAATGTTAACATATATGCAATTATGCTTATGAATGATTTCGTTTATGTCATGATGCTTATGCATGATCATGTAAAGTGTCGGGTCATTACACCGACTCCTCTGCCACAGCACATGATTCATCTAAGTATTCAACATAGCTCTTAGTGAGAAACATACCTTGTGGAGTTGTAGGATGTACAAGCTCCTTTTCTTCTATTGGCACATGTGTCTCCTCTTCTAGCTCGGGTGGCATCAGTACCACCTTCTCCATAGTCTCCTCTTCTTCATCACTCCATGATTCGAATGCAATCATGGTCTCCTTTTTTGCTGCTATCCGATCGGCCGATCTTATTAGTTGCTCCATTTGGTTACCCAAATTCTGAGTACTAGTCCCGAATTCCTGTTGAAATTGCAAAGTACTATGATGAAGTGTTGAAACAAGATCCTCTAAAGACTCACCAGGGGTATGGTATTGAGGTTGTTGTGGCCATGGCGGGTATTACGGTATGTATGGCGGTAGGGTGGACTGCATGTAAGGTGGAGGTGGGCTCATCCATTGATTGTCATAGTTGAGATTGGGATGATCACTCCAACTTGAGTTTTATGCACTTTGTCCACTCCCTACGCCAAGTTGTTGCACAAGATACTCCAACTCGTCTAGTCGCCTATAGTCCTCCATGACAAGATCCGATTTTTTAGAAATCAACCCGTAATCACGAACAAACAAGAGTAGCGGTGGGGGGAAAATAAAGAAATAAAACGAAAGAGAGAGAAACAAAAAAAACAGAAAATATTAACACAAAAATATAACACGCCTCCCCGGCAACGGCGCCAAAATTTGGTAGCACTTATCGTGTACGCCCAAATTAACCCCACTCAATTCTCAAGATTGATAACAATAATGTAGTAGCGTGCGTAGGGATCGATCCTACGAGGAGGTGTGAATTCTTGTGTTAATGAAAATCAAAATAAGACAATAAATTAAAGATGGGGTTGTGAGTGATTGAATTATACTACTTAAATTAAAATTAAAGATTAAACTAATGAAAGCGATTCTTGGTATCGGTCGACTCTTCCTTGGAATTATCATCTATTTCATCGATTCACAACAGACTCAATTTTTCTTATGAATATTCATCGTTGGACGTTTAATCCAATAATCAAAGTCCTATCTCACCTTACGTTTAGTTAAGTACCCCAAGCGTTCTAGTTTAACCCTTATCAAACAATCAATCAAAATACAAGCGATTAAGATTTAAATCGATGATAGCATGGAATGACTCCCAGTTTCTGTAAAGATTAAATGACACGACCACCTGTATATATTCAAATAAATGATTAAATGCATTAACATATAAAATCAATTATAAAACAATGCATATTCGTATTACCTTACACCATATGGAGCAGAAAGTGTAATACCCCCGAAATGTGATATGATTATGTACTACGATGATGAATTATGATGTGTTTAAGGGTTATGGTGTATTTAATTTGGGGGATAATACTTATGATGTGATGATATGATTTAGGGGGCATGTTGGGTGTTTTAGAGGATGTATTAATTAAATAAAATTGTTAAATATCGAGTGAGGATATTTTAATACATCGTACTATATACCGGGACACAAATAAACACCACATGACCACCCCAACCCTCACCACCCCCCTACTCGGCCACCTCACCCCCAACTAGGCCAACCCATCCCCCCACTTGCACAACCCATGCCTTCTTCTCCCCTCACCACTCCACCTCCAATCATTTGCTCCCCTTCTTCTTTCCCCATAAAAAACGTCCAGGAAAGCTGCTAGGAGAGGGAAAAAGGCTGGTAAGAAGGTGTCCAAATCCTTACAAAAAGAGGAGCAAAAAGAGAGGGGTAAGTGGTTACCCTGTTTTCTGGGTTTGTGTTTGAGCTTGGGTTTGGTGGGTTGTTGTAAACGCATGCTAAGTGTAGGTTTGGGTGAAACCTTGGTATGAATGCTTACATGGTAGTTTTGTGTAACTACTAGCATGTTTGTTTGAGCATGTTACATGTTTTATATGATCGATTTCTAGTTATGAATCTATGTGCTCGAAAACCTGGGCAAGGAAGAAGATACTCTGTTTTCTGTATAAGTTGGTTGAGGTTGAAGATTTTGATGATGTTATGATGCATGTTAGCTTAGGTTTTGTTAAGCCTTTGATTTAAGTACTTACATGGTAGTTCTATGAAGCTTGTAACATTTTTGTTCAGGCATGTTTTACGCCTTATGAAGTAGAAATGATGGTATGAATTGAGGTGCTCAAAAATCTGGGGAAGTCCCGATTTTTCAGAGCTCTCGATCGATCGAGATTTTGGTCTCGATCGATCGAGCGAGGCAGAATGTTTAAAGCATGTTTTGAATTTCAGGTGCCGATCGATCGAAGGATTTCTCGATCGATCGGTGAAGCTCCTCGATCGATCGGTAAAACATTTCGATCGATCGATCGATCGAGGCAGAATGTTTAGGCACTGTATATGCACAGTTTCTCGATCGATCGAGACCTCGGGGCCGATCGATCGAGAGAGGCAGAAAGATGAAAAATAAGATGATGATTTATTTTGTTAAGTTTATGATGTGAGATGGGATTGAGGCATCTAATATGGTATTGTGTGGTCTTGTAGAACCATCCCAGGTACCGGCACCATCAAGGAGATAAAGTCTGTCGACTCCTCCTCCTTTTAAAAAGGTACGTAAGAGACGTACGGGCATCGGACGGTAAAACACATCTCTACACTACGATTATACATTTATCGCATGAATATTCACGATGAAATGATGATGTTTATACGATGTTTATATGATGATGTTTATACGATGAAATGATGATGTTTATACGTTGTTTTAATTGTGGTAAGATGCCACGGGGTAAGATGCCCCACATGGTAAGAGGTCATGCGATGTTAATTGTGGTAAGATGCCACGGGGTAAGATGCCCCACATGGTAAGAGGCCATGCGATGTTAATTGTGGTAAGATGCCACGGGGTAAGATGCCCCCACATGGTAAGAGGCCATGCGATGTTATTTGTGGTAAGATGCCACGGAGAGGCCATGCGATGTTTATAATGTGGTAAGACGCCACAGGGTAAGATGCGCATATGCATGATTATGAATCAGGGACAACAATAAGAAGTTAATGAATAACCAACATATTTACTTAACCAATATTTCATGCATTTACTATGATGTTTTTATGATTTTAAGTAAGATTGTATATGCTTATGATGTGTTGTCCCTGTAGGTACACTTTTGGACTAAAGGACTAAGGGTCGGGTTGAGGCTGTGAGCTACGAGGAACACAGGGATGTATAGGATTCAAGTCATGATTAGTATCTACTCTAGGAGTAGTGTAAATCTAAACGCTAACATTCTTTTGGGGAATGTAATTAATAATTTTTGAAGTTCTGTATTTTGGCCTGTAATCCTGTTAGCTCATGTAACAACCGGGACCTTAAGTTGTTATTTAATGCATGATTAGTCCTTCTTTTGTCTATTAATCACTGTTAAGGTGGGAAGACCCCACATTAGTGGTATCAGAGCCAGGTTAGATAACTCGGAAATGAGTGAAGGGTAGCCATAGCAATAAGTTAGCTATGTGCTTACTTTTGAACATGTTTTATATGTATGTTGCATATGAAGTTTCTATGTTATGCTAACATGTTTAATTATCTAACGATGTACTTTATGAACTGCTTTTGGGTATTGTTGTTAACCTTTGTGTTGCAGCATGGCAGCGAATATAGAAGTGCGTGACGCCATTAGTGTAAATGCAAGTGCTGGGCGTACGAATCCACTGCCACCACCAGCCTTGGGCGAAGAACCCTCTGAACAACAGTTGCTACCTGGGGAGTTGAGCTTGGCTCAATTTATGACGTACCGACCCCCGATGTTCGAAGGAACTGAAACAGGGGAAAAGGCTGAGGAATGGTTAGAGAGGATTGAGCAGATATTAGTGGCAGCGCCTTGTGCAAAAACGGCATGGATCAGGTTAGCAGAATTTCAGCTGGCCAAGAAGGCACTGATGTGGTGGAAGACCACAGTGATTGAGCAAGAGGCTCAGGGTCAGGAGATCAATTGGAAACTATTCAGGACTAGGTTTCTGACTCGCTATTTCTCAGCTGCTGCGAGACAGGCTAAAGAGGATGAGTTTACCAACTTAAGACAAGGTACCATGCCTGTATCCGATTATGCTCTGCATTACTGTTCTTTGCTCCGTTATGTGCCCACATTGCTGCGAGCACCAAGCCAAAATGAGAAATTTTATGAAAGGATTGAGGCCAGAACTGTACGACCGGGTAATTACCTATGGCCCTGCCTGTTTTGATGATGCACTTTCACGAGCCGAGCTAGCCGAACTGGGAGTTGGCGCATATCCTGATGCAGTGCCACCTCCAGCACCCCCTCAGAAATCTACTTCTGACAATTTGAGGCCAAGGGGTGATCAGTTCAAGCCAAGGGGGAACACAACGACTTCGAGGTTCAGTGGCAAGAGGCCTGAGAATCGTTGGAAAGGGAACCGTAGGAATGATGCCCCATCCGGGAGAGGACAGTCTCAGGGAGACCGATCTGGAAGAGTTCAGTGCACTCTTTGTGGGCAACCACATTTGGCAAAAGACTGCGTAGGATGCTATGTCTGTGGCGACAGAGGCCACTTTGCTCGGCAGTGTCCCAACAGGGGAAGACAGTAGAACTCTACTGGGAGGCCTGCGGACAGAGCGGCACAGCACAGACCACATTTTGCACCAAGGCAGTATGGAGGTCAGCCCACGGGGCCACCTCAGGGACATGTGTATGCTTTGACGAGGGAGCAGGCTACAGCGGCTCCGGAGGAGGTTATAGCGGGTACGTGTCTTTTATTTACGCACCCTGCTCTTATATTGATAGACACAGGTGCGTCACACTCTTTTGTGTCGACGAGTTTTGTTGAAAGGCACCACATATGCACTTCTCCGTCGCCCATGCCTCTTATAGTCTCGACCCCCGCAGGAAGAAGTTTGACTACGGATCAGATTGTCTATGATGGCCTCATTTATTTTGAGGATAATGAGTTAAGATCAGATTTGATTGTGCTGGGAATGACAGACTTCGATTGCATTGTGGGCATCGATGTTCTGAACAGGTATCAGGCAGTCGTAAACTGCAGGCAAAGGACTATCCGATTCAGGTCTGATATGGGAGCCCAGTGGACATTCTTTGGGGATGGTTCTCGCCCAAAGATTCCGTTGATATCTGCTGTCAAGATGGCACAGTTATTGGAACGAGGTCATACAGGATATCTTATCTATGCTGTTGATATGACGGAAAAGAGGAAAGAGTTAAAGGTTGAGGATGTGCCCGTAGTGGCAGAGTTTGCTGATGTCTTTCCGGAGGAAATTCCCGGATTCCCACCGACGAGAGAGGTCGAGTTTGGGATTGAGTTACTACCAGGGACGTCTGCAATTTCTCGTGCCCCATATAGGATGGCACCAGCAGAGTTAAGGGAGTTAAAGATACAGTTGCAAGAGCTCCTTGACAAGGGCTACATACGCCCTAGCGTATCGCCATGGGGTGCGCCTGTCTTGTTTGTTAAGAAGAAAGATGGATCGATGCGTCTATGCATTGACTACAGACAACTGAACAAAGCTACAGTAAAGAACAAGTATCCACTTCCGAGGATCGATGACTTGTTCGATCAGTTGCAGGGTACAAGGCTCTACAGTAAGATCGATCTGAGGTCGGGGTACCATCAGATTCGAGTAAGGGAAGACGACGTTCAGAAGACGGCTTTCAGGACTAGATATGGGCACTATGAATTCCTGGTCATGCCTTTTGGGGTGACGAATGCCCCAGCTGTCTTCATGAGTTTGATGAACAGGGTGTTCCAGCCGTATTTGGATCAGTTCGTCATAGTATTCATTGACGACATACTTATTTACTCTCGGACGGAAGAAGAGCATGTAAGGCACTTGAGGACAGTGCTTCAGATCCTTAGGGATCATCAGTTATATGCAAAGCTTAGTAAGTGCGAGTTCTGGTTGGACAGCGTGGTATTCTTGGGCCATGTCATATCTAGCCATGGGATATCTGTGGATCCCAGGAAGATTGAAGCTGTGTTAGAGTGGGCTGCACCCACTTCTGGACCGGAGATACGGAGTTTCCTCGGTTTGGCAGGTTATTACCGACGTTTCGTCGAAGGTTTCTCGAAAATTGCCAAACCCCTGACACAGCTGACTCAGAAATGAGTCCCCTTCTTTTGGTCTGAGGCTTGTGAGGAAAGTTTTCAAGAACTGAAGCGTCGCTTGACTACAGCGCCTGTGTTGGTAATTCCGTCTGAGAATAAGAGATTTGCCTTGTATACGGATGCGTCACTGCAGGGTTTGGGCTGTGTATTGATGCAAGATAAGCACGTGGTGGCTTATGCATCGAGGCAGCTGAAGCCACACGAGGCTAGGTATCCAGTGCATGATTTGGAACTGGCGGCCATCATTTTTGCCTTGAAGATTTGGAAGCATTACTTGTATGGCACGACTTTCACTATATATACGGACCATAAGAGCCTGAAGTTCTTATTCACTCAGGCAGAGTTGAATATGAGGCAAAGAAGGTGGATGGATTTGCTCAAAGACTATGATTGTGAAATTGAGTACCATCCAGGTAAAGCGAACTTAATAGCAGACGCCTTAAGTCGGAAGGTGAAGAGTACTGCAGAGGATGTTATGTGTTTGTCGGCCTTGATGACTTCTTATTGCCATCTGGGCTATGATTTCGATGTAGACACGTCGCCTGTGCGAGTGTCGACCTTATTGGCGGAGCCAGATATATTTGAGGCAATCAGGAAGGCCCAGAAGTTGGATAGTGAGGACTGGGCAACCGATGAGTAGTCCCAGATACACCAGAACTGCGTAGAGGAATATTGGAGCGAGCTCACAGTAGTCGGTTCAGTATCCACCCAGGGGGAAAGAAGATGTACAAAGATCTATGCGATCAATTCTGGTGGAGACGCATGAAACGTGAGGTGATCATTTTCGTTAAAAGATGTTTGATCTGCCAGCAGGTAAAGGCAGAGAGACAGAGGCCTGGTGGTGAGCTGAAGAGCTTAGAGGTGCCTGAATGGAAGTGGGAGCATATATCTATGGACTTTGTGACCCACTTGCCAAGGACGGCCTCAGGATTTGATGCGATCTGGGTGATCGTAGATAGGCTAACGAAGGTGGCTCACTTCATCCCTTACAGCATGTCGTATACATACTTAAAGATGGCCCAAATGTATATACGGGATGTGGTGAGGTTGCATGGTATTCCAGTCTCGATAGTGTCTGACAGAGACCCGAGGTTCACTTCACATTTCTGGGAGGGTCTCCAGACAGCTTTGGGCACAGAGGTGAGACTGAGTATGGCCTATCACCCTCAGACAGACGGCCAAACAGAGCGTACCATTCAGACGCTCGAGGACATGTTGAGGGCATGTATTTTGGAGTTTGATACTCCTTGGCAGGATTCAGTGCCGCTGGTGGAATTCTCCTATAATAACAGTTATCAGGCGAGCATTCAAATGGCTCCTTTTGAAGCTCTGTATGGACGACGATATAGATCACCGCTGTATTGGGAGGACTTGACTAGCAAAGCGGTCGGAGGACCGGATATGATCAAGGACATGGAAGAAAAGATTAAGATGATACGCCAAAAGATGAAAGCGGCCCAGGATAGGCAAGCAGCCTATGCCAATAAGCGGCGACGATCGCTGGAATTCCAGTTAGGAGACATGGTCTTCTTAAAAATCTCGCCCTTCAGGGGTGTGGTTCGTTTTGGGATGCGGGGAAAGTTGTCTTCGAGGTATGTCGGGCCATATGAAGTGTTACAGCGTGTCGGCACTTTGGCTTATCGTTTGGCTCTACCGCCGTCTTTGTCTGGCATACACGATGTTTTCCATGTCTCTATGTTAAGGAAGTATGAGCCAGATCTGTCTCATGTCTTACAGCCTACTGAAGTACAGTTAGACTCAGATGTGTCCTACGTTGAACGACCGATCAGAATTCTGGATCGAGAGGATCGCAGACTACGAAGTAAAGTTATACCGATGGTCAAAGTTCAATGGGATCGTTGGGGTGTCGAGGAGGCTACGTGGGAGACGGAACGGCATATGATGCAGCACTATCCGGAACTATTCTCTGATATGTTTTTATGTTTAGTTTCGATATGATGATGCATGTGGATTTCGAGGACGAAATCTTATAAGTAGGGGAGTAATGTAATACCCCCGAAATGTGATATGATTATGTACTACGATGATGAGTTATGATGTGTTTAAGGGTTATTGTGTATTTAATTTGGGGGATAATACTTATGATGTGATGATATGATTTAGGGGGCATGTTGGGTGTTTTAGAGGATGTATTAATTAAATAAAGTTGTTAAATATCGAGTGAGGATATTTTAATACATCGTACTATATACCGGGACACAATTAAACACCACATGACCACCCCAACCCTCACCACTGTGGGGTCCTCGTTACTTAATCCATTTTGTATCAGGTTAACATACATATGTGAGTCTGAATTAAGTAATAACATGTACTAATTAAGAGTTTCTTACTAGTTAAGTTGGTACAAGGTTTACAAAACCCTAACCAACTATACATCACATGTACAAGTAACAACCTACTTCAAGATAACCCTATGCAGTGGTTCCCCTCGCAGCGGAAATCATGACCCGCTCCCCACGTCTATGAGTCCCTACAGAAACATTCACACAATGAGTATAGAAAACAACTATCTCAGTGCAATATCAAAACACAATATCAATATTAATGATAAAGCACAATAAATCATCTAACGTGAATGTTCTGTATCATGCATCCACAAATGCACTATGTCATGACATATCTCAACAATCACCCTATTATCACGAGCCCCATATGATATGCCTATTCAGCTCAATATGTCAGTGGAAACACATCACGTCTTCACATTAGCAGCACATATCATAGTACCATGCTCATCTGTGATAATAGCCAAAGCATATACCCACACCAGGTGTATATCTCTCAAGCCAAAGCATATGTAGTATATCTATCGTGGCAACGATCCTAGCCAAAGCATATACCACACCAGGCATATCTATCGAGGCAATGATCTCACCAAAGCATATACACATATCTATCAAGGCCTCCATCCCAATCATATGAAATCCATGTATGAACATGCATATGAACTACCAATCATATGACACAAGATAACATAAATCATATGATATCAAAACCATAACATCATCATCACGTCATATCTATACTCCGTACGTCAACACGTACCTGTACTGCGACAACAAAAGCGATAAATCAGGCGTTGATGGCTAATTGCCTCTTTTCCCCGTCCCCTGTGATGATGCTACAACCACATGAACAATATACCATGTTATAAGAGGCTTCAAAAATAAATGTTACAAAAATTTAACATTTTTCAACAATCTGCCATCACCGATCGATCGCCCCAGATTCTCGATCGATCGCCGAACTATTCACTCTTCACCGATCGATCGAACAAAATCACCGATCGATCGCCTCATGCTCAAACCGCCTTACAATTGTACTGTTCGCGGCGATCGATCGAGAGATATTTCCGATTGATCGGCCCGAACAGAAAAAGTGAGAAAATGGCGATTTTGAGCTTATCTTCATGGTACTTCTTCTCCTACCCATAAATCCACATGTAACCATGCTTCATGTAATCCCTAGTATCATAGAAACATGTTTCTAACATCATAGATTCCAATTCTTGGCAAAGAAACAAGTTATGATTCTAAGCATAAATATTTGACATTCCCTTTCACATATATCAACATCAATGATAATATTCAAGTGTAAAACTATGAATTCCTTACCAAGATGGTACAATTTCACTTCACACACCTTCCTAGCTCAATTCACAAGTGAAAAACCAAGCTTCAACTAATAAAATCTCTAAGGGTTTGGAGAGGAGCTTTGTAGAGATTTTGAGGTGAAAATGGTGTAGTATGTGATTCCACCTCCCTAATCCACTTGATATAGATCCTTAGTTCCCTAATTCACTTGCTATCATGCCATTTAAAGGTAATTACATGTTAAGTAACAGGTACATGAAATGAACTCCAAATTCAAATGCAACTCCAATTGCAAGTAAATTCACATGCATAATCAAATGCTTCCTAGTTCAAATCATATCTTTGCACTACATTTTGTACATCATGTTTCATTCCTTGCCATATATCATTTCATACATGTATTAATTCATTCTTGGTTCCACCCGGAACCCCATTATCATACCGCCAATTGATATAATTACACCATAATCATATCACACGTGTATACAACAATTCGAGGCATTACAACCACCCCCTACTCGGCCACCTCACCCCCAACTAGGCCAACCCATCCCCCCACTTGCACAACCCATGCCTTCTTCTCCCCTCACCACTCCACCTCCAATCACTTGCTCCCCTTCTTCTTTACCCATCAAAAACGTCCAGGCAAGCTGCTAGGAGAGGGAAAAAGGCTGGTAAGAAGGTGTCCAAATCCTTACAAAAAGAGGAGCAAAAAGAGAGGGGTAAGTGGTTACCCTGTTTTCTGGGTTTGTGTTTGAGCTTGGGTTTGGTGGGTTGTTGTAAACGCATGCTAAGTGTAGGTTTGGGTGAAACCTTGGTATGAATGCTTACATGGTAGTTTTGTGTAACTACTAGCATGTTTGTTTGAGCATGTTACATGTTTTATATGATCGATTTCTAGTTATGAATCTATGTGCTCGAAAACCTGGGCAAGGAAGAAGATACTCTGTTTTCTGTATAAGTTGGTTGAGGTTGAAGATTTTGATGATGTTATGATGCATGTTAGCTTAGGTTTTGTTAAGCCTTTGATTTAAGTACTTACATGGTAGTTCTATGAAGCTTGTAACATTTTTGTTCAGGCATGTTTTACGCCTTATGAAGTAGAAATGATGGTATGAATTGAGGTGCTCAAAAATCTGGGGAAGTCCCGATTTTTCAGAGCTCTCGATCGATCGAGATTTTGGTCTCGATCGATCGAGCGAGGCAGAATGTTTAAAGCATGTTTTGAATTTCAGGTGCCGATCGATCGAAGGATTTCTCGATCGATCGGTGAAGCTCCTCGATCGATCGGTAAAACATTTCGATCGATCGATCGATCGAGGCAGAATGTTTAGGCACTGTATATGCACAGTTTCTCGATCGATCGAGACCTCGGGGCCGATCGATCGAGAGAGGCAGAAAGATGAAAAATAAGATGATGATTTATTTTGTTAAGTTTATGATGTGAGATGGGATTGAGGCATCTAATATGGTATTGTGTGGTCTTGTAGAACCATCCCAGGTACCGGCACCATCAAGGAGATAAAGTCTGTCGACTCCTCCTCCTTTTAAAAAGGTACGTAAGAGACGTACGGGCATCGGACGGTAAAACACATCTCTACACTACGATTATACATTTATCGCATGAATATTCACGATGAAATGATGATGTTTATACGATGTTTATATGATGATGTTTATACGATGAAATGATGATGTTTATACGTTGTTTTAATTGTGGTAAGATGCCACGGGGTAAGATGCCCCACATGGTAAGAGGTCATGCGATGTTAATTGTGGTAAGATGCCACGGGGTAAGATGCCCCCACATGGTAAGAGGCCATGCGATGTTAATTGTGGTAAGATGCCACGGGGTAAGATGCCCCACATGGTAAGAGGCCATGCGATGTTATTTGTGGTAAGATGCCACGGGGTAAGATGCCCCACATGGTAAGAGGCCATGCGATGTTTATAATGTGGTAAGACGCCACAGGGTAAGATGCACATATGCATGATTATAAATCAGGGACAACAATAAGAAGTTAATGAATAACCAGCATATTTACTTAACCAATATTTCATGCATTTACTATGATGTTTTTATGATGTTAAGTAAGATTGTATATGCTTATGATGTATTGTCCCTGTAGGTACACTTTTGGACTAAAGGACTAAGGGTCGGGTTGAGGCTGTGAGCTACGAGGAACACAGGGATGTATAGGATGCAAGTCATGATTAGTATCTACTCTAGGAGTAGTGTAAATCTAAACGCTAACATTCTTTTGGGGAATGTAATTAATAATTTTTGAAGTTCTGTATTTTGACCTGTAATCCTGTTAGCTCATGTAACAACCGGAACCTTAAGTTGTTATTTAATGCATGATTAGTCCTTCTTTTGTCTATTAATCACTGTTAAGGTGGGAAGACCCCACATTAGTGGTATCAGAGCCAGGTTAGATAACTCGGAAATGAGTGAAGGGTAGCCATAGCAATAAGTTAGCTAGGTGCTTACTTTTTAACATGTTTTATATGTATGTTGCATATGAAGTTTCTATGTTATGCTAACATGTTTAATTATGTTATGCTAACATGTTTAATTATCTAACGATGGACTTTATGAACTGCTCTTGGGTATTGTTGTTAACCTTTGTGTTGCAGCATGGCAGCGAATAGGTAGCGAAGGGTAGCCATAGCAAAAAGGGTTAGGGTTTGTTTTTAAAATACATTGGTGTCGCCATCTCAGATGGCGACATCAATAAATTAAATAGATGTCGCCAACTGAGATGGCGACATCAATAAATTAAATTGGTGTCGCCAGCTCAGATGGCGACATCAAAAAAAATAATTTTTTTTATTAAAGTCGCCATGTCAGATGGCGACTTCAAATGAAGTCGCCATCTGACATGGCGACTTAGGTTAGTTTGATAATAATAAAAAAAAAATCGGTTAAATTGTTAAATGATTTTCGAAAATCGAATATTTGAATAAAAAACCCTCATTGTCAGGGTTTCAAAAATTATATATATATATAGGGTTCCACGTTTTATACTTGAGTTACTCGATTTCTTTTTTCATTGAATCTTGGGCCCATTTTACCCACTGACTAATTAATTTATAACCACTTAACATACTTATTACCAAATATATATATAACTATGAAGTGTTAAGTGGTCGTAAATTAATTAGTTAGTGGGAAAAATGGGTCCAGGATTCAATGAGATAATAAAATCATAAGGGGTTACATATGATACAATTGTGAGCTATCTTTAGTATCATGAGGTTGGTTGGACCCTCACCCGGGGCTATCATGAGCTAATTGGACTCCAAGCCCACTAAGAAAATATGATTTTTCGTCCATTTGTCATGAGGGTAATGAATTCAAAAAATTTAGTGAGAGCGTTCAATAGCTTGAATAAATTAATAATCAAACGGTTTGCTTATATTTTCTGTTTATTCTCAGTATTGTGATTGCCGTGAATCTGATTACATCAAGTCTCGATACAAATAAATTAACCGGACCAGATTGTTGTGATTGACTACATAATTTATAACAGTTGTCACGCCCCGAGACTGGGGTCAATAACACCGACATTGATTTCCATAAACAACTTGAAATCAATAAGCCTCGTAATATCGTAATAAACAAAACCAGTCTATATTCCATAAATAAAGAAATCATTGTCTTTACAACTGAATTAAAAACGCGAAATTAAAACTTAACATCTTAAATAGTAAAATCATACTTAAATAAAGTCTTGAGATCTTAATTCTTAGAAATACGCAGCGGATATATCACCAACCCCAAAATTGGTGATCTTCTTCGGCTTCAACTTCTTCCTCAGCTTTATCTGGGGATGTAGAGTAAATGGTGAGTTGTTTGGAAAACACCCAGCAAGCGGGGGCCAATCGATATGACAATAATATAGTTTTCATAATTTTCCAAAACGTAATTCGTAATCAAACATATATTGATATGAATGCATCTTAACATAATTGCTCCATCGAGCCATAACATAGCATATCATATCATTCATAATTTTCTTATAAGTTAAGCACAATAAATCATCTAGTTTCCTCTTGGTACTGATATCAGTCTCTAGAATTATCCCTCCTAGAGAAGAGGTCATGCATCGGCTTACCCACGAATAAAGGGTCTGGACATTCCAGAAACAACGGTTAACCACCGTATGAGGTCATGTAAACGGTTATATCCCACCGCATCAGGGTCATAAAGGAATCCATTTCCAATCATATTTCAAAGTTTAAAGTGCTTAAAAATTACTACTTGCATAATTTTAAAATAAATTCATATCGATTGAGATTTAAATGCATACATACAATCATTTTTAGAAAACGAAACGAATAACTAGCAAAAACCCACTTACATCGATTATAGATGTTTGAACGATTTAGGGTGCGAAAATAATACGATATTCTTCCTTCCTAAGCCTTGAAGAGATCGACTTTTTGATAAGATTTGGGGCCATAGTTTTCGGCTCTTGATGAAGGATTTTCGAAATAAAATGATAGAGGAGAAAGGTTTGTGCTGGATACACTTTAAAGGTAAAAATCCTATATATAACTTGGTTCAAACTTAACAAAAATAAAGGTGAAGATCTTCAAAATTATGGAATACAATTTGAGCAGATTTTAATGACAAAAATGGTGCATATTTTTGAAAATAAGGAGTATGAGATTCTTGAATTAATGGTCTAAAAATCTTTCCAAAACTCTTGATTTCAAAATGGAATTTTCGATTTTAAGCCTTGCTAACAAAGGATGGGAATCTTTGAATTAATTGATTTAGATCATCAAGATTTATGGATACAAAAATTGAGTAGCTTGAGTTATTGGTAAAGATTCTAGGAGTATTTAATTCTACAAGGAAACTAAATAATAAAGTTTTAGTCATGCTATATCATTTAATAATACTATAATAAATAAAGTTTTAACTTGAGCCAAAATATTTTAATTTGATGAATACCTCAAATTTCCGGGTCTTTACAACAGTTCTCGCTTCTGAAAAGTTACTATATACATTTGATGTGAGCCTTATGTTGAAATGTCTCCCGGATCGTCTAATGAGATCACATCAGTTGAGAAGTGATGGTATGACTATCTCGAGACTAGGTGTTATATGATATCATCAATGCCAAATAAGTTTCAACATAGATATGAGAAATTGCTCACAGTCTTGATATTTTCTAACACCTGCAAATGTTGTTAGGTGGACATGCGCGATTACTGAGACTCGGGATCTCGAAAGAGCTATTTTTGTGTCACCTGCAAGATGGGGCTTCGGTCCATGAGCTTGGTGTAGAAATAATATCTATTGTTGAGAAATTGGAAATTTGAATGTGTGATGCCTGGAACATAATTACTTTAATTAAATAAAGTTTAATGTGATAATGAAGGGTAATTATGAATTTGATTTGAGAGAAAATTATTGGAGTTGAACAATAATTATGAAACTGTAGGTAAAATAAGTATTTGAGAGCACTGTGATGCTCAATCTTTATGTTATGTTAATACTGAAATCAACTGTAATAAATTGAAATTTAGATTCGAATTTCGTATAAATCGAGTATGGTTGAAAATCAAGATGTAATTGATTTGAGGATGATTTTTTGCATTTAATTGTGATATGAGGACCTTTGTGCAATTAAAAACTTTACGAGGGGACATTAGTGCATTTAGTGATAGTTGTAGTCATGAATTAAGACTTGGGTGCAAGAAGACCACCCTCATTCAAACATTATTTTCTCCTACTCTTCTCGCCTAAGTCGCCCCTCTCCTCTTGTTGCTCAAATTTCATTCAACTTGGATTTTTGTTGAAGAAATCTTGGGGTAAGTGTACTTCTATATTTTAGAAGTGTTTTCAGTTGGATTTGGGGAAGATTTGAGCTTGTTCTTGATGTTCACTTTAGGTTTAAAAGCATGAGTTTTTTATGGTTGTGTGTATTATAGTGTAAAACTTGTGATTCTTGTTTGAGTTTAAAGTGTGGAGAAATCCTTGTAGTGGATACAAGGATACTTAATTGCGGTATATTTCAAGTTTGGTGATGATTTGGTGGAGAAAACCATGTAAAAATTGAAGGTTTTTCAGAATCTGGTTCGCAGGGATAGGTTTGCAGGGATCGATCTCTGTAGGCAGAAACTTTGGGAAAAAATTTCAAGCAGACAGCGATCGATCGCTGGTTTCCAGGGATCGATCGCTGCAAAAAAAATTTAAAATTTGCTATTTTGTTGGGAATTGTGAGATGGGTCTTTTATGACTAAGCATATTAAACTAATGTTGAAACATTGATATGAATAGACTTCACTCCTAAAAGTGTTAATTGGTTTATATGATGGTTATGATTTGGAGATGTCTTTATCAATGAAATGAAGTTATATGTTTTGAACCATCGAATGATGTATCCTATATTTGCTTGAGTCAATTGATAACTTGATTGAATAATTGATAAATGGGATGGTTTGAGTAATATACGGAGTACGATAACTTGCAATTGATTATGATAGGAGGCACGTCGAATCCATAAGACTAATGATGATATTGTTGATGGTTATTGCTGAGATATTAATATGGAATTGATATTCAATATAGATATTGTACAAACCTTCGGTTGTCGAGGATGTCTAAATCATGTCGTCGACCTTAAGGTATGTTTGACATACGAGCATAAGTAAACATATTATTGTTGTGTGTACTGAATAATATATTCTTGTTGTGGTTAAATTAGTACGTAGAGACGTACGAGAAGTGCTATCGTAATTGACATAATTGTTGAGTGATGTGTTGACAAGTATTGAGAGCACCAATAATTGGTGCTATGAATTAAGGTGATGCAGCTATTGAGCGTGCAACAGTTATAGTACCACCGTTGTTGAGCGTGTGATGTGATATAGTGCCACCTCTATTGAGCGAACGATGTGATATGATGAGATTGTGTTATGATGTGATTTCATTTAAGTCATGAATTTATAATTAAAATGTGTGATTACTGTAAATCACTGATGTGATAATCTGCTTATTATCATACTGATGGTTTAAATCATTATTTGATGATTAATTAAGTTTGGAGATGATGATTGGTTATTGTGAGAACAGGAACATCGTGTGAAATCTCATATGGTTATGGTATACTCGGGGGTATTTATTTAAATTACAGCATTACATTCTGTAAATTATTAATTGTCTAATGATATTGAGATTTTGTTGTTAGTATCTCACTCCCTGTGGGGCTGTTTCTATTGAAACATGTAGAACAGGTACGACGTTGGTTCTGGAAACAAGTTCGAGCTATTGAATGAGGATACTCCTAGGAGCGAGGTACCAGTATTGGTATTGGAAATGTGAATTGTGCAAGTAGAGATATATTTGTGTATTCATTGCTCGCGTGTGAGCATAGTAATATGTGTATATGGATTGTATAAATGTCTGCTGTTAGGATCGGAGTAGTGTTTAGAAGAGGGGTTGAATAAACACTAGACTCAAATTCGATTTTTCTTTGTTACTACAGACTGTTAATTATTGCAGTAGCTTCTCAATTAGTCAGCAGACATTGATGATAGTGCGGGAGACGTCTGCTGAACTTGTGAGTAATAATAACTGAATGGTAAATTGTAGTAAGTAAATGACACAAGAATTGTTTCTGGAAGTTTGAAGCACAACGCTTCCACGTCTCCCCTTCTTCCTTAGCAGGAAATATTCACTAGAAGACTTTGAGTAATACAATCCTGTTGTACAACCTCAATTCAACTGGATTTACCACAGTACCAGACTGAAACTCCTTGTCTCTCAATCTTTTCAGACACAATCGTCTGACAGTTACAAAGAACTCACTCTTCTATTTTAGAACAAATACAATTGATAGAGTGAATTATTCTAAGCACAAATGATCCTTAAACGATCAAATATAACAATAAGCCGTGCTTTTAATTTTGAGCAGATTGATAAGGTGAAGTCTTTCAATGATGATGGTGTTCTGCTCAACTGAATGCTCAATAAAATTGTTGATCATGTATTGTTTCGTCACACGTTGTATGTTGAGCATTTAAGTTGCACCTATATATAAGCATTTCTGACAACGACAATATTTCCTTTCCTTTTGTGTGCAACTATTTACTTAAGTCAACCTCTGAACAAGCTGCAGTCTTCTATTTTAGATATTTTCCCTTCTGGTCTGTTTTTTCGGCGCTTGTCAGAGAATATCAACTTTGTCTATTTACCATTTAAGGTAACTTCAGCATTAATTTTTTTTTTAAGGTGAATGCAAGTTTTTTCAATCCATAAACATACTTAGAACAATAAACACAACTCTTCGACAATACTCTTTCTTACATTAACCAAATAAGGAAAAGTGAACCACACAGCAAAACACACGTTCAGATTTTACAATGGCAACAGCAAACAAGCACTCATATTTATTTATGTATTAATTTGGCCATCATACTGTCATATATTATGGCTTATTAAGATGATGAAGCTCGATATCTCTGGTAATATTAATGCAAACTCCCAATAGGGTAAGTGGTTCTTCAACGTCCTCGTTAAGTTTCTCATACTCAAAAGTCCATGTAACCAAATCCATATCTCCATGAGTATCCACGTGAAAAGTTAACTCAAACTTGTTGTACAACTCCATCAGATCACCTTCGATTATTTTTAGTTTGAATAATTTCTTTTCTTCATCAATTGCATCCACGATATCTTTTGCCACTTTTTCCTTCCCATCTACGATCATCAACTCAATATTATTAGTAAGATTCCATTATTCATTCAAGAACAGATAAAAGATAACGATTGATGAGCCAAAATATGGTTATTTACAGTAGTTATTGAACGTGCATGGTTTCTTCACAGAAATATTAAGAATGAACCCTACTTACCATGCGTATACTTCCAAAAGATAACCGAACCCACACTTCCCAATTCTCCTTGAAGCAAATCACAGCCTTGGATTAAATCAGGGCTCATTTTGGATATCTCGTGTGGCTTGTACCTGAACAATTCATGGAAGACATCTCCACCAGCTTTGTACTCCACTTGGGCTGTCAATTTCCCACTAAGACCCATATGGTATAAGATATATGTATGTGGATAATGCTCTTGATAAATTGGTCATCCATTTATTTATAGGTGAAGTTGCTCAGAGCCTAGAAAAGCCCGTGGCATATAAAAGTAGTATTTTTTTTAAAATGAATTATATATAGAATTTTATTATATATATATATATATATATATATATTAATTTAAGGGACAATAATTTCGCGACTCGATGTAACACCGTTGTCCTTATAATGTAAATCAGACACCAGAAGGAGCACGTGGCAACAATAATGCTGAGATAGGACCAATTTTCACTATATATTGTAGTTTGTTAAAATTGAAATTATTGATGACGCTATGGTCTTTATAACAACGGATCGAAGATACATGTAAAGAAACTATAAGTTTTTTTAACAATTTTTTTTTTTTGTTTTTTAGGAGGGGCTAAAGTTTTTTCCACGTGTGACTTAAACATGAGTGTCACGTCCAGAGACCGGTATTAATAACACCGACATTGATTCTCAATAACAACTTGAAATCAATAAGCCTCGTAATACCGTATTTAACGAAAAACCAGTCTATATTTCATAAAAAATAAATAATTGTCTTTACAACTGAAATTAAATTGCATAGTCAATTCCTAAAAGTCTTAAAACAGAATAACTTAATGAAATCCTAAATAAATCAAAATTGATGTCTTTAATTCATAGAAACGCAGCAGATCACCAACCCCAAAATTGATGTTCTTCTTCAGCTTCAATTTCTTCATCGTCTTTATCTGGGAATGTGGAGTAAGGGATGAGTGTTTTGGAAAACACGCAGTAAGTGGGGGCCAATCGATATGACAATATAATACATATTCATAATTCCAAAACATATATCATAATCGAACATAAACTGATATGAATGCATCTCAACATAATTGCTCCCATCAAGCCATGAATTATCATAATTGCTCCCATCGAGCCATAATAGAACGTATCATATCATCAATATTCTTCATATACGTTAAGCAAAATAAATCATCTAATTTCCTCTTGGTACTGATATCAGTTTCTAGACTTAACCCTCCTAGAGATGAGGTCATGACATCGGATCACCCACGACTAAAGGGTCTAGACTTCCCAGAAACAACGGTTAACCACCGTATCAGGTCGTGTAAACGGAGAATTGAGACTTAAATGTTAAGTGCTCAAACTGAATGATTTAGAAGAGATGAATTTAATTTTTGAAAGCTCCTCAATTTAGTGGAGTTTCTATATTTGAAATTGTTTCATTTATAGAAAGTTCTAAAAATTAAATCGTTTGATATATTTAAGTCTCATAATTATGTACATTGATAATACATCAAGTTTTTCAATTAGATTGGGTTACTTGGATTATGAGTTTGTAGTTTTGTGTTGGCTTCTGGGCAAGTGGGAGATTGTTAACATAAATGTCCAGCAAGCCAAACGTTGGCCCGATTGGCTTTATGGACTCTAGCCCAATTAACTAGCTCATTACTACTATAAATATAACATCAAGTTAGGGTTAAAAAAGCTACACAATACACTCACTTCTCTTAGAAAAGCCGACATCATACTAGCACTGATGCGGGCTTGTAGATCTGGTCAGGTTGGTTGGACTTGAGGGTCACCGCTATCAGATTCACGTCGGTGAACGGTAATCTGTTTTTGTGCATTTATATTCGATTTGCACATGTTTATATATGAATCAGGCGCCATTGATCCGTCACTCGGTCAGATTTGTTTCTGTTTATTTTTCGCTTCGTTTGGATCTGAAGTTGGGGTACGGAAACCCAACAGTCCCCACTCTCCTTCACGCAGATCACAACCATGGATTAAGTTAGGGGCATGCTTGATATGTGGTGAGGCCTGAACCTAAACACTTCATGGAACACTCTATTTGAGCTATTATTTTCCCAGTTAGAACCATCTCTGATATGCTTTTGGATATTTGTTAATAGTTGTGAAATGAAGCAAAACTTTGTTCTCTATTTATAGGTGAAGATGGGTTGCATTTGGGGTTATAATTCGTATTGTTTTATGAAAAACATAATAGAATAGCAATACAAAAATTTAATGTGGTTGAATCTATTGGAGCAAACGGTGGCTGCGTTTATAATGAATAACCAAGTTTAGGGTTATACAAGAGCCCATTTATATAATAACTTTAAGCCCTAAACATAGATCTACATATAAAACAAGAATATCGCTGCTCTCCGCTTGCTCCACTCCACTTCACTTCACTTCGGCATCTGCCCACTTTCAGTATATAAAGTCCTATACTTCAACATATATTAATGGTTAAGATGATGCATTTCTCCTTTTCGGCTAAAAGAAATAGATTTTTAAAATAATCATATGATGCATGAATGGTAACCAGGTGTAGTTTTACCTCAAGCCTTAGGGGCAGTTATCCCCCAAAAAATATATAGTTTTATATTATATACATTATATATTTGGACCCTCTTATTATTTGTCCTCTATTTTTATATCATTAACTTTTGTCCTTGGACAAATATTTTAGATTTTTAAAATAATCATCAGATGCATGGATGGTAACCAGGGGTAGTTTTACCTCAAACCTTGGGGGCAGTGCCCCCAAAAATAGTATCAAACTTTCTTAAGGATTTAATGACCATTTTTATTTAAAAATAATTTTTATAGAATTATAATTTCTAAAAAATATTTATTGGGGATTATTTTTAATAAAATATACTTTCTTTTGAGACTATATTTGATTAATTTTAAAAGTTCGAGATTACTATTATAAATACATAATTCTATTCTATGATATTGTTTTTATAATTTTCTCGATACAGGAATTATCTAGCACGTGCTCACAATACATCATAACACCATTTAGTCGAACAAAATTTAAATTCTATTTATAATCTTTTTATAAAAAAAAAATTCAGTCTAATATAGTAAACCATTTTCTTTTACCACACTTTCGCATTAAGGGTACTTTTATTTTTATTGTTTAGTGAAATAAAAGATGATTGAATTTGTCATCTACTTACAAATTGGCTTTAAGTTTACAATTAAAAAATTTATCGCATTCCCTGATATAATATTGATATCACATCACCTTACTAGAAATGTGGCCTACAACGTCATTCATAGGGTAGCGTAAGAAACTCATTGTTATCAGTGTAGAATAGTTCAAATTAATTGCAAAATTAATGGTTGATATCCGTCACAGTCACACTACTATTAATATATAATATAATAGTAATTGTGATGGATTAAAAATACATATAAGATACATATCATTTAAATATAAGTTTAAAATTTATTTTTAAATCAAATCTCTCCATTCAAATGAAATACATTGATCCAAATATAACCTAAAAGTTTCAAGTAATGTAATTTTTTATTTAAAATTATGTTTGACTAAAAATATTTTCAAAAAATGCGATATTATTTAAAATGGTGTCAGGTTTTTTTAGTTTTTCATGCAGAATATTATGAAACTGATTTATAAATTTACATGTACCACTTAATTTTATTTTCAAATATTTTTTGGCTGGACCGTCCAGTCTAACACATGCTATAATTTTGGAATTAATTATATATGTGATAAATGTTTGATTTTATTTTTCAACTAACATAGTTATATTAATGGGTAGATTTTGTTGGTTTAGTTAGTGATTTATTGAACTTCCACTGCATCATATTCAAATATTAATTATATAGCAATTCTTTTTTTTTTTTTATACAAAGGGGAGGGGTGGATCTCGTACGGGAGACCAAGTGCTATTTTTTTATAAGAAAAATATGTTGGGGTTTAACAATTGTCTCTGCTTTGTGATCTGTCGAACACATTGCGTTTGTGCTATTGTATGGTTGTAAAGATTGAAATTGCGTCATTACCCTTAACTATAATTATTGGTAAAGTAATAAGCGCTCGATCCAACAATTGGTATCAGAGTCAAGGTCGTGTGTTAGATTCTCATGAGTTGCAGAGAGTATAATTATTGGGGGATGGATTGTTGAGGTTCAACAATTTCTATGTCAAACTATAATTGGGCCTTTCCAGCTGATCATGCCCAAAAAAAAGTTCAGGTCCAAAGATATACTGGGCCTCTTGTGCCAGGGGTGTCATCAGTATCCCCCCTAGTCAAGCTAGAGTAGCGTTGTCTCGACTAATGGGTTTGTGATTCAAACTTTATTCACTACTGACACGCTGGTCCTTTGATTGGACAAGTCATGGCCCCGGGATCATAGTTGTCTAGTGCCAAACCCTAGGATGAGCTATCCGGCCACGTGCCCTCATCCGGTACTCCGACCGTTCAGATCCCTTAATCTGCATCGTTGATCTGGGCCCGACTTTTTTTTGGCCCAACTACCTTATCCTATATATAAGGGCCTCCTTGTCACTTTCATTCATTTATGCTTTAGGTTGGATCGATCATCTCTCCCAAATCATATAAGTCAGCTCTGCCTTATTCTCTTTCTTTTTAATGTCAAATTCCGCATCCTCCACCTCTGGTGCCCTGTAAGGACCCTAATCCTTAAGTGCGGAATCAAGGCATAATAGAGCTAATATAAATGATCAGAGTGAGAAATAACGTGTTGAGTCTATGAGCTTAAGCATTACATGCCAAAATAAGGACTACCAAAAATTGATTAATTACATTCCAATCAATGAATGTTCAATTATAGTTTTATACTACTCCTAGAGTAGATACTATCCAATTAATCATGTCCTTCAGTCTCAAAAGCATCCTCAAAAGCTCACCATCTCAACCCGTCTAGCCCTTCTATCATGCCAAACGTGTACCTACAAGGACAACCCCCAAACATGAGCAATAATAATCATTCATATTCAACACAATATGAAGATAAAGCGTAAGTGCATAATCATAATAAAACACTTCCTGTTTTCCCCATGCATTTCAAACGCTTCCCGTTTGGTTGTCCCTGTACCATAACTCATGAGTATAATCAATAGATTATTTTTAATGGTCTAAACATGTCATGACATATACCAGCTCATCAATACCAAATACTGATCACCAATCCCTAGTCTGTCCATCACAATGTATTTTAATGCCCCTCGCTTATTTACATATAGACGGCATAGGATAACCTCGCTTCAATGGACTGCGGGACTCCCACCCCTCGCCTCTCATTGAGCGGCAAATACCCTTTCCTCGTCCTATATGATAACCACGCTCAAATGTGACATGCGGCGCTCCCACCCCTCGCTTCACATTTAGCGGAACCAAACCAAATAGCGGCAAGCATTAAAATCATCAAGGGATGACCACGACTCATGGGATATGCACCAATAATCATATGCATCTATAAACATCATGCATAACATGTATTTGCATCCACTATGCAATACCACATATATACTTGCATCCATAATGCATAAACAATAAGTATATAAGATACATGTACCGTTGGGGTGCCCGTACGTCCACTACGTACCTTTCCAAAATGTAGGGTATGGTAGGACTTCAATGCCTTGGCTGTGTTGCCACCTGGGTTGGTTCTACACATTCACAAATATCAATATTAGAACCCAATAATAGTCCAATACCAAAAATCCTACAAAAAAAAATCCAAAAATACCAAATTTTGGCTTTCGCGATCGATCGCCCCTCACGGCGATCGATCGCCAATCCTCACTGTCCGAGATCAAAAATTTGCACCCTTCGGCGATCGATCGCCACCCTTGGCGCGATCGATCGCCAGCCGCGCCGATCGATCGCCAAACGCTTGCAAAACTCACTGCCTGGGCGCGATCGATCGCCTGGAAAGGGGCGATCGATCGCCAACCTCTGTTACCCCGAAAAACTCCATTTTTGCACCTCAAAACCATTCCAACCCATTCCAACATTTATACCAACCAACCAACAACATAAATATCAACATAAACCACTAAAATACACCTTAAAACAACCATAAATCCAACCCTTAACCAAAACCACAACAACCCAACAAAACCCATTTCAAAATCATTAAAAACCCTTCCAAAACTAAACCAAACACAATAAAAATGATAATGAGGCATCCATACCTCTTGGGGACCTCAAATCACCCAATAAACTTCACAAATCAAGACTTTTGGAAGGTTTTCTCCCCACCTTTTTGCTCCAACTCGAAAATGGAAAGGGGGGAAGGGTTTGGGTGGTGATTTTGGTAAAGTAAGAGTGAGAGTGTATTGAGTGGGGTTGGGGAAAAAGGGTGTTGGTTTTAATTAATTAAAAGCATGCCAAAATATTCCATGGTGTATAAAACACCCCAACATGATATTCTTTCAAAGCATTTACTCATAATGCACCAAATATCAATTAAACACATGATTTCTAATCAATTGCTACCAATGGCAAATAAATCATGCTTCCAATAATATTTACCCAACATGCACCACATGCACCCTGAAACGCAACCCCGGGTCACCCTATCCACATGACCATGCATTTCCATAAGGTAAATAAATAAATAAATCCAATGCATAATTAATTACCACATAATTAATCATATAAGCACAATTATTGCCCAAATGCAATTAACCATTTCGGGGATGTCACAATACTCCCCTACTTATAGGATTTCGTCCTCGAAATCACATGCACTTACCCCTAAAGAAACTAAACATAAACTCATACCAGAGAATAGTTCTGGGTAGTGCTGCACCATATGCCGCTCCGTCTCCCACGTAGCCTCCTCGACACCCCTGCGATCCCACTGAACCTTGATCATAGGTATCACTTTGTTCCGAAGTCTACGGTCTGCTCGATCCAGAATTCGGACAGGCCGTTCCACATAAGATACATCTGATTTTAACTGAACTTCGGAAGGCTGTAACACATGCGACGGATCCGGCTCATACTTCCGCAGCATAGACACATGAAACACATCATGTATACCAGATAAAGAAGGCGGCAAAGCCAGTCGGTAAGCTAAGGTGCCAATGCGCTGCAAAATCTCGTACGGTCCAACATACCTCGGAGACAGTTTCCCGCGCATGCCAAATCGTACAACGCCTCTGAAAGGCGAGATCTTCAAAAAGACCTTATCTCCCAACTGAAATTCCAACGGTCTCCGCCGTTTATTTGCATAAGCTGCCTGTCTGTCCTGGGCCGCTTTCATTTTCTGCCTTATTGTCTTTATCTTTTCTTCCATCTCTCGAATCAACTCCGGTCCTCCGACCGATCTGCGGTCCAAATCATCCCAACACAAGGGTGATCTACACCGTCTGCCATAAAGAGCTTCAAACGGAGCCATCTGAATACTCGCCTAGTAGCTATTGTTATAAGAAAACTCTACCAAAGGCACTGAATCCTGCCAAGAGGCATCGAACTCCAAAACACAAGCTCTTAACATGTCCTCGAGCGTCTGAATAGTGCGCTCGGTCTGGCCATCCGTCTGAGGATGATAAGCAGTGCTCAATCTGACCTCAGTTCCCAAAGCTGACTGAAGGCCTTCCCAGAAATGAGATGTGAATCGCGGATCTCGATCTGACACTATGGAAACGGGGATCCCATGCAATCTCACCACATCTCTAATATACAACTGCGCCATCCTCAAGAATGTGTACGTCATGCTATAGGGGATAAAATGAGCTACCTTGGTCAATCTGTCCACAATCACCCAAATAGCATCGAAGCCTGAAGCACTCCTCGGCAAATGAGTCACGAAGTCCATGGAAATGTGCTCCCACTTCCACTTCGGTATCTCCAAGCTTCTCAACTCGCCGCCAGGTCTCTGTCTCTCTGCCTTAACCTGCTGGCAGATCAAACACCTCTTTACAAAAGCGACGACATCAGACTTCATCCTTTTCCACCAAAAGTGACCACGCAGATCTCTGTACATCTTCTTCCCGCCTGGGTGGATGCTAAGTCTGCTACTGTGAGTTCGCTCCAAGATCCCCTTACGCAACTCCGGCGTACTCGGAACCACCCAACGGTCACCCAATCTCAAGGACCCGTCATCAGCCACTCTGAACTTCGTTGGCTGACCAAGATGTACTAAAGATAACCACCTCTGAACCTCATCATCTGACCTCTGAGCTCTCCTGATATCCTCATAGATATTTGGCTCGGCTAGCAAAGTCGATACATACACAGGCGATGCATCTATGTCAAAGTCATAGCCCAAATGACAATAGGAGGTCATCATAGCCGACAGATGAATGACATCCTCAGCAGAACTCCTCACTTTCCGGCTCAAAGCGTCTGCTGTCAAATTGGATTTCCCGGGATGGTATTCTATCTCGCAATCATAGTCCTTGAGTAGGTCCATCCACCTCCTCTGCCTCATGTTCAGCTCTGCCTGAGTGAATAAAAATTTGAGGCTCTTGTGATCCGTGTATATGGTGAATGAAGTCCCATATAAGTAATGTCTCCAGATCTTCAGGGCGAAGATGATAGCCGCCAATTCCAAGTCATGAACTGGATATCTGGTCTCATGCGGCTTCAACTGCCTCGATGCATAAGCTACCACATGCTTATCTTGCATCAGTACACACCCAAGGCCCTGAAGTGATGCGTCAGTATACAGAACAAATCTGGAGTTCTCCGTCGGGATCACCAACACTGGCGCCGTCGTCAAGCGGTGCTTTAATTCCTGGAAGCTCTCCTCACAAGCTCCTGACCAAAAGAAAGGTACACCCTTCTGAGTCAACTGAGTCAACGGCTTGGCAATCTTTGAAAAGCCCTCGACGAAGCGTCGATAATACCCGGCCAAACCAAGAAAACTCCGGATCTCAGGCACTGAAGTGGGGGCAGCCCACTCCATCACAGCCTCAATCTTCTTGGGATCTACAGATATCCCGCTGCTCGATATGACATGCCCCAGAAACACTACACTGCTCAGCCAAAATTCACACTTACTGAGCTTAGCATATAACTGATGCTCTCTGAGAATCTGAAGCACTGTCCTCAAGTGTTTCACATGCTCCTCCTCGCTCCGGGAGTAAATAAGAATATCGTCAATAAACACAATGACGAACTGATCAAGATACTGCTGAAACACTCTGTTCATCAGACTCATAAAGACTGCTGGAGCATTCGTCACGCCGAACGGCATCACTAGGAACTCATAATGTCCATATCGGGTCCGGAACGCTGTCTTCTGCACATCTTCCTCTCTGACCCGAATCTGATGATACCCGGATCTCAAATCAATCTTGCTATACACCCTGGTACCTTGCAACTTATCAAACAAGTCATCTATCCTTGGGAGAGGATACTTGTTCTTCACTGTAGCCTTATTCAGTTGCCGGTAATCGATGCACAACCGCATCGAACCGTCCTTCTTCTTCACAAAGAGAACTGGTGCGCCCCATGGCGACACGCTCGGGCGTATATATCCCTTGTCCAAGAGATCCTGCAACTGTTCTTTCAACTCTCTCAACTCAGCCGGTGCCATCCTATAAGGTGCACGAGAGATAGCTGGATGTCCCTGGCAACAGCTCGATCCCAAACTCGACTTCCCTAGCCGGTGGGAATCCTGGGATCTCTTCTGGAAATACATCAGCGAACTCTGCCACCACTGGTACATCCTCAACTCTGAGTTCTTTACTCTTCCCAGACGTGTCCACGGCATAGATGAGATAGCCCGTGTGGCCACGTTCCAACAGTTGAGTCATCTTGATCGCCGAAATCAACGGAATCTTCGCACGAGAACCGTTGCCATAGAAGGTCCACTGACTGCCCAACTCAGGTCTGAACTTCACTGTCCTCTGTCGGCAATCTACCACTGCCTGATATCTGTTCAGAACATCAATACCCAAGATGCAGTCGAAGTCTGACATACCCAATATGATCAAGTCTGCCTTCAACTCGTTGCCCTCAAAATAAATGAGGCAGTCTGCCATAAACTGATCAGCAACAACATTCCTTCAAGTGGGTGTCGAGACGAGGAGAGGCGTGGGTAAAGAAGACGTGCGCATATGGTGTCTTTCCACAAAACCCACCGATACAAAAGAATGGGAGGCACCTGTATCGATCAAAATAAAAGCAGGGTACGTAAATAAATGACACGTACCGGCAATCACCTCCTCTGGGGCTGCCTGAGCCTGCTCCCTGGTCAGTGCATACACCTGCCCCTGGGGCGATCCTACTGTCTGACCTCCCGATGGTCGAGGCCCAAACTGCTGCCTCTGCTGCACTGTCCTATCCTCAAACCTCGGCCTGTTGTCCTGAAACTCAGACTGTCCTCCCCGTGTGGGGCAATACCGAGCAATGTGGCCCATCTTGCCACAGACATAACATGCAGGACACTTGTTTGAAGAATGTGGCCCTCCACAATTATTGCACCTCGGCTCTCCCGGCCTATCCCCTTGTGAAGATCCTCGATTGGCCGTCCAATTGCCCTTCTTGCCATCCTGCTTCTGACCAAAATGTTTCTTTCCACCATACCGTGAAGATGAAGAGGCACCACGGGGTTTAAATGGCTCACCCCGGGGCCTCAAGCTGTCACTAGTCTGCCTCTGTTGCGGTACTGGTGGTGGCATAGCGTAAGCTCCCACTCCTAGCTCGGCAAGCTCCGCTCTTGTGAGAGCGTCATCAAAAGAAGTTGGGTTATTAGTGATAACCCGGTCATAGAGCTCCGGTCGCAATCCTTTCATAAAGTTCCTCATCTTAGCGTGTCCACTGGTGGCAATGTGGGGAACGTACCTCAGCAATGAAGAGTACCGTGTGGCATAGTCTGCCACTGTCATGTTCCCCTGCCTCAGACTTGTAAATTCATCCTCCTTTGTCTGTCTTGCTGCAGCGGAGAAGTATCGGTTCAGAAACCTAGTCCTGAAGAGCGTCCAATCAATCACAGCACCCAGTGCTCTCATTTCCATTACTGTGCTCCTCCACCACATCAGAGGTTTCTTGGCTAATTGAAACTCCGCCAGCCTCAGCCAAGCTGTCACAGCACAAGGAGCCGATACAAAGATCTGCTCAAGTCTTTCCAACCACTCTTCAGCCTCTTCTCCGGACTCTGTCCCCTCAAACCGGGGCGGATGATAAGATAGAAATTGCGTCAAGCTAATCTCACCCGGTAGCAATAACTGAACCACTGGTTCCATGCCTACGGCCGGTGGAGGTAGAGGGTTCACTTGACCGACGCTTGCATTCACACTACCAATATCTCCAACTTCCTCATTAGCAGCCATGCTGTAATACAAATGTTAACAACAATTCCAAAGCAGTATATATAATGTGCCGTTAGATAACAGGAATGAGAATACGCATGTTAGTATAACAGAATATACATTAATATGCACCACATGCATAAACATGCTTCAAATGTAAGCACCTAGCCTATCATGCTAAGGCTACCCTTCACTCGTTCCCGGGTTCTCTGCTCTGATACCACTAATGTAAGGACCCTAATCCTTAAGTGCGGAATCAAGGCATAATAGAGCTAATATAAATGATCAGAGTGAGAAATAACGTGTTGAGTCTATGAGCTTAAGCATTACATGCCAAAATAAGGACTACCAAAAATTGATTAATTACATTCCAATCAATGAATGTTCAATTATAGTTTTATACTACTCCTAGAGTAGATACTATCCAATTAATCCTGTCCTTCAGTCTCAAAAGCATCCTCAAAAGCTCACCATCTCAACCCGTCTAGCCCTTCTATCATGCCAAACGTGTACCTACAAGGACAACCCCCAAACATGAGCAATAATAATCATTCATATTCAACACAATATGAAGATAAAGCGTAAGTGCATAATCATAATAAAACACTTCCTGTTTTCCCCATTCATTTCAAACGCTTCCCGTTTGGTTGTCCCTGTACCATAACTCATGAGTATAATCAATAGATTATTTTTAATGGTCTAAACATGTCATGACATATACCAGCTCATCAATACCAAATACTGATCACCAATCCCTAGTCTGTCCATCACAATGTATTTTAATGCCCCTCGCTTATTTACATATAGACGGCATAGGATAACCTCGCTTCAATGGACTGCGGGACTCCCACCCCTCGCCTCTCATTGAGCGGCAAATACCCTTTCCTCGTCCTATATGATAACCACGCTCAAATAGTGACATGCGGCGCTCCCACCCCTCGCTTCACATTTAGCGGAACCAAACCAAATAGCGGCAAGCATTAAAATCATCAAGGGATGACCACGACTCATGGGATATGCACCAATAATCATATGCATCTATAAACATCATGCATAACATGTATTTGCATCCACTATGCAATACCACATATATACTTGCATCCATAATGCATAAACAATAAGTATATAAGATACATGTACCGTTGGGGTGCCCGTACGTCCACTACGTACCTTTCCAAAATGTAGGGTATGGTAGGACTTCAATGCCTTGGCTGTGTTGCCACCTGGGTTGGTTCTACACATTCACAAATATCAATATTAGAACCCAATAATAGTCCAATACCAAAAATCCTACAAAAAAAAATCCAAAAATACCAAATTTTGGCTTTCGCGATCGATCGCCCCTCACGGCGATCGATCGCCACTCACGGCGATCGATCGCCAATCCTCACTGTCCGAGAATCAAAAATTTGCACCCTTCGGCGATCGATCGCCACCCTTGGCGCGATCGATCGCCAGCCGCGCCGATCGATCGCCCAAGAGTGGCGATCGATCGCCAAACGCTTGCAAAACTCACTGCCTGGGCGCGATCGATCGCCTGGAAAGGGGCGATCGATCGCCAACCTCTGTTACCCGAAAAACTCCATTTTTGCACCTTCAAAACCATTCCAACCCATTCCAACATTTATACCAACCAACCAACAACATAAATATCAACATAAACCACTAAAATACACCTTAAAACAACCATAAATCCAACCCTTAACCAAAACCACAACAACCCAACAAAACCCATTTCAAAATCATTAAAAACCCTTCCAAAACTAAACCAAACACAATAAAAATGATAATGAGGCATCCATACCTCTTGGGGACCTCAAATCACCCAATAAACTTCACAAATCAAGACTTTTGGAAGGTTTTCTCCCCACCTTTTTGCTCCAACTCGAAAATGGAAAGGGGGGAAGGGTTTGGGTGGTGATTTTGGTAAAGTAAGAGTGAGAGTGTATTGAGTGGGGTTGGGGAAAAAGGGTGTTGGTTTTAATTAATTAAAAGCATGCCAAAATATTCCATGGTGTATAAAACACCCCAACATGATATTCTTTCAAAGCATTTACTCATAATGCACCAAATATCAATTAAACACATGATTTCTAATCAATTGCTACCAATGGCAAATAAATCATGCTTCCAATAATATTTACCCAACATGCACCACATGCACCCTGAAACGCAACCCCGGGTCACCCTATCCACATGACCATGCATTTCCATAAGGTAAATAAATAAATAAATCCAATGCATAATTAATTACCACATAATTAATCATATAAGCACAATTATTGCCCAAATGCAATTAACCATTTCGGGGATGTCACATGCCCTCTTTCGTGGGGGGGACGAGGACGTCGAAATTTCTGAGCTTCCCAGCCCGTTGGGTCAGAGGTCTGATGCTTCCGAGGAGAACATTCCCGAGGTGGCACCACTCTGACAAATCCCTCCCCGAGTATTCGATCCCTCGCCCCCTACCTTTGAGGTTACGACCCGAGGAGTCTGGCCCAGGACGGACTTCCTTGGTACAAAATTCTCGACTCGGGAGTTTCCCCAATGCCGAGCACCTTCTCCGTACATGGTTCATCCCGCCGGACCACGACGTCCGGGTTCTTAGGGCCGGCGAGCGTCCGCATCTCCTCCCACCTGGGTACTTCCCTTTCTTTGTCGAGCAGCTTAAGAGCGGACTCCGCTTTCCCATCCCCATTTCTTATCAAGGGTTTTCCCATTTTCACTGTGTGTCTTTGAGCCAACTTGCCCCTAACTCCTACCAGAGCCTAGTCTCCGCCACCACCCTCTTTCAATCTCTTGACCTCCCCTTCTCCCCTACACTTCTTCATTACTTTTTCCAGGTTAAGAAAACCTAGTCCCCAGGGTGTTTTACTTGGTGCCCAGACCTTTTATAAATTCCTAGATAACATCCCGAGCTCCCGCAAAGGATGAAAATAGACCTTTTTTGTTAAACCACCTCGGCGGTGGGCCTGTCCCATGGCCTGGAGGGGTTCATTACCGACCCCCGATCCTTACCCAGAAAGTATAAAGAAGACGTGTTCTTCCAAACGATTATTTCAACAATTGGGGCTTGGAGTTTCGTTTCTGCTACCTTGATCAGGGAGGACGTACTCAGACGTTTTGGGCTGAGCTCCTATCCAGACGTCCCTGGTGGTACATTCTTCCTATCTGGACTATTCCCCCTATTTTTAGATTTACTTCACCTTATTTGTTTTATATGTCTAACCTGAGTTCATTCCTTCGCAGATAACAAGTCTCTTCAGCAGCTGCTATCCGCCATGGTGTCCCAAAAGAAGGCAAGTAAGGGGGCGGCTGGGGCCGGCCCTCGGCCAGCCCCCTTCCACCTCGGCCATCTTTCGCCCTCAGCCCTCACTGGGACAAGCCCACCCCGTACAGGAAATGAGTGGGGAGGAAGCCGGTCTGCACAAAAGGAAAAGGGGAAAGAACGCATTGGGAACCTCGATCCGGGAAGAAGTAGTTACTTCCCCTGTCATTCAGGAGGTTGATACCCCACCCGTTTCCCCCCCGAGCCATCAGTCTGTCGCTCCCGCTGACCCTGGTTCACCCGATGTGCCAGTGGGTTATACTCGCGAGGCAAGCCTGATAAACTCCACCCCTTCGGGTCTCCCTGCTCAAAACGTAGAGTGTTTGAGCTCCGTCGCCGATCAACAAGTCCTAGCAGAGCTGAGGTGGAAACCCCTGGCTGAGGAAGGGTTATCTCGGGCCATATAGGTGAGTATTTTTAAAGTTGCATGAATTTTCCTTGGTATTGATATTGAATTGCTTTTTCAGGGTTTGGTGATTATGTGTGAGAACATTCGCCGGGGTGCAAGCTATGGCCAGTCAGCCCGAGATGCCAGGAAGACTGTACGGGAAGCCAAATCAGAGGCTGAAAACTGTTATGGCCAAGTCTGAGGCGAATGCTACGGAACTGAAATCTCACCGGGCTTCGGTGACTCGACTCCCGACTGAACCGAATAGCTTCGGGATTCACTGGCCGGAAAGGAGCAGGCCTTGTTAGAAGCCGTGGCCGTGCTGGGAAGGGTCAAGGCTGAGTCGGCCTCCTATGTGGCGGGCGAGCCAACCCGGCAGGAGGCCTTCATCAAGTCAGAAGAATTTACGCGTATGTGGCCTCCAAGGCTTTCAAGTTTTTAGACCTTGGATTCGAGGGGTGCAAAGGTCAATTCAAGGCTCAAGACTTCCCGCTTGATGACCACGACCCTGATGACTTCCTAATTCTTAACGCAATTGTTGCCAACATTCCTCTTGGCTTCACCGACTAGTCTGACTTGTTTTCCCCTCCCCCTTTTGCCTTTTTTCGGACTTGTATTATGTTTGGGATGTGTTCCCCTTTGTAAGGAAGTTATTTTGAATGTTAATTATTGTCTACCCCGTGTGATCTCTTATGTACGTGCTTAGAACAATCCCGACACGCTATCGTGGTGGTTGAAGAGCCGATCATACCTTGAAATAACAAGTGAAAACAATGTTAAAGTGGCGAGTAATTGAATCGGTTGTCTTAAAATGGCTAAAGGCTATCACCCGACTTGACCATTCATAAGTTGGGAAACCTTAAACCAATCAAATCGTAAAACAATCTTAGGTAGAACCCATTTGTAACAGCCAAGTGATTGAATATGTTAAAACTTAAATGATTCCGAGCTTTTGTCCGACCTGACCACTAATACGTTGGAAAGTCCGAGACACTTCTCAGGCCGCTGGGTCGCCCGTATTTACTTTACGTACCTAGGCCCCGGGCATTCGTGTTTTAGTGATATGGCTGACCTACACTTTTTATTTGTGTCAATGCCTCATACACTTAGGCTTTAGTGACAGGGCTGACATGCACTTTTTATTTGTGCCAAGGTCTCATACACTTGGGCTTTAGTGAGACGTCATAGGAAAGGAAAAATTCACTAGATAAAGTCAAGTGTTCATACATCGAATTGAAACAATATTGTAAAAAGCCTAGGAATAATACTTTTTGAGGTGATATGCATTCCAAGGCCTTTTTAAGCGTCGGCCTTCTCCCTCCTCTGGAACTCAGCCTTTGGACTACATTATATGACCCCTCCCATCGGGGGTCCAGCTTCCTCACCTCTCCTGCTGGGTTAACCATCTCGAGGACGAGGTCCCCCACTTGAAAATTCTGGGGTATTACCCGTTTGTTGTAGGCCTTGACTATCTTACTACGGTAAGCCTACATCCTAATTGCAGCTCTTTCCCTTTTCTCATAATCAGATCTAAGTCCATAGCCCGGCGCTCTTCATTGCTGTCATCATATGCTTGGACCCTGGCCAAGGATGTTCCGACCTCAGCTGGAGCACAGCCTCCGACCCATAGACCATGTTGAATGGCGTCTCCCCGGTTGGGATGCGAGCTGTAGTTCGGCAAGCCCACAACACACTTGGTAACTCATCCACCCAATCCTTGCCAACCCCGTACAGCCTTGCCTTTAGTGCTTGCACAATCGACCTGTTGGTGACCTTTGTCTGCCCATTACATTGCGAGTAACCCACTGATGTGAAGACATGTTCAATTTTCATTTCCTTGCACCAAGCCATCAATCTCTGCCCATGGAACTGCCTTCCATTGTCTGATATCAATTTTCTTGGTACCCTAAATGGCAAACAATGCTCTTCCATAGAAAGTCCAGCACATTCTCCTCTGCAATCCTTGCTAAGGGCTCGACCTCGATCCATTTTGAAAAATAATCCACAGCCACTAACAGAAATTTCTTTTGCCTTGGGGCCACCGGGAAAGGTCCCACAATATCCAAACCACATTGATCGAAAGGTCTGGCCGATGATACTGATTTCATTAGCCTTGTTGGCCTCAACTGGAACTTAATGTTCCTCTGACAACCTTCACAAGTAACTACGGTCTTGATCTCATCATTTCTCAGGGTTGGCTAGGAATATCCAGCAAGAAGAGTGTTCCTGGCCAAAGCCAATCCCCCAAGATGATCTCCACAACATCCCTCGTGTATTTTTCTTAGGACGTATTCTGCCTCTTTCGCGCCCAGACATCGGAGTAGGGGTTGTTGGAACCGAAGAGGGGGGGTGAATGAGGTTCCTTGGCTACTTTAGCGTTTTAAAATGAATTTGCAAAATGTCGAGTTTGCGCTGCGGAAGACATCAAGTCAATCGACAAATAAACAAAATGAATAAATAAATAAATGCGTAAATAAACTAAAGCAATAAAGAACAAGAGAATTTGTTATAGAAGTTCGGCGATGAATCGCCTACGTCTCCTCTTCCCGGTTAGAAAAATGTTTAACCGAGGTTCCACTAGAACGAAAATGATCTTGGCCTTAAGGGCTCCAAGTTAGCCACTACACATTCTTCCCGAGTACAAAAAGCTCTTCACGAGCACCACACTCTTCACGAGTCTTCTTGGCCTTAAGGGATCCAAGGATAGCCACACAAAACTCTTCTCGAGTTACCCACACTCTTCACGAGTCTTCTTGGCCTTAAGGGCTCCAAGGATAGCCACAACACATGCAACAACTTTACTTGATGATGACTTTTACAATTTCCAACTTGCGTCGATGTTGGAGGACCTTCCAATAAATCAACAACACCTTCACGGTGTAACAACACGAAGAACACAAGACTCTCACACAAGAAATGAATCACAAACTCCAATACAACACAAATGTATGGAGTTTGCAATGATAGATAGAATTTGAATAAGCAAAGATTTCTTGAAGTTTATAGACTTGTTTCTTGTCTTCAAAATGCTCCAAAACATCCATATTTATAGTGTATGAGGCCCCCAAGGCTCCTACTAGCCGTTGCTACACTTAAGGCTTGAATCACTCCAACATCGCCTCGGACATCGCCTCGGGCGATCAACATTGTCGCGCCCCAATGGTCACAATCTATCACACATCGCCTCAGGCGATCAATACCAAAAATCAATGTCGTAGCCTCGGTTGCTCAAAAACTTCCATCACCTCAGGCGAAGCATCCATCGCTTCAGGCGTTCAGGCCATCGCCTCATACGAACTCCCCCTGCGTGCGAGCCTCGGCGTCGCTCCAGTCGATGTGCGTGGCGAAGTCCTTCTGGCTGCCATCACCTGGGGCGATCCAGCCCAGATTTTACACAAATGATTTTCTCCAATCAATCCACTTTTCAACCATTAAACCTGTACACTAAGTAGACACATTAGTATAACAAACACGAGTTTTGTTGATCACCAAAACTCATAAATAATCCGGAGATAAATTAAGCATTAAACTCAACTATGCGTTTAAGGCTCAACAATCTCCCCTTTTTTGATGATCACAAAACTTGATAAACTTGAATATGTAATATGCATGAAAGGTGAGTAAATAAGACTCCCCCTTAACAATTGCATAGCACATACAAGATTTAACCAAGTAATGCATAAAAAGCTCTCCCCCTCAAATCATGCATAACTCTCCCCCTCAAACCATGCATACAAAAACTCTCCCCCTCAAACTATGCATGCATTAAACTTCAAGTTTATCACAAAATTCTCCCCCTTTTTGTGATAATCAAAAAGCACAAAATTCAAATAATCATATCACAAGTGTATGTTGACACATAGCCATATTTTAACAATTTAAACATGTTCCTCATCAAGCATGTAATAAGCAATAGATTAAATCATTGAGAGGAAAAATAAACATGCGTTTAAGGCAATCAACAATGAATTCTAAATGTTGCAAAGTGTGCATATGTTCATGCACTCATGCCTAATAGACATTAAAATTCTCAATGCATCATTAGATAAGTTAATAAAATTATTAAGGTCATGATAGCATTATATCAAAGATTGAGCATCAAAACACTTATAGCATGCTTAATCACATAATTTCACATTTTCACATAGCATTATTCAAATTTGAACTCAAGGCATATCAAGATACTTACTATAAAGAGATAAGCATAAATCATGCATCAAACAATTTATATGTGCACATGTTAAGGGGAAACACATTTTACTATCAATTAATTTGTGCCAATGAAATTTTGAATTACTCTTTTAAAATGCACAAAAGAAATTTACCTTCGATGACAAGAGTACGTTCTTGTCATTGGTCCTGTACCTCGCGCTTCTTCTATTGTTTTGCATACTATGATTTCCTCCCTTGAGGTGCTAGTCCCTTCATCATACATCCCTTTGTTGTCCCTACAAAACAAATTAACAATTGGAGGGTCTTTGGTACCCATTTGATTTTTGGGTCCTTGTGTGTTATCTTTCATCAATGCCTTTGGAATCCAATTCCACCTTTTGTTAGGTTGGTATTGGATTTTAGCAAACCTACATTTATTCTTAGTATGACTATCTTTGCAACAATAAGTGCAAGTAGGAGAATTATGCTTGGCTTTAGCCAACAAGCTTGAAAATGTTTTGGATTTGCTTGAAAAGCCTAGTCCGGCTTTATCGAAGCTACAACGTTGCAAGCCAAGCAATTCATTCATCTTTAAACTACTATCACTAAACTTGGCAAAAGATGTCTTTAAATCATGCACTTGATTTTTCAAAGTAATATTTTCTTCTTCCTTATTAGCCAAGTCTAGCTTAAGCAATTTATTGTTCTTCTTGGTTATACCAAGACAATCAATGAGTTCATTATAAGCATCTAATAATTCATCATAAGATGGTACCTCATCATCATCATCTTCATCTTCATCTCCAAGAGCCATTGGACAAAGATTTGTTGCTTCTTTCATCGGAGTCACTATCACTACATGTGGCTATAAGAGCCTTCTTCTTCCCTTTGTCCTCATTCTTCTTCCTATGACATTTATTAGCGTAATGACCTTTATCTTGACAATTATAGCAAATTACCTCTTGTTTGACATCATGTTTGATAGCACCGGAGGTCTTTGGCTTGTTGTGTTTGTTGAAGAATTTCTTGAACTTTCTAGTGAACAAGATCATCTCATCATCATCATCATCATCTTCATCATCAGATTGATCTTTCCTCCCGACCAAGGCTATCCCCTTTCTTATGGATCTCTCATCCTCCCTTATTCCCTTCCTTGTTGACACTTCAAGCTCATGGGTCACCAAGGTACCATGAAGTTCATCAAGGTCATATGATGCACTTTCTCCTTTGTTGGATTCGATGATGACCGTCCTCTTTGCATCCCATTCCTTTGGAAGGGCTCTTAGTGCTCTTCTCCATATTTGCTTTGGAGGATACTTCTATCCAAGTTGTGCAAGCTCATTTATGATTTGGGTGAGCCTTCTAAACATCGAGTCAACGTCTTCTCCAAATTCCATCTCAAATGTCTCATACTTGAGTTGTAGTAGATCTATCTTTGTCTCATTCACTTGATTTGTGCCCTCATGACAAAATTGCAATTTGTCCCATATTTCCTTTGCGGTTGAGCACATCGAGATCCGGTTGTACTCCTTCATATCTAAAGCACAATGTAAAATATTAATAGCTTTAGTATTTTGAGAAATTAAAATCATGTCCGCTCTTGTAAAATCGTCCATTTCTTTGGGAATACTTATTCCCCCAACTTCCTTTAAAGGAATATGTGGACCTTTTACAATAATTTCCCATAGGTCATAATCTACGGATTGGATGTATAGAGAAATTTTATTCTTCCAATAACCGTAGTTATCTCCCGTGAAGAGCGGAGGTCGATTTATCGATTGACCTTGAGCAAACTCATTTACTAGATTAGCCATATAAAATTTTTGATTTAAAACAAAAATCAAATGGCTCTGATACCACTTGTTAGAACCGAAGATGGGGTGAATGAGGTTCCTTGGCTACTTTAGCGTTTTAAAATGAATTTACAAAATATCGAGTTTGCGCTGCGGAAGACTTCAAGTCAATCGACAAATAAACAAAATGAATAAATAAATAAATGCGTAAATAAACTAAAGCAATAAAGAACAAGAGAATTTGTTATAGAAGTTCGGCGATGAATCGCCTACGTCTCCTCTTCCCAGTTAGAAAAACGTTTAACCGAGGTTCCACTAGAACGAAAATGATCTTGGCCTTAAGGGCTCCAAGTTAGCCACTACACACTCTTCCCGAGTACAAAAAGCTCTTCACAAGTACCACACTCTTCACGAGTCTTCTTGGCCTTAAGGGATCCAAGGATAGCCACACAAAACTCTTCCCGAGTTACCCACACTCTTCACGAGTCTTCTTGGCCTTAAGGGCTCCAAGGATAGCCACAACACATGCACCAACTTTACTTGTTGATGACTTTTACAATTTCCAACTTGCGTCGGTGTTGGAGGACCTTAGAATAAATCAACAACACCTTCACGGTGTAACAACACGAAGAACACAAGACTCTCGCACAAGAAATGAATCACAAACTCCAATACAACACAAATGTATGGAGTTTGCAATGCTAGATAGAATTTGAATAAGAAAAGCTTTCTTGAAGTTTATAGACTTGTTTCTTGTCTTCAAAATGCTCCAAAACATCCATATTTATAGTGTAGGAGGCCCCCAAGGCTCCTACTAGCCGTTGCTACACTTAAGGCTTGAATCATTCCAAGATCGCCTCGGACATTGCCTCGGGCGATCACCATCGCCGCGCCCTCTCGCGGTGGATATTAGAATAATCCCCACTCCACTGTCTTCATTGTTTGCTGCTCCGTCCACGTATACTTTCCATGATTCTTCGGTTTCGACTTCGATCATCTCCACGAGGAAATCTGACAAAGCCTGGGCTTTGATGGATGACCTGGGTTGGTAAGTCACGTCGTACTCACCGAGCTTGATTGTCCACTTTACTAGCCTTCCTGACACGTAAGGCTGAGTCATGATCCTCCACATGGGGCTGTTGATTAGCACCGAGATGGGATGGGACAAGAAGTAGGGTCTCAATCTTCTTGCAGTTATCACCAAAGCTAATGCTAATTTTTCAACCTCTGGATACCTGAGTTCTGCCCCTCGCGGTGCATGGATAACATAATACACCGGTTTCTGATCTGTACCATCATGTTTTACCAGTATTAAGCTTACGGCGCTCTCGGTAGCGGACAGGTAGACCTATAATCTTTCCTCGAGTTTGGGTTTTACCAGGACAGGTAGCTCGGCCAGATGTCTCTTCAAGTCAGCGAAAGATTTTCGCACTTGTCATTCCAACCAAACGTTTTGGCTTTTCTTAGTACTTGGAAAAAAGGGTAACTCCTATGCGCTGACCTAGAAACGAAGCGAGCCAAGGACGCAATCCGCCCTGTCAATTTCTGCGAGGTGAGGCCATCTCTTGGATGGCTCTGACCTTCTCTGGGTTGACCTCGAACCCCCGTTCTGTCACCATGAAACCCAAGAATTTTCCGCTCTTAACGCCGAATACGCATTTAGCAGGATTTAGTTTCAGACCAAACCTACTCAGCATGCCAAAAGTTTCCTCCAAATCGGGCACCAGGTCTGATCTGTTCTTAGATTTTACCAAAATATCATCCACATAGACCTCAATTTTTATCCCCGCCTGGTTCTCGAATACTTTGTCCATCAACCTCTAGTATGTGGCCCCAGCATTCTTGAGACCAAAAGGCATGACTACATAACAAAACATTCCATCTGAAGTTATAAAACTGACCTTATCTTGGTCATCCTTTGCCAAGGAGATTTGGTGATGTCCATGGTACACGTCCATGAAACACAACAACTCGTATCCAGAAGTAGAATCTACAAGATGCTCGATCCGCGGCAGAGGATAACAGTCCTTAGGACAAGCTTTGTTCAAATCACAAAAGTCAATGCACATCCTCCAATTTCCAGCCGACTTTGGAACTAGAACCACGTTAGATAGCCAGGCGGGGAACTATACTTCCCGTATTTGCCCAGTTTTTAGCAAAGTCTGAACATCGGCTCTGATAATTCTATCTTTATCTGGTCCAAAATGCATTTTCTTCTGCCTGGTTACCCTGACCCCAGGATCAACGTTTAACTTGTGCTGGGCGATTGTAGGCAGAACTCCCGCTAACTCCGCCAAAGACCAGGCAAATATTCCGGCATGCTTGGATAGACATTCTACCAGATCATGCTTCAAGGCGTTGTCCAGGTCGGAGGCCACTCGTGTGGTTTTCCCGGGCTGACCCGGAACTAATGTGATTTCTTCCTCTCCGTACCGCATTGCCTGCACCATTTGCACTCCTCTATCTTCATGGCTTCCATCACCAACCCTTCTGGACTTTTTCACCTATATCCTTACGGTTTCAGCGTAGCACTTCTTAGATGAGGGTTGGTCTCCCCTGACTTCCCCCACTCTTTTCCCTATAGGGAACTTGGTCTTTTGATGAAAGGTAGATGCCACAGCCCTGAATTCGTTCATAGCCGGCCTCCCCAAAATGATATTGTAAGAAGATAAGGCCGCCACAATGGTAAATGCGATCAATCTCGTCTTCCTATCCTTGCCAGATCCCAAGGAAAGGGGCAGGAAAATCTGACCGAGGGGGTATATGGTGTGCCAGCAAAGCCAAATAGGGGTGTATTGATTGGCTCGAGATGATATCCCCCCAAGTCCATCTGTCAAAAGGCTTCGTCAAACAACACATTCACCGAACTTCCCGTGTCTATGAACACCCTCCCGACTTCATAATTAGCAACAATTGCTCTTATGACCAGGGCATCATTATGGGTGCGCATACATCTTACAGGCCCCAATGTCCAAAACTGATGACCACCCCCTCCTCGGCGCTACAAACCCCTCCTACACTCAGGGTTTCTCTCCTGCTGGCCGCCTTCCTGGCCCTGTTAGAATCCCCATCAGTCGTGCCACCCGAGACCATGTTGATGACGCCTCGAGTTGGTGAATTACCTCGGGGCTGGTCGATGTTATTTGGATTCCTCGGGGGACCTCGACCGCGTCCTCTACCCCTAGCCAAAGGTCGGAAGCTGTTTTGTCCCCATCTCCCTCTCATCCATGACGGACCTCGACCTCTTCCACAAGGGATATTACCCTCGGGCTGACTAGGTCGGAACAACAACTGCTTGAACTGGGAACTGCTCTGTATCGCCTTCTCAAGCTCTTGATCCAAACGATGGTATTCCTAGGTAGTGTGCCCAGTCGCTTGGTGGAAGATACAACATTTCTCATAGACCTCCTTTTTGGGCTCCGCAATGGTTTGGGCCGGCTTTTACAAGATTTGTTTGTCCTCACATATGCAGACGGCCTCCTCCTTGGAAACTTTCAACGGCGTATACTGGGAAAAACGTCTGAGTTGTGCCCATTCGGCGGGCCGCTTCTTGACCTGGCTGGGTCGTCTCTCCACAGTCTTCCGGACCTCCTTCCTCCTCAGTTTCTGGGCATCTTCCACATTAATGTACTTTTTCGCTCGGTGAGTAGGTCATCATATGTAACATGAGTTCTTGACCAAGGAATGGAAGAAGTCCCCTCATCGCAGGCCTTGGGTGAAGGTGCTGATCAGAATCTCAGCCGGACAGGTCGGTATTTCGAGTATCACAGTATTAAAGTATTTGATATATTCCCGAAGTGGCTCGTCCTCAGCTTGCCTCATTTCAAATAGGCTCAGAGATGTCCTCTTATATCGCTTGCTGCTTGCATACTGGTGTAAAAACGCGGAGCTGAATCCCGCGAAGGAAGTAACAGACCCTGCCTCCAGCTGGTTGAACCACTTCTGGGCCGACCTCACCAGGTGGTTAGAAACACTTTGCACTTTAGACGGTCCGAGTAACAATGTAGCATGGTCGCGTTCTCGAACCTGCCCAGATGTTCTTCCTGGTCTATACTCCCATCATACTCCCCAGCATTAGGGTTCGGAAATTACTTGGGAGTTCCTTCTTTACTATCTCGCTGGAGAAAGGGGTTCTCCTTCTCGGGACACAGGCACCCCCCATTCCCTTCTTCATCCTCTGGACCTCGTCCTTCAGCTCCTCCATCTGACCCTCTAGATTCGGGACATCAACCATTTTAGGGCGAGAAGTTGTCCCTGCTCGGGCTCCTTCTCATGCTGGGAGCTTTCCCTAAGTACGTCCTCGGATGGACCTTCCTTTCTTCTCATGGTTCCACGGTGGCTGCAATTAGGCGGTGAGTTGTTCCAATGTGAGGGCCCCCACTGTCATGTTAACCCTGGAGGGTGGTTGCTCTTCTCCATTGGTTGAGGCATGATGTTCTCGGTTTTCCTCCAGGTCGGTTCTCCTTGTTCTTAACATTATATCAACAGTCTTTAGCTACAATTTCCCACAGACGGCGCCAATTGTTACCTTGTTTTTTGGTTCGATTTTGTAACAATGGATTTGTGTGGAAAATGGATGAGCTATCCCTCAAAACCAGATGTTAGACGGGAGCCAGAGAAGAGCTCTCCGGCAAAAACCCCTCCGGCGATCAAGTTGGTGCTGGAAAGAATAGCGAAATGAAAAGTAATCGGCTCGCTGAACCCCTTATTCTTGCGATCAATCCTGATATTTATAGGGGAAGAGGGAGCCAGTGGTCCTGGCTTGCCCAGGGTTTATGAGACAATGTCTGATGTCGAGGATGGGAGCCACAGACTAGGGGAGACGACAGACAACTGTTACCTACTTTGTACGACTTTCCCACTTTTACGATGATTTTCATACTCGGGGTACTTGACCACCTTCTGATTGGTTGGTGGGCATAGCATTTGCTTTAATATGTGTCCAATTCTTGTAGCTCCAGTCCCGGTATGCGGGACCACCATAAGTGTGTCAGGTGGCCGTTACACGGGATTATGGACTTGTCTCCGCGATCGCCTCGGCCTCAGCTCAGCTATCTTGGCCAAACGAGCTCCACCTCGGCCTCATGAGATTCGCCTTGGTCTCAGCGCGGGGCCGCCCCGAGGACTCACGACTTTCCGTGGAACGCGAGTAACAGGGCTCTGGTTGAGCGAGAAAAGCCACGGCCGATGGTCCGAGGTGGGATGATTTTCAACTGCGACCCCCGAGGTGATTAAGGTACAGGGTCAACTCGGCTCCCAGCGCGGCTTCCGTCCCGACAACTTTCTATGTCAAACTATAACTGAACCTCTCCAGCTGATCAGACCCAAATAAAGTTCGGGTCCAAAGACATACTGGGCCTCTTGTGTCAGGGGTATCATTAGATATTTTTATTGATTTTTTGAAATGACCTTCAAACAACATATTAAAAAAGTCAAAAATTTAAAATTATATTTCAAAATCATGGTTAAACAAATATCATTTGTTTAGATAATCCATCAATATAATAATATTTAAATAATCCTTTTTAAAATAAAAAATCCTATTTTAAAATAAGATTTAGAAGCCCAAAATCGAACACCCATCCAAGTCTTTGGGCATTTGGACCCTTAATTACTTATTCAATCGGTTAACTATTGTAACATTATTGAACATTTATACTTAAAAACCATATAGCCATTTAGCTTTCGACATTGCTGTAGTGATAAAGTCCATTTCCTTTGGTAACGACTCGAGTTCGAGTCGTGTCAAATACGCAAAAACTTTCGCCCCTCCCCCGCTATAAAAAAAAAACATATAGCCATTCATATCATTTCTTTTTTTAGACAAAAAGAAAGCGGGTGGATTTTAGTATCCTATCGTTCAATGCAAGTGATATCAGCCAAAAGGAAAACAAAATACAGCAAAGTACATTTTATTAAAAATCCCAAATTTTAGAACTAACAAATATAATCCAAAATAGTTGTTTGGAATAGTTTCTGGTTTTGATTATACTTAAATAAGTTACAAAATAATTATAAACATTGTTTTATTACAAATTAAATTAATTGAAAAGAACAAAAAACTATCGTTGGCGCATGCAGCACGAATTGACAATACCATTACCATTTCCATTTCCATGTAATTAATCAATGGTCAGGGCACATACACGTATATGCTCCTCCAAACTCGAGAAATTAATTAATTTATTATAAATACAACGACAAGTTTTGTTACACATGTGAAATCTAAATTACATCTTGTTTTCTTAAACTTACAATAATATTTAAAATAGTTTATGATATATAATTATATAAGCAATCTAATTGTGCTTAGTAAAAAATTTAAAATAAAAATAGTAATACTAAAAAAATAAATTAGAAAATCTTTAAAAAACTAATATCATAAAACTTATTTTTTTAAAATTATGTATAAATTATATTTTAAATAATCTCAATAATGTTAGAAAACCTATCCATATCCAAAAAAAACAATTATTGAGTCTAGACCCAGCTAATACCCATTAAAGGAGGGTAGTTGGATGTTGGAGGTTGTTGAGTTTCTTAAATATATTCATTCATTTTTATTAAAAAAAGAAGAAGAAATGATCCTTTTGGACCCGTGTTTAGAGACCTAACCGAACATTAAATTGAAAATTTGGTAACAAAGTATGATAAGTGGTCGTAAGCTAATTAATTAGTGGGGAAAAATGGGTCCAGGATTCAATGAAATAAAGAAATCGAGCAATTAAAGTAGAAAACGTGAAACCCATCAAGGTTTCAAAAATTATATATATATGGTAACAGGTATGTTAAGTGGTCGTAATCTAATTATTAGTGGGGTAAAATTGGTGTCCAGGACTCAATGAACATAAAAAATCGAGCAACTCAAGTAGAAAACGTGGAATCTTACCAAGGTTGGAGTATTTGAAACCTACGAAATACGGTGGTTTTTAAAGAAGCAAACATAGAAGATTATAATGCTCTTGACAGAATAAAAATCAGACTTCGGACTTGGTTAGCGGCAAAAAAATAGGTTTTGGGACTTTGAGTGTTAATGACTGGTTTCGTTTTTCTTTAATTTGCTTGAGTCAGGATTGATTCTCGCTTAGCGATTTACCATCACTAAGCTCCTTGGACCAAACCATTGTACCATTTGAGCACTCACAATGCTCATTTCAATAAATTTTGGCTTATCTAAAAAAAAATATCTTATGTTCGATGATTTCCAGTTACTCTATCTTGTAAAGTATCATCCTATCTAACTAACCAAGAAAGTCCTCTCTAAGTAAGAGGTTCGGATCAAGCTCAATATGATCCCATAAAATAAAAGTATTTGCAACAGTAGTAAACAAATATAGTCCAAAGAATAATTTTTAACAAAAGTAACCTCGCGTCCCACAGAATTATTTTTTCAACAAAAGTAATCCAAATTTGAGATTATATTTGTTAAAAGCATAAATATGTTAATATATTTTGATATCACCAAAAATTGCGATGACATGCTGAGATCAATAATGAGGGGGCTCACCTCTCATTTCTTCTCCAATACTCAAAATAATGACGATATTGGCAGCAAGTAGCCGCTAAGATGACCTGAAAACACGAAGTAACCATGAGAAGGGGGCCGGAACATTTTCCGGCATATCCCCTCCGACGATCAAGTCAGGCGAGTGAATAATGGAAAATGTATGTTGTAAAGTAAGCGAGAGCATTATGAATCATCAAACATGCAGATTGAACCTGATATTTATAGGCATAGCACTAAGAGTTACCATATATCAAGGACTCATTCCATGCTTATCCAAATCTTCTCAGGATAGGATAAGATCTTGTGAATACAATCAAATCCTGATATTGCTCCGCATATATCGCACTTGCATAATTTAGGAGATACAGTTCCCTTGTTGTGTCCACGTATTAAGCAAGTTATGAGAAGAGCTCGGTCAACGAGGTCGGACCCGAAAAGAGGTCGTCAGAACGTTCGAAGGAGGGCGAACTGGTGAGGTAAAACATGTTGGCCAAACATGTGGGTAACCAACAAAGTGGTCGGAGAAAGAAGCGAGGTATTCTGAAGTAAGATAACCAGAACACAAAGGTAACAAGTCGGCCAAACAGGTGGTGACTTCATGTTTAAACCGACACTACATCATTATTAATGGATCTATTTTAGACTTTTTAGTTTCTTTTATATGTATCTTCGATCCGTTGTTAATTTTAAAAATAAAAATAAAAAACCATAAATCAACATAAAATCAATAGTGCCACCGACCATCTATCAAATTATTCAGTAAACCTAACGGTACTTGTTCGTTCTTGTGTCCGACAATTTAATAAAAAAATTTATATTATAATGAATTACCGACAAATAAACTACGAACAACTGCCACATGCAATTTGTGGACACAGAAAAATCCTGAAAAGAAGCAAAAAAATTTTTTGTGTCGAAAAAAATTAAAGGAGCAAACTGTAAATTTTGGAATAGCAACAATAAAGCCTTTAATTCTAATGAATTAAGGTAGGCTACATGAACAATGCAGAGAACCAAGTCGGGTCGGACACATTAGTCAGTCTTCTCCAAACGCTTCTATCGGTCAAATTATCTTCTGTAATCCCCGCACTCCAAGTCTTTGCATATAACTTCGAGCCATGTCTTCGGTCGTCCTCTCGCTCTCGTGAACTGGCCGAAATCTATGGACTCCACTCGACGCAACAAAGGTAAAAAATTAAAGTGGTTATATTTCAAAATTTTGGTCAAACAAAGATTATTTGTTTAAATAATCTCCAAATAATGATACTAAAGTTGTATGTTGGGCATCTACTTTGTGATCGGTCGAACACGTGGCGCTTGTGCCATTGTATGGTTGAAAAGATTGATGTTGCGACATTACCCTTAACTATAGTTATTGGTAAAGCGGTAAGCGCTCGATCCTACAATTGCTATCAGAGCCAATGTCGCGTGGTTGATTCCCATAAGTTGCATAGAGTGTAATTATTGGGGGAGGGATTGTTGGGGCTCAACAATTGCCTCTGCTTTGTGATCGTTCGAACACGTGGCGCTTGTGCAAGTGTATGGTTGAAAAGATTGATGTTGTTCAATTACTTAACTATAGTTATTGATAAAGAGGTAAGCGCTTCGATCCTACATTGTATACATAAAAGGTATTTGTAATAGTAATCCCACTTACCAAATATACAAAAACTTTCAATAAAATATTTTTACATTAATATTTATCTAATATAAACCCACATAAATATTTTTTAACAAATATGTCCCCAAGTTTGTTAAGGCTTTAGGTATCATTTTTGTTATAAAAACTATTATATGAAATTATATTTGATAAATTTATGTGCGATTTTTGTTAAACTAATTTCTTTGCTATGAGACAATTTTTATAATTTCGTTCATTGAATTTTCTTAGGCTCTAACTTCACTATAAATAGATGTCCAAAACTATCTAGAGCATCATTCCATACATATATATCATATATAAGATAAGATGGTTCTTCGTGGGAAATTAACAGCTCAATTGGAGTTCAAAGCTGGTGGAGATGTCTTCCATGAAGTGTTTAGGTACATGCCACACGAGGTACCCAAAATGAGCCCTGATTTAATCCAAAGCTGTGATTTGCATGAAGGAGAATTGGGAAGTGTGGGTTCGGTTATCTTGTGGAAGTATACGCATGGTAAGTAGGGTTTATTCTTCTCATTTCTCTCGAAGAAACGATGACCGTGCAGGCCATAACTACTGTAAATAAACATATTTTGGCTCATTAATGGTGATCTTTTATCTGTTCTTATATAATTCAAGAATGAATAATATTGAGTTGATGATTGTAGATGGGAAAGAAAAAGTGGCGAAAGAGATAGTAGATGCGATTGATGAAGAAAAGAAATTACTCAAACTAAAAATAATCGAAGGTGATCTGCTGGAGTGTACAACAAGTTTGAGGCAACTTTTCACGTGGATACTCATGGAGATATGGATTTAGTTACATGGACTTTAGAGTATGAGAAACTTAAAGAGGACGTTGAAGAACCACTTACACTGTTGGGACTCTGCATTAAGCTTACCAGAGATATCGAGCTTCATCATCTTAATAAGCCATAATATATGACAGTATGACCAAATTAATTAACTAATAAATAAATATGATGTTCTTGTTTGCTGTTGCCACTGTAAAATATGAATGTGTTTGGCTGTGTGGTTCACTTTTCCTTCGATCGAAGCATGATATAATAGTATTTTGCAATAAAGGATTTGTTTAATAATATTTAAACCTATTTGTTTTACGTACTACTGCTATTGGTATGAGTGGAGTAACATGTGTATTTATAAAGAGATAATATAGCTTATAAATTCAATCAACACGACCTTCACGTGTAATATCATATAAGTCAAACACGTGGATACATTGTATATTATGTTCAACATAACCGTAAAGAAAATAGAAATGAGTAGATTGGCAAATACTAAATGGATGCGATAAAATTAACAAGCGAGTTATCTTACTGTTTGGTAATATTTAAGCATTTAAGTACGGAGGTTTGCTTTGATGAAATGAACCTTCACATGGCGGCGGAGCCAACCTTGAACTATAGTGGACTCTTAGTCCTATGCAATTTTTCAAAAGGAAAAAAAATTTAATGTTAAATTTCGGTGTAAATCCTCTAGCTCTATCAGCTCCTTAATTTTTAGTGTAACCCTCTAGCTCTACCAGCTCAATCAGCTACAGGTAATATTGATTCTAGTTCCGCTCAGCCTTTGAAGCTTGCAAGATTGCAAGAAGATTTAGAGGATGTTTGAATAAATTTATTTAGTTATCTCTAAATGAACATTGCAATGTACCTGAGGTAACAGAGACATATATCTGTGGTGATTATATAAAGTTCTTGCAGTATGAATTTATCGGCCCAAAAGAGAGCCAATTTGTTTACTTTTTATTTTTAATAAGTGTTGGTACTTAGATCTTTGTGATGGCACTAAAAATAATTTACAACAATGGCTTTATATTTAATAAGGTTTTCAATGATTAAATAAAGGAAAATCAGAGTAAAAAGATTTGAAGTAGAAAAATAATACAGAAAATATAGATATATACTGATTTGTTTCTGGAAGTTCAAAGGTGTTTGTAATCCTTCTACTATGTCTCAAGATTGCACAATCGGCACGAATGTTTGAAACTTAATGGGTAAGTGCATGTATTTTGCATTACGGGCCTCTTCTTAAAGGCCCGCATTTGGTGTGGGCTGACCTCTGGGTTCATTGACAAATTTGGTCCAATTTCATAATAATCACGGGTAAGATTGAACATTTTACTATTTAGCTTAAAAATATTTTATTCAAAAAAATATGTTATTCAATATAATATATATTATTTAAAAAAATAGATGCATGTTTATATTTGGTAGTAGATAAAAAAAATTATTAAATTTTATAATAAAAAAAGTTAAAATCTAAATCCCTAAAATTGTATCTCTGATCTTTATGATTGTGATCATATTAACCACTTCAAAAATTATAAAAGCTTTTTTAAAAAAGGATATTCTTTTGCAAAAGAATGCGATTTAGTAATTAAATATTTTTAAATATAAATTCTAACGAGATTACAACTAAAATGATACTCGTGTACCGATCCTCACGAACTTGGGAGTAGGGATAATATAAGGGGGACGAACTGTAATTTTGGGGAAAAAAACACTTTTATTAAACAAATTTAGGATAAAAGAAATTGCAAGCTTGCACTTGCTCCACTTGCCAATAGGTAGTTTCGCCACGGTATGTTCATGTATGGATCATCCTTAATAATCCCAAAACAAAACAAAAAGTAAAAATATTTAATATAGCTAATGCTTATAACAAATTTTCTTTGTCACCGATTTGCTAGGAAAATGGGATCAGTCAGACAAAAGAACCTTCCTGAGTAGAACAAGATTTGGCTATGAAAACCCCTCCTCCCCAAGTATTAAAATCAAAAATCAATCTGCCACCTTGCTTTTGACATTTGTCCGTTCTCTCCCACTCAATTGTATGCCCTACATTAAATATAAATATATGATTAAATCTCAAAACAAATCTCTAAAATATATGACGACAAGACTGTGGTCTAATGGTTATCATCTTTTCTCTTTGTAAATGACTCGAATTTGAGTATATCCCCACTAATTTAATAATTAAAAAAATTCTAAATTATATATGGGCCTTACATAAATAAGCACTCGAAATGGTTAATTTAGTATGATGATAAGTGTGGATCTATGATGCACGGATATTCCTAAAAATCACTCGGTGCAGTGTTGGACATTTCTCGGACACAGACACTTCTTGGACACTCCTCGGACACGTGTTGTACACGACACGTGGCGTGTCCATTATTTTATTAATAAATAAAATCGGACACCCGTGTCGTACACTCATCTCAAAATCTGACACCGTGTCGGACATGGCGCTGATGGTAGTGTCCGAGCCGTGTCCGACACAGAAAAGACACTTTTGGGTGATAATTGTACAATTTAAAAAGTTTTTTGGCTAAAATGTTTAGAGGTATCACTTACACTCTATTTAATTGTAATAATATACATATGTTGTTAGTATGAGTGATACTGTGATGATTTCAGTGACATACATTTATATATATTTTGAATTTGGTAAGATTATTTTTTATGATGTATTTTATTTATACGTGTTTGTTAAACTTTATATTAATGAAAGTAATACGTATTTGGTGTTAGTATGAGTGATATTCGGATGATCCAGTGACATTCATTTATTTATAAGTTTATTGAATTTGGTAAGAATATTTTTGTTAATTTTACATAGTTTTAGAATTTAAAAAATGTGAATTTCTAGTATTTGTAATATATATATATATGTATATATGGGTGTCACAACCGTGTCATATCCCGAAAATTTAGAAAATATATGTCGCAGTGTCCGTGTCCGTGTCCGTGTCGTGTCGTGTCGTATCAATGTCCGTGCAACGTAGGTGTGGACATACATAAAATAAAATTATCCATCAAATTCAAAGTGTATTTACAGTAATAAAATAGATCATAGATGTTAATCAATATATAAATAGGAGGAATTTATTAATGGACGCAATAAAGTAACATTTCTGAGAATGTTCGAGCTTTTAATATAGGGACACGTGAAACATATCTGAAATTTGCGCCATTGAAAACTTAGATAAATACTAAGTATCAAACAAATGATCCACAACTTCGGCCAATTAAATCTCACCACAAAATCTCAAACTTTTCACGTTGGTCAAAGTTGTAATCACCAAAAGATCTTGTTTCTTCTTTAATATATATATATATATATAAACGACGTTACAAATCATAATAATTTACAAAAAAATATATATGCACGCAAGACGTGCAGAATGAGACTATTATATATAAGGGGAAAATATTTATTAAGACTCGGTTTGAATTTTTATAGATCAAATTAATATAATTGGTTTAAAATATTTGGTATATTTGTTTTTATATTTTTCATTTAAGGTGTAATGATTTATTGAGTTTGTGTATAAATGTCCAAACCAGATATATAAATATATCTTCGAGTATTCGGAAACACGTTCACAAATAAATTATTGTCAAAAGTTTTAATTTATCTTTGATCAAGTCAAAGGGTATTTATGGCCAATAAAATCTTGTTTTTATGGTCCGAATCATCAAAAATAACTTAATATATAATAATAGTTAGCTTACCAATTATCCCAACACAACTCATCAATGAATGAACAAAGCGTATCCAATTTTTCATCATTATTTTTTATATATAAATAAATACCAAAACTCAGGAAATAGAATTTAGGTACAGAAGGTGTGAAATTTTTCTCTAGAATGCTTAACATGGAACACAAAGAAGATGGATACAAAGGGGTAGGTATTCATATCCAAGTTAGAAAAATTAAGCAAGAGATGGAGAAGATCAATAGCTTAGACTTGCAGCCGCCGGAGACACGTCCACCGTCGGCCCTCCGCCAGCAACGGTCAAGGTCGCCTCTGGGATTGTCCAGGAGGCCGCCAATCCCCGTCGGTAATTGATAGGTGGATGGATTTTCTAGTTTGGATTGTTATGATTAGGTTCATTACGTGATATCATATAATACTCAGTGAGTTTTTTTTTCTTGGTTTTTGTTTTATCTCAGGTTGTCTTAGATTTTCTCTGTTTTTTTTTCTTTCTAGATGTAAATATATATATTAAACTACCAGAATAACTTTATAATTTAGTCGAATGATGTAAGTGAGCAGCAAATTTGATTATTCAAAAAATTATACATCAACTGGGTCAGCTCGCATCTAGCCTATTTACTAAAATTTAATATAAAATATAATTTTTTGTATATGATGATATTAGAGCAATTTTAATTGCTTCAAGGTTTATTAAGATAGTATGGCTTAAAACTTGCTCTTCTATTGTTAGCCCGCTGCTTGAAGTGACGAGGTTTTTTATCAAGATTTCACCTTTCTATTATGGATTTGGGTTCCTTCTAACTTGAGATCTTCGACTCCTAATCTTGCCTGAGCGGATACTCGCAAAGCGATTCTTGGTTTATATTTCCGCACACTTGCAGGAATTTATATACTTAAAATGAAATCTTTTCCAATTTTCTTTATCCACGTGAGCTGCTTTAGCTTTAGTGTTTATAGTTTAGAAAGCTCAATCGCGAAAATGAAGATTTAAAATTATTTCTATCGAAAGCATCTCATTCATACATGAAAAAAACTGAAACAACAAAAAAAACAAAAAACAAAATCCACAACCACCGAATATTTCAACAAGTCTCGTGATTACCATGAACGTTCCGCATAGTACAGATCTATTGCACAACAGTAGGTTCCTTGGATGATAGTTGCCTCACTCTCCTTGTAAGATCCCTCATAGCATCGACAATGACAGACTTCTTCTGGATTCTATAATGAACAGCCAGCTCAGTTGTTATAGCGATGTCCTTCTGCAAAATGGCTTCGTCTTCCATGATTTTACTCGGGAAGTGCTCCAGAGCGATTGCACAGAGAGCAATGAGGGTTCGTAGAGCAGCTACTTCAGTAGAGATTCCGAGAGGAGCCTCCAAAGATAGCAATTTAAGTGCATCTAAGTCGAGTTTCTCGACAGTTTCTTTGTCCGTGGATAGGAGTACTCGTAAGGCAGCCAATAAACGTCCCTCTACTATCTCTGATCCTCCTATCCACACCTTTCAGTAAAAAAAAAGGTTTGATAAAAATGCTGATCAAAATATGCGTGTTTGTGCGGGAGAAAAAGGTGATCATATACCTTAAGATCGGACTTTTTTCCATCCAAATTTAGATGACGTAGAATTTGTTGCTGCCATGATGAAGGGGAAGAGAAATTTGGGGCTGAGACCCCAGCAATGGTGCCTGCGGCATCTAGAAGAGCCGAGTCGTACTTGAGTTCAATGCAGTCGTATGGATTCGAGGGTATCACGAACCCATAATCTAAAAGAAAAAGATCATTATTTAAACAGCCGTAGTTGAGAAGCAATGGATCATCTTGTTTAATCTCTGCTCCAGCAATGACCTGGTAGTAAACGAGCAATAAAACATAGAGCTAAAAAATCATTTTGATAATCAAGTATGCATGTGAGATCATGTGTTTATCGTTATACCAAAAGCTAAAATTGATTATCAGGACTCAAATCATTTAAATTATAAAGCACCTCAAGTGCGTCATTTTACTTTATATGCTACATAGGCAGATACAAATGATAGCAGGAACAATTGTTGCTGCCAAACCATGCATATTTTGGAGTTGGGCGTGATAGATTATGCTAGAGGGAAAATCATACCTTAACGAGTATATTTTTGTCATTCGGTTCTTTTTCTTGTAATATTTGGGCATTTGGGTTGAAGCTGTGGTTGCACATATCTACAAGCGGAAGCAACATGGGAGCATCAAAATGGGTTCCATCTGGACGTTTATCTCCATAAAGACGGAATGCTCGAGATGAAACTGCTGACATTGCCCACCCAAGGGATGACGCATCTACATCTTGACCTCCAAATGGGCGGTCATCTAATTTGACTTTTGCAAGTTCGTTTTTCAGCAATCTCTCAAAATCAAGAAGAAACCGGCATCTCTTGTTTACCTAAAGAAAAAATGAACAATACTGAGTATGTTTGGTCCCATCACATACACATGTTCACAAGTTGTCGGCACTTTGAGGCTTCATTCGAGAATAGCACGAGCATTGCTAAAGCAACCCCTGAACTGTGGCCTTTGAGATATTTTCAAGAGAAACGCAAGAATTAAAGTGTTTTAACAGGTATTGATAGTCACAATACACAATTTGAGTTCACATCAAGGAAGCCCTAGTTCAACTTCTCACATGCAGATATATATATGTTGTGTGTGTGTATAGAGATAGAGAGAGAGAGAGAGAGAGCGGGGGGGTAAAAGAAAGTACCTGATGAAGAAGAGGAGCGTATTGCAAATCCTTGATATCCTCACCAGGGAAGAAAATGGGTACGGTATAAGTTTCGGGAAGATTGCTGATGTATGGCCACCAGAAAGAACCTTTTCTACCTCTTTCATGGAGAAGCTTTAAGCCCAATTTCATAGCCCACAGCTCCTCTGTCAAATGCTCCAAGTGTCCAATTTACTCCATAAAGAAAATTCAATGGCCTAATTTATAAGATTCAGAGTTACCAAGCGATATCCACAATTTCATGGTGAGTCCACTCTATCCGAGACACACTTAAAGAAAGTAAACATATCTCGTCTAGATGTTGATCTTCTTCCACTGAGAGTGAATTTAATGCGAAAATTAATGTTGTTCTTTGAGGCAGCTATACTCGATTGTGCTACACGATTCATATAGTAATTGCTACTTTTATAAGAACTTGAGCCATATTGGCTGGTGATTCAAAACTTTGCACTAGCTTTTAAAAATAGTTAAAACTCTCTTGCAAAGATCTCATAAAAATTCAACCTCGAGTCATTGACGAAACTTATATGAAGATCAAAGCTTGAATATCACAACGAGGCAACACTGAGAAGCTCCACATAATTATGATACAAGAAGCAAAGTATAGCATTCTCCAACAAACGAGAAACTCAAGAACTGTTCAGTATTTTAAATTAGTAAGATTAACAAATATATACATATCCATTACAGCTCAATACTTCAACAACTTTAAATGAACTCTCATAACATACATCCACATCAACCAGAAAAAACAGTTTTTTTCCTGAAAGCCAAAGGGATAACATGCACCATGTCTAGTCCACAACCTTACAAGCGCCCTCTTAAACGAAAAAATATTCAAATTTTCGATTAAATTTTTTGTCCAATTTTCTTTTTCTGCATCAAATATTATCTTTATCTAATAAAAGTACATAACACACTGACAAATCTACAAGGAAAAAAATCCTCCACACAACCTGCTAAGCTAACTTACCCAAGACCGTAAACATACATAATTCCCAAAAAATCATACACTTCGCACTGTTCAATGGAGACATTAGAACCGAAAAGATTGAACTTTAGTTTATCCACAAAGAAATAAATACCAGGAATATGTCGAGCTAGATTCATCAATATAGGAAAGTCCTCAGATTGATCTTCAAATTTAAGAGGAATATGGTGAGGTAGAGCAATGAGTTCAGAACCTTTAGGAATATCATTAGAAGCCAGGAGCCCGAGCCCGAGCCCGAGCCCGAGCCCATTTGGGTCGGATTTTAAATGCGCAATCTTGATGGATTGGTGAACAAACCCACCTTCTCTTCGTACCCATTTGACGAGGTCTGGTGGCTGCGGCACCAATCGCGTAGGATAGAGGAAGGCAGACGAGGCGGCGCTCGCTAGTGGGCGGTTAAGGGTTAAGGAGGCCGCCATTAGCATCATCTTGCTCGACATCTTGCTTGTTTTTTTTAACTCAGCCAAGGTTAATCCGACACCTATAATACATGGTTTAGACTGATGGGTCGGGTCATTTTTTAGGTATGGTTTGTACGAGCAGGGCTTTTCGGCCCACTTAGCTAAAAAAAAAATTAAAAAAGATTAGGCTATGTTGTTTATATTTTTGTGTTTTTAAAAAAAATTATCATGTTCAAAAACAAAATACAACCTTAATATCCAAGTTAAATTAGAATTTTTGATGCTCAAAAATTCTAATTACTATTTTATACCAGTGATCCTCGTCATCAAAAACCAAAAGTTGTTGCTATGGAAATTTCTCGTATAATAATAATAATAATATATATTATCTTTTTGGGAGCATAGGTGTTTTTACTTTTGTTGTGTCTATTGCTATTACTTACGCAAATAAACGATTTTTTAAGAAATAAATAAAAATATGTTTATTTGTGCGATAACTAAATGGAGTTTGAAAGCTCTTGTTCTGCCTAAGCTGGGGAGTCAAATATGTCTTTTTCAATTTTTTTAATACAAATACAAAAACGTGTCTGTTAATGTACGTTGGTGTAGAGTTTTACTATAGCCTCGGTTTAGCCACAACCTCACCAAAAATATGAACAATATATGCAAGAAAACACAGATAATATACATCAATATATTAGTACAAGAAAGTAATCAACATAAACGTAAAGATAACCGTCAATAGGCTCCGATAAACAAATTTCGACATCACAATCGTGTATATAACAGGCCACGACAAGGACCACAAGGTGTAACCCCTCGGACACAGCCCTCAAGTCTGAAACCCTTGGTAAACCCCTAGAATACTAGCACAAAGGGACGCATACGGATTAGCCAGAAGCTAATCACATAACCTGTACAAAACTCTCAACAACACATAGAGAGGAGCCTCACAAACACTCAGAGAAACTCTCACAGGCTGGGTTTTTCATGGGTAAGGAGACGAAGAACTCAGAAGACGTAAACTGTGGTTAATCACACTCAAAATTATCAGATCTCTGTAGGGTTAAACAGGAACTCACATTTTTATACATAAAACCAATGGACGAGATCAACCTTAATGAATGTCGGACAAGATGAATAATATGAGAAGGTTACAGAACTCGGGCCTGATGTGAAGAGGGCATAAAATAGGAACACAAATGCTAAATGGGCCAAGGTATTGGGCCACTATATTAACAGTTGTCATATCTAAGGCACCCCTAGGTGGGTGCTTGCAAATGCTTTTGTAAACTGCTTTTCAGATATGAAAATATATTTTGAGCGTTTTATTTCCTTGCTTCTGATATTGATTCTCTAAAAATAATCAGAAAAAAGCAGAAGCAGAGAAGCAGGTCATGACATGCTTTTGACTGCTTTAAGTTGTTTGGTGGCAATTTTGTAATTAATTGAGGTTTATTAAGCTATTTTTTTTTTTTTAATAGTAAACACTCATTGATTTTGCTTAAAAATAACGTTTTTCAAGTTTAAGCAAAAGCAACATAGAAGTGCTTTGAATAAGCAATTGCAAACACACCCTAGGTAGGGCTGTGCATCGGTTAACCGGCTGAACCGAACAGAATCGAAATTCGGTTTTCAGTTCAATTTTCGGTTACAATGTCAGGTTAACGAACCGAAAACGAATTTTTAAAAATAAGTTAGCTCATGATCGTGTGAATAGAACTCTTAACTTAACTACGTGTTTTCAAGTATAATATAATTTATTTTGTTGTCTCCTTTAAACTCGATTTTTTGGAATAAATAGCTTCAAAATAATATTAGAAGTTTAAAACTAAAATATTAAAAATTTAAAATTCTTTTGAATCCGATGTATGATGTATTAATGTTTGCATTTACGTTGATTTTTCATAAACTAATCATCAAATTTCACAAAAAAAAGATTAAAATCGAACCGAATTTTGGTTAAATTTTTTTTAAAAAAAACTTTTTTTAACCTTATTTTAATTTTATTTTTGAACCATTAAATTTTTGTTTAACAATTAAATATTTAAAAATATATATATTTGACCCCACCAAAAAAAAATTTTGGGTCCGCCCGACCTCATCCATACTAAAATTTCCCTATGTTTGACAAGCAATAACACGTGCTCCATTGTTAGTAATTAATTCACATGACATTAGAATTTTATAGTGGACAAGCTTCTGCAAATTGATTCAGGCCGCACAGACATAAATTACTAAAGGATATCTTTAAACATTCGAGCATCTATAATATCAGGTTGAGCATGACTAGTAGAAGGCACAAATATGTTTTCATTGTCCCTTAAGATTATATATTTCCATGGGCATGCGATCTGTTCCCAACTCAATTAAAATCCTGTGTTTGCCCTCAATAATAATAACTCTTATAATAAAACAGACGAGCTTTTAAGTACCTCAGATATCATCAATCATTTACTGATATGAAATATTCAATATCAAGTGAAAATACTACAAGGTTAAGCGTTTTCTACAAAGTTGAAGAAAAAAATAAGGAAGGTTAAACGTTGAATAATAGCAGTGAATATTACAGAAAATGAATCCCATATAATTTTCTCAATCAATCTTGGGTTCCAAGGCCGATTCAAAACGAGATCCCATCATCATCATAACCTTAAACTCATCGAAACTGATCTCCCCATTCCCATCTGAATCCACCCCACTTATCATTTTCTTGCATTCAGCCAGTGTGCATTCTTCTCCCAGGCTCATCAACACATCCTGCAACTCCTCCGCAGATATCGATCCGTTTTTATCAATATCAAACACCTGGAATGCGTCTCTCAGATTCTCCAATATCTCATCATGATCGATGTCCTTCGTGTTCAACTCTATGAATTCCTGCAAATTTATGAACCCATCCCCGTCTGAATCCACCTCACGAATCATCGTGTCCAGTTCCTCCTCCGTGGAGGCGTTTCCGAGGCTGCCCATTATGGACCCCAGCTCGGAGGCGGAGATCTTGCCGTCTCCATTCACGTCGAATTTCTTGAAAACTTGCTCCAATTCCTCTTCGATCCTGGCGCGGGAATTCAGAGACGATGATCTCGAGTTTATGGGTTCGAGATTCACCGGCGTGAGTGCCAGGACGTCTACTCCTCCCCCGCCGGCGCGGCGTTGTTTCTTCTTCCGTTTGAACAATGATTTAAACCCCATGATCAAATAGAACGAAGCGAAACAACAAAAGGGTTGTCTTCGGTTGTCGTTCCGAATGAATGGATTGTATAGAAAATGAGAGAAAGAAACAACGTGAGGTGAGGAAAGGTTGAAGATTCGGTTATGTGAAGGATCAAATGAGGAGATCCGAGAGAATCTGTATAAATGATTGTTTGGATCACAAGGCTCTATATTCGTTGCAGCACGATTACTTTATTTTTTTATATTTATATAATTATATTTATTTTTGTGGTCATTCCATGTTGTGCGGATTGTTGAAGAGATTCCGAATTCCGCCCACATATGGATGTAGATCCTTGGTAAGCATCTATCATGTTGGCTGGTGACAATATGGTGGGAAATGTGTTAAATAATTATATATCATTGTTTAGACCATTCGACACTGTTAGGTATATTAGGATGCGATTGACTCATCCATCACTCCCATATTTTGTACCAAACGACACCTTCAAGTGTTATCGGATCAGATTGACGAAGATATGTCTGATATCCTGCTTTGATATATAGTTTCGGGTTTATGGATTAGTATCATATAAACCTATCGTGGTACCGTTGGTGATGTTATCATGTTAACAAGATCAACTAACTTGATTCAAGTTCAAGAACCTACTTTAATTGACAACCAGTGTAGTTGTCTGATGGTTGATCACCCTTACCATTTCTATCTACTCAAGTTCGAGTCCCCTCCCCATAGATAGGTTGATAATAAAAAAAAAACCTACTTTAATTTCATTTGCTATTTCTTTCAACATGAAGATTTCGTAAAAACAACATGAAATGCAACTATTAACTCGTCTAAAATCCAATTATCAATTTGATTTCGTAGCCGACTCATTGTGTAAAGTTCAATTCATATTTGACCCTTACATTATTTATAATGTAGACGTCTACCTTCGAGATTCCAGTTTTATGAATCTGGAGAAAAAATGTTTCAAAAGTTATCTATAGATGTACAAATAGACTCCCACAAACAAAATATCGAAATCCTCATGAAGCCTCCTTCCCTAGAATTGCTTTCCAAACCAAAGGTAAGAAAGGTCCTTTCTTCTCCAAATACTCCTCAACTGCTTTCTCTTCAATGAAAAACCCCTTCTCCTTCATCTCGCGGATCACATTCCCTGCCTCCTCCAAACCCTTTTCCCCACAATACCCGTCCACCAAGTCTACAAAAGTTGCCAAATTCGCCAAATGTCCAGCCTCCAACATTTCAATGCAAAGACTGAATGCATCCTCCAACATCTTCCCTCTACATAGAGCCCGAATCAAAAGCCCATAGCTATGTGCATTTGGAACCACACCATTACTCTGCATTTTCTTGAAAATTTTGACTGCATCCTCAAACTTGCGTGCTTTGCAGAAACCCTCAACCACAGCAGTGTATACAACCACTTCCGGCATCGAACCATTCTCACGGATTAATCCAAACAGCTTCTTTGCCTCTTGCTCCAACCCATCTTTACACAAACCATCAAGCATTGCTACTGCATTCGGGATCAACCTTGACTTCTTCATATTCTTGAATATCACATCCGCACCGTGCGGAGGCAATAGCGGCTCAGCATTCTGATGGCTTACTCATGCTGTTAGCAGAAGCAAGTTTTGCATCTCCAGATTTCAGATCAATGCCAAGTTTAAGTCTTTCCACAAATTCATCATCACCTATGCGCCTATATGATTTTCTATTCTCATTTTCATTTCCAAGATTGGATATTGGAAATTTATGGATGTGAGCTAAAGATTGCCTTCTTAAAGACCTGTTTGGAATGGGTGCTGGAGGGTAATCGGAATTCCTTCTATCCCCATTGGAGTAGAATAAACGTAGGTGACGCAACAGGTAAGCAGAGGAAAGCGATTTACAATAGCAGAATTTTTTAGTCTGATGCAAAGCAGACATGGTATGGAGTATCCTGTTAAAATCCAAATACCGTTACAGTGATTCAAACCATTAGAGCACTGTACAGGGAGTGGAACTTAATTTTTTTTACGAGCTAGGCGATTTTATGCCTCTGATATCGTTGGGTACAAAGATATCGGTTTCATTGTTGCTGCCCTTAAGGGCGCTGCACTCAGGGGCATCGTCCACATCCATTTAGAATCTTTTTTTTCTTTTTTTAAAAAAGATTCCAAATGAATGGTGATGATGCCCCAAGGGCACTACTCTTAAGGGCATCATCAAACAAACCAAAGATATCAGAGGGGCATGCAATCAATCATATGTCTTATCCAAGTGAGACGTCTAACACGTCATTTACTATAATCTAAATATTTGAAGAATGAAGAAAATGAATTATACATCATCCATCTAATACTTAACAAACTATTGACAAATATTCATCAGTTTATGAACAAAAATGAACGACTATTGCCTACATTTCACCTTAATCCATCATTCCTAAACTTAAAAAAGCGCAAGCGCCTGGATCCTTTCAAGCGCACCAAAGCTATGTGTTAGCTTGAGTGTAGACCCAATGGTAGAGACTTGCTTCACCTTGAATCTAGACCATGGATCAACTAAACTCATACATACATCGTACTTGTCCCCTTAATCATTTTATCGAACAGTTGCGGTACAATAACATACTTCCTAAATTGTCAAACATCTAGTAAAAGCACACCATAAGAACTCCCACAAGCCCAATCAAATTCTTATTAACTCAATATCTTAATTTCCATGCAATAACAAATGCCGAAATCAACATCTGTGCGTAAAAGTTAATTACCACGTAAAGAGGTTAATTTAGGTCAAAGTACCTTAAGCTGGAGCAAATGTAAATCTATGTATTCACAGTCTCTCATACGCATATACCAACAATTCTTAAACTCCGCCGTCCATTTTTGTGTTTGGAAAAACTCAAAAACAGCCAGATAGAGAGATGGCATTTACTGTTGGTTTGGGCTTTAGTTTTATCCCATGTTGAAAAAATGAAATAAAGCATAAAAGAAGGTTTGTGGCATTTGGTTTTAATGCATCGGTCAATAACTTGTCTAACAACTTTTGGCTTTAGATTAGATAAATTTCTCTCTTGTTAGTAAAATTCTTAGTATGCTCTGTGGTTGCAGCTGTGGCTGAGCTTCCATATCATAAAAGATTTTACTAGATGTCTTTCTTGTAAGGGGAGATGTGTGAGTTATAAAGTGTGGCTAGTAGGAAAAGCTTTGTGGGTGTGTTTGGGGTGAGAAGAAAAATTATGTGGTTGTAATAATTTTCATATAGTGTATTTTCTACTCTGATCCGGGTGGTTTTTCTCCTGATTTGGGAGTTTTCCACGTTAAATTCTCGTGTTGTTATTATTTCTACTTTTGCTTGTTTTCCACATAAAAGGTGCATCCTGTGGGTGAATTTGAAGGGTCTAATTCCCAACAAGTGGTATCAGAGCTTAGGTCATTTTGCGGCGGTGGAGCTTTGGTGTGGTAGGTGAATACGTAGTGACTAAGGAGGTTCTGTCTAGGAAATTTGGTATTTAAGTGGGACTATTGTGACCCCACCAATTTACCTCGGAAAAGTCCTGTCTATGAAAGATCAAGATTCTCTCTTTCCTGTGAGCTTACTTAGTGTGTGTTATTCATGTCTACATTAAAATTCATCAAAGTATCACAAGACAATGTCGGGAAGCAGAGTTTCAAATGCAGTCAGATTTGATGTGGAGAAATTGATGGGAAAATCAACTTTGGCTTGTGGCAAGTGCAAGTCAGGGATGTGTTGATTCAGTCTAGTTTACACAAGGTGTTGAAGGACAGAGTATTCCCTGAAAGCATCAGTGATAATAGTTCGACTGGTGGAACGACTAGTGCAACAGGTAAAGCTGGAATGAGCAATGAAGATTGGGAGGATCTGGATTTGAGAGCAGCAAGTGCTATCCGTCTGTGCCTGGCCAAAAATGTTCTTGCAAATGTGCATGGAATGTCTACGGCGAAGGAACTCTGGGAAAAACTGGAAGAGTTGTATCAGACAAAGGGCGTCTCAAATCGGGTGTATTTGAAAGAGCAGTTTCATACATTATGGTAAAATTCATCAAAGTATCACAAGACAATGTCAGGAAGCAGAGTTTCAAATGCAGTCAGATTTGATGTGGAGAAATTTGATGGGAAATCAACTTTGGCTTGTGATAAGTGCAAGTTAGGGATGTGTTGATTCAGTATGGTTTACACAAGGCGTTGAAGGACAGGGTATTCCCTGAAAGCAGTAGTGATACTAGTTCGACTGTTGGTGGCTGCCACACGTGTCCAAGGATTATTTGATCCGCCTCTTGTTGAACTATTAGCTGTTCGGGAGGGCATCCTGATAGCTCGACGTCATAACTGGGTTCGAGGACTTTTTGAGACGGATGCAGTTTCTGTTGTTCAAGCTATCAATTGTCCATTTGTTGCTCATGCGGATGCTTCCATTGTAGATGATATCAGGCCATTTTGTGACCCTGATTCTGGTTTCTCTACTAGTAATTGTCAGCGGTCACCCAATGTCGTTGCACATGAATTAGCTTCTAGGGCTGTGTCGTCGGGAACTATCACCGACTCTTTGGAATCTTGTCCATTTGTAATTTCTCCTTTTGTATCTTCGGACTTCGCTTGTTGAGGCCTTCGATTATATATAACTTTCCTTTAAAAAAAAATGGTTGGATGAACCATGTGTGGGTATGCTTGGATGATATGTTAGTTTATGTATCTTTTTGTTTAAAAGATGTGCTTCAATATTGAATTGGTGTATAAAAATGAGTCCCTAACTTGGTGCATACAAGTACTTCTTTAAGAATTATGTCATTTTCTATTAAACAAAGAAACAAAAATTAAATGGTTAATGTCAACAAACTCCCTTTGGTTTGCCAAATAAGCAGATTACACCCTCGTTGTTTGAAAAAAATGAATTTTACCCAATATCGTTTGAAAAATAGGTAGTTTACTCACCGTGGTTTGAAAATAGACAATTTACATCATGTGGTTTGTGAAAATTGGCAGTTTACTCCATGTAGTTTGTGACTAAGTGCAAAACACTCTTTTCTTATATGTTTATGTTTTGCAAACCATATAGGGTAAAATTTCTATTTTAAAAACCATTGTGGATCAGCTGTCTGTTTACAAACCACAACGGGGTAAAGTATATATTAGGGATAACACATGTGGAGTAATATGCTAATTTACAAATTTCATAGGGTAAAATGTCACGCCCCGAGACCGGAGCGCGTGACACCGACGTTGAATCCAAATATAAAATTTGAATACAACAAGCCTCGTATACAGATCTTTGATAAAACCAGTCTATTTATTCCAAAATCATTAAATTGTCCTTACAATTGCTATTACAAAACACTATTCTCTAGGATAAAAATCAAAGTTGCGGAAGCGTAAATAAAACTAATAAATTTTCTTGAAGGTTCTCCGTGGATCATCATCTCCAAAGATTATTCTTGTTCTTCTTCCTCGATCTCTTCTTTTCGTCTTTGTCTGGGAGGGGAGGTAAGGGGGTGAGCGTTTGGGAAAACACTCAGCAAGTAGGGGCCGATTGAACATAGTAAAAATATACATATAATCATAGCAAAAATCCTTTAATATTTCTTTGTCAAATCACATAGATCTTGGCACATAAACACATTTCTTATACATAAACACATATCTTGCACATATCCACATAACGAGTTATTTAATTTAAAAACATACTTTTCATAGGGTTGTTCAATCGAGATTTAAAACATACATATAGTTTTGAAAACGAAATGAAGTTGTAGCAAAAACCTACTTACATTCGAAGCGTGATTGAACGAATTACATGTTGTAGAAAATATCACAAAATCTCCTCATCCTTTGCCTTGAAGGTTTCGAATTCTTGTGTGTGTAAGTGTGTGTAGGTTTCGAAATCTAGGGTCTTCAGTGGTAGGTTTGTGATGTTGTTTTTTAAATATAGGAGCAAGATGGAGGGGCATTTACTTTGATCCTAAATCTTGGCCATTTAGTGTCAAAGAATTTGGCAAGCCAATAAATGTAAATTTGACTCTTGGTAGGATAAGTTTTTCTTTGGTATAGTAATATGTTTAATGTAGGAGGAATTTCTTAACAATTTCAAAAGCTTTGACATGTAATGAAATGATTTGAGCAAGTATTGAATGTGGTCAATAATTGGTTATTAATGTGAATCAATTTATCAATTCCATAACTTTGGTCTTTTATTGACAAGATTGGGGTTAAATAATAATTGGATGTCATTATGATAATTATGATATTATTGATGTAATTGAAATGTGTTAATGAATGGTCATCACCTTTCATAATTTGAGCAAACACAATTACAAAACTTTGGCATCTAATGGTATGGTTTAAGCAACCATTAATATCATTATATGGGATTTAATGAGCTTGAATGGTGGCAAGATTTGAGTTAGGCATTTAAATGTCATTGAATGACTTATGATAAAGGTTTGGACAAGACCATTGAATGGTTTATGCACTTTCAAAAATGTAGGATTAGTGTAGGAATTATAGTCCATAAACTTTTATCTATTCATTGCAAGATTTAAGATTGGTTATTAATATTATTTCAATGATTTTTTAATTATCTACAACTTTAAATTATTTAAAAGTTTACAAGCTAAAATCATATAACCTATGTATTATCTCTTACACAACTCTAATAAGTTATAAACTTAAATATGTGATTAAAAGTCCACAAGATTGAATAATATAATTAAATCCATCCATAATGTAAATCTATTATTTTTATATACTTTTCACTGTTATCTCGTAATTTGTTTGACCAAAATTCCGGATCTTCACATAAAATGTCTATTATCGCTACCATATGTTGTAGATAAACACTAGTTCAAAAATTAAATTTACATAAATTTAGTAGTTACGCATGTCCACGACCTTAAAATGAGTTCCATGTGATATAATAGGGGTTTTGGCCCTTCCAAATTTGGATTAATGAGGTCAAAGTAGGATTTGATATTTTAGGTTAATCAAGCTCATTGCTAGAATCGAATTAAATTTGAAAATTCAACTCGTTTAGTGAATCGATCTATACTTTTTTTTTTTGAGCAACTATTATAATTTCTGGGGTGGGAGACGAAGATTCGAGCACGTGACCTCACAATTGCGGTCGACGCCAGATTGGCTACAAGTCATCAGCAATCGATCTATACTTTTAAGAACATAGTTGAGTTCATTTAGGTTTCATTTTATTTTAAAAAATTAAATTGAACGGGTTAACTAATTGAATAAACCAAATTTCGTTCCATGCATATTTTGATTAGATTAATGATTAGTTCAATTAATTTGTTTATTTTTGTTCCCTTAATTCATTTTGTTTAATAATAAAGTCCCATCTGACTACTAGTGCCACATGTAGGGAAAATGAACTAGAGTTGTCATAATATTCAAAGCTTAAAAGTTTCTTGATTCTGTTATTTTGATATTTCAATATTGCATATTATGATTGCCTTATCTCTAATTAAATACTCAGTGGAGAAGAAAGTGTGTCTGTATAAAAGTAGGAAATTCTGGGGACTGTGCTTTAGGACTGTGAAGTGTTCTGATGTTTGCAAGAGGGAAGGCTTCGAAGGCGGTTATTGCAAAGGATTCCGCCGTCGATGCTACTGCTACAACCATTGCTAATATATGCACCTGAATCAGATGTTACATTTAGAAGTATGTAGCATCAAAGCATGGGGATATATATTCTATAACACATGGGTGTATGTAATGTAATATATATATATATATATACGTATGTATGTCGCGACCTTCGAATTGTGAACACGTGATTCTCATCTTTTATGTAAGAACAATATGAGTACTTATTGTATTTTATCTATAAAATACACTGAAATTAGGGCAAATATATTTGAGCAAAGTATGTTCACTATTGAGTTATGTTTTTAACAAAGTTTAAAATTTTGAAGGTAATATACGACCTCTTCAACACGGTTTAGTGCAAATTATAAAAAAAGTAGATACTATGAATGTTCATAATCCATGTTCTAGCGACCGAAGGATCTTGGAGTTACTTTGATAATACAGTAAGAGAATATTCACACACCAACTATATTTTTTCACGTGGTTCCATATAAGAAATTACATGTGACTAGGTTAAACAAATCAGGTTTCAGTTGGTGACAAAGTAATAGAATTGCTAAAAATGTATATGATCATGCATGTTAAGTTTGTAGTAGCTATCAAACACACATAATAGGTGTAAAAACGAATAATTATAATATAGAGGAATTACACATATGTACCATTTTTCAAAACATGTTTCAACTAAATCTAGCAAAATATTTTCTTTTCAACTAAATACATCTTATGAGAATCTTCTTTCAACTAAGTCCATTTTTATGAAACCCTAATCTGATTAGTCATTTAATATTCCTAAAATACCCATAGTTAAATTATAGCTTCATCATCGTGAGAATTGGTGATGGCGTGTTCTGGGAAAGCAGCAATGGTGGTTAGGCGGTATGGAGCAGTGGCGGTGTTGCGGTGGAGGCGGCGACAACTCCTTTTCGTTTTGCCAAATATCATTATTCTACAACCACAGAAAACCGACATTTTGTTTCAATTTTGTTTTCTATTTTTATGGTTTTTTTGAATTTAATTAACATTGAACTTTTATTTCAATTTTGGTACACATTATGTGTTTGTTAAAATGTCTCTTTACGTAAACAATTTTTTTTTTAGCAAATTTGGAAAGATAAACAACATATCATCTCATTCCAAAGGTTTTGATTTATTTTTTTTCCATTTTCATTTGTTTATGTACACCATACCAAGTAAAAAAATAGATTCTAAAATTCCATTTTCATTTGTTTAAATACTGTTTTCATTTCTAAACTTTCAGACATCATGTCAATACATTAGTGGAAGGATCTATAATAACATAAACGATGCGTATATCAAATTCCTGACAATATATTAGTGATGTAGCACTATCTTATCTTCCCAAATCAATGTTGAAGAACTAACAAGCTTAAACATGCAAGCAACACATACCGGTGCATGTAAATTACATGCATCACTAATCTACCGGTGCATGTAATTTACATGCACCGATAGTCTACCGATGCATGTAAATTACATGCACCTGTAGACTCAACATCTGCATTGGTTCTCAAATTACATAATAAACCACTAGCATACATAAGTGTTAAAGATGATTACAAAAAAAACTTCAAAGTTAAGTCACGCATGTGTAATATATTATCATTTGAAAATTAATATACTTTTGTTATGAGATTATTCAATAATTTATCATACATTATATACTCATCCATAATAAAAATTTAATTTCTAAAATAATATATTATATATTTAATTTGTTATAAGATCAACAAGCAAGTAACACATAACGAACACATAAGGTGCATGTAATGTACATGCACCGCTAGTCTATCGTTGCATGTAATGTACATGCACCGCTAGTCTACCGGTGCATGTAATTTACATGCACCGCTAGTCTACCGATGCATGTAATTTACATGCATCGATAGTCTGTCGGTGCATGTAAATTACATGCACCGGTAGACTCAACATTTACATTGGCTCTCAAATTACATATCAAATAAGTATCATACATTAAGTGTTAAAGACGTTCACAAATAACACTTTAAAATTAAGACACGTATGTGTAATATATTATTGTTTGAAAAATAATATACTTTTTTGTTATGAGATTATTCAATAATTTATCGTATAGTATATACTCATCCATAATAAAAATCTAATTTCTAAAATAATATGTTGTATCTTTAATTTGTTATAAGACCAATTGCAAACTGAATACGAAAGCAACACCTAATTCTAAAGGTGCATGTAACTTACATGCACCTTTAGACCTATCGGTGCATGTAAAATACATGCACCGATAGACTCATGAATTGTTGGTGCATGTAAATTACATGCACCACTTAATCTATCGGTGCATGTAAATTACATGCACCGATAGACTCATGAGTTGTCGGTGCATGTAAATTACATGCACCAATGGTTTCAATTTCATTACATTCTCAAATTTTCATTCAAACAATTCATCGAACATCTCAAATACATTATAGTTTTGAGTTTTACATTAAAATTCTACAAACAATCATTACAATAAAATTGAAATTCATAATAAATATAAAATCTTCATTCAAACAATTGATCGAATATCAAATACATTATACTTTTACGTTTTACATTAAAAATCTACAAACAATCATTACAAAAAAATTTGAAATATAAAACAAATCAACCTGTAAATAGACGATAAACAGAAGAATGAGATGATTTTGTCTTCTTGCACAACCTTTTTGTTTTCGTTTCTTCGTGACCAGTGCGCGCAGCTCCGACATGGGAGGAGCGACAATTTACGACGATTAGCGTTGGTGGTTGGGACATATGGCTGGTGTGAGGGTTGGAGACTAGGGTTTTGGATTGAAGGATGTGATTCAAGGAAGACAGAAGACTATTTTGGTCATTTTAACCAAAAGTGGACCTTTTTCAAAGAATGTTTTTTGGGGTGACTGGGCTGAAAAATCTTTTACCAAATGGTACCGGCCCGAAATTTTCCCTATAATATAAGCCTCTTTATGTTCAAATGTTTGGTGGGCTAAAATAATTTCAAAGCCCAACTAAGTGAAAGGGCCTGATGCTCTACTCAGGCCCGTAGATTTTATAAGCTCGGAACAAAATCTCTACATTGGACTGTCATACCTTTTTAGGTTTGCTTTTGGTTTTACCATCTTTTTTTAATCTTTTATATTTGACAAGAATATTGTGTGTCGAATGAATAAAATTTATATTATTTGTGTATTTTGATCATTTTTACAAGAGAATATTAATTTTGGAAGACATTTTGGGAAAATATTAAAGATTGGAATGACATTTTCAAAAATATTAAGCATATAACAAGCTTCTCTCATCGCTTATGGTTGGGCTTTCATGTTTTCAACTTAAATATTTTTAATAGATTAACGTTAATTTCATTTATTTCTTAATATATATAAAAATCAATATTCTAAGATAATTTCAAATATCATCTGAACTAATCCACATGGTATTATGATTTGACCGAATCTAATATTTACTTTATTGTATTAAAGTTTAATGGAACGGGTCACATTTAAAAAAGGTGTATCGACAGTGTCTTTTTTTCAACTTTTAATTTACAAGAAGATTCTCATTCACACCTTCGTTTTCAGCACCATTATGACTCATTTACCCTCTTTCACGGTTACTTTTGGAATAATGCATCGTGGAATAGCCAAGAATAATTCCTCTTTCACATAGTCCGCCTCACATCCACTCATTAAGATATTCAAGGATCCTTGGATGCTCATACATTTCTCCTTTAAACCAACACGACACCTCAGACTCCATGGAAAAATGCCACTGTGAGTGTTTACGTGAGCCTGGTGGTGATTGGAATTGGCTGATAATTAATAATATTATTTGGCCAGTTGATTATAATGAATTGCGTCGTTTCTCGTTTCATTTACTGTATGGTTATATGACACTATAACTCTCATGGGGAATATACGGTTAAATCGGGTTACTTATTGGCCACACGGACATTGAATGAGATCATCTCAGGCGCAGTCTAAATTCTTTTGTAAATTATGGAATCTGCCCATTCTTAACAAAATCAAGATTCATTGTTGGCGTGCAATTCATGACACTCGGTGTCAATTGCTTCCACGTGGAATATATGTTGATACTACCTGTCCTCGGTGCCAATATCATTCTGAAAATGTGTTTCACGCCCTTTGGAAGTATTCATGTGCTCGCCAGGTATGGAAATCAACTGCTCTTCAGCCTTTGTTGCAAAAATTTTGTGGTGGAAATTTATTGGAGTTATGGTATTGGATGTATTGCCATGGCACAATTATGGATTTATACGGTTTGTTTGGTGATGCCCTTAAGGGTAGTGCTCTTAGGGGCATCATCATCATTCATTTGGAATCTTTTTTTAAAAAAGAAAATAAAGATTCCATATGGATGGTGGATGATGCCCCTGAGGGTAGTGCCCTTAGCGGCAGCAACAACCGATTTATACCTATTCGCACTTCTTTCTTGGAGCTTGTGGACTGATAGGAACCTGATTTTGTTCAACGGTCGTTGGGATTCGATTGAGCATATTGTCAGAAGAACAAATTTATTTGATACTTCAGTGCCTTCTACATCTTTATTTTCATCAGCTACTAAGGATGTTATTGTGGCTTGTCATAGTTGGTGTGCACCTCCTGTTGGAGTCATAAAATCTGTTGGAGTCTTAAAAATCAATGTCGATGCCACTATTCCACCAGAGCATAATTTTATTGGGATTCGTGTGGTTATCATAGATGATTCTGGTGTTGTTCTTTGGATACATGTGACCTGAATCCTGTGATGTTTTTTCACCACATTGTACGGAATTGTTGGAAGTCAGTGAAGGTATTACAATTGCTAGGCAATATAACTGGACAAAGGGAATTGTCGAGTCTGATACAACTTTGGTAGTCAATGATATCAATCATCCATGGCTTTATCACCATGATGCATCGATTATTTCCTCTATCGGCAGTTCTGCGATCGTAGGGATTTAGTTGTTAGTCACTGTCGTCGAAGTGCTAATAGTGTTGCTCATGTTTTAGCTAATCATGCTGTAAAATCGAGGCATGTGCATGCCTCTTTAATTTCGTGCTCTTTATTTTTAAAATATTTTGTAACTAATGACATGACTGGTCTCGTTGATATCTGTTAGTTTCCTTGAAAAAAAAAAAAGCAACACAGAGCAAAAAAACTGTTAAAAGATCGAAACTTTTCTTTGTTTATGCGTGTTTTTTGCTTGATTCCGTTTACTTGGTGGATGCCGGATGGATTCAAAATCTTTTAAGATTCATAATCCACCAACCATTCTTCGCAGCCATTCGATCTAATGACCTTGAATCCCTCAAAAACATCATACAGAATGAAGGGTCTGGTCTATTTGGTTTGATGTCCCTTCAAAATGATGAGAAGCAAAGTGTGCAGAGAATAATTTTGTTCAGATTTTCATTTATTTGGTAGGTTTCTGTGATTTGGAGACTGTTATGTTGAGGGTAAAGAGGATATTGGCTCTTTCCATGCTGCTGTAAGAGGCCATCTGGGTAACTTTAGTGGAATTTTTTTTTTTTTTTTTTGTGAGCAAGTCTGCGTGTTTATATATTTTATTGGCGCTTAATTCTTAAGACGCATTTGTAGATTCCAAAACAGCTCTAGTTTCTGTTGGAAATTAAATCAATCAGAGGGCACAATAAAAATTATTAAATTTTAAAATATACAATGGGTTTTGGGCAAATCTCACGTCCGCTAAACTCGGAATTAAAAAATAATAATAATAATAATAACAATCATTGAATCAAAACCATGTAAGGTATGTTGAGTTGTGCAAATGAATTGAGATATAATTAGAAACAAACTCAATAAAACCTAAGCAGAAAATCTATCTTTTTTTCCCATATGGTTTTTCAATAAAAATAACATAACCAAATGGGTATATCTGTTGATGAAAAAGAATAGCTTGGCAAGTCAGCCAAGAAATCTCCACTGCCAACCATACGTCCTTCTAGGGTTCAATAGAGAAGCTATTAAAGATATACAATTTACAGATGCTAGAAAAACCTTGGCGACCTTGAATGATGGAATCCTCGTATAAATAACCCCGAGAACACTACAAAAGATTATTGCCCGGGACCTCTGCGTGACACCATTGAAGGAGGCCTGTTCATTTCTTGCGATGAAGAAGGACGACTTGATTCTTCTGGTCTTTGAACCTCCTGAACGAAAGATAAACATTTGGCAGGGGAAGAACATTCCAATTGTTAATTGTCAGCAAATATAGTAATTCTTTGGGTGCAAAGTAAAATCATACGTGAACAGAAAAAGACGATCACTAAAAAATATTTGAAATATAAGAACACAACATGAGAGTCGGAGCTGATATCAAACAAACTGAATCCTACTTTGTACGAGAGTGTCGCACCCTAACCTTGGGTAAGGTAGAATTTATCTTAAAATATGGGTGGTCCGTTTATTTCTTTTTAAAAACAATTGAACAGAAATTTCAATAAAATAAACCCCTATGATGACAAACTGTATTAATAAGAAGAAACGAAGTACAACAAACCTTTCCAGATGAAGCAGAACTGTGACGAGACTGTGCCTGAGATTTAGTATGCATGCGGTGCTGTTGCTGTACATGCTCAAACTGCCGCAGTCTTGAGTCAAAGTCAATACCATCATGCGTGTTACGTGGATCTTCACTGATTTCACCATCTGAAAGTTGTGATCCACCAGGTGACATTCGCTTGTATTGCTCACCACTAAAAGAGTATGGGGGTACAGTTTTTAACCGTGTCTGGAGGATCTTGAATGCTACACTTTGCTGCATCAATGTGTGAGAAGAAACTTATCAAACAGAATCGAACGGCATGAAATTATAAAGTATGACTATTACAGGCAAAATTATGTTCAATGAACAGTACGAGCTTCCGTTTATTTCTTATAGAAAGGGGATTTTCATTTTGGTTTTTGGAACTAATATTCTAGACGGAGATTTTTTTTCACAAAACAAAAAATTGAGCTTTAACCCATAATAGCGCAAACAAGAATATGAAGAGCGTAATTGAGAGAATCAATGCAGTCAAAAGACCTAGATGCTCATGTATATGTATGTACATATGGAAGTATCAGTGAGTTGAACCGGGACTCTCCATCGATTGAGGAAGAATTCGCAAGTTTATAAAACCAGTTGGTAGACTTTCCATCTCCAAGAAAAAACACTCAGATCTCCTATCATAAAACTTATTCTTGTAACCATTAGGTAATCCCACTAATGAATGATATTAACACCAAAGTTTCATCGCTACACCACTGCTAACTTCTATTTGAAGCCTTCAAAAGTTATAACGACAGACAGATTGGAAGGGCGTTTAAAGATTCTACCAAATAGAGAGATGATGGAAGCAAGTATACGAAGTCCTTCAAAACCAACATGTAGGCTTAAAATGGTCAACGGAACCACAGAACATATGTCACACGCTTCATCCCCATTCCCCCCTAATAACCGTAAAAACAGAGTTGCGATACAATTGAAATTCAACTGTTCAGCTGGTCACAACAATGACTGAAACAATGTTTTAAGGTGAAAATAGGCTTCATTAGGACTGCTGCAATTTGATTTTAAATTACCAACGATCCAGATCTTCCAAGAAATATGCAGATCTTTTATAACCGGACCAGACTTTGTGGCCAAAAACTGCTTATTCTTTTGTTATCGGTTGCTCTTTGAAGTTAGAAATATTTTTGTCAAATAGTTGCTTGTTCTTGGCTAATTTGCATTTCTCTTCCTCCACAGTCTCTCCATAATCTCACCTATAATCTTGACTGCATGCTCCTACTGATTTATTTCCCATCAACTCATTTTTTTTTCTTTCCTTTTTTCCTCATGCCAATCTTCCCCCACAGTCCCTCCATAATCTCACCTATAATCTTGACTGCATGCTCCTACTGATTTATTTCCCATCAACTCTTTTTTTTTCTTTCCTTTTTTCCTCATGCCAATCTTTCATGCTAATAGTTCAGCAAAGAGAAACTGAATTTAAAATTTCAAAGCAACAGCACATCTGATAGAACATTCCAACTAACAAACATCGAACCTATGCGCAAGAATTGAAGCCGCAAGGAGACATAATCTGAAGTTGATATTTATAACATGCTGATTAAAGTAAGGTTATATACCTGGGGAAGTAACATCAGAAGACCATATAAGGCTTTCAACAACCATATATATCTTCCAGGTTCAAGAAGCTGCAATAGGCAAACAAGAGACGTATGATGACAAAAATAAAAGGTTTAGTATATGAAATGGTCGGCAAAATATAATGAAGACAAGTGTTCGGACAACATTTTGCCATAAACTTACAGTGGTCATGAATGAAGGATCGGAAATAAAACACATAAACAAAAGGATGGAAGAATGTTAAAAAACCATCAGACCAAGCATCAAAAAGCAAGTGGATAATGTCATTGATTCCATTTTTACATGAAAATTAAACCTGGCATTCAAAGAATGTCCAACAGCAAATAACTTATTTACAAACTGCTAAATCTCATATTAATTTTTTAAAGTTTTACTTCTATAAGTTATTGAAATAGTATCTATAATCATCTCCTTTTCTCAGAGCTGAAGACATCTCACCACCTTCAAATGACCATTTTGCATCGGTGAAAAATCAAACTGTTCTAATCATTTGACTATATTTATGTCGTAATTTTTTTTAAAATATTGATGTCATGCAACTTCCAGACAGTTGTACACGTAATATTGCTTTATACTATTCAGTACTTAATTAATTGTTTTTAATATTGTATAAGAGTGATGTAACTGGCTTGGAAACAAAACTAAGCCGACATTTAGTTCAAATACAAACATTATAATCGTTCAGTATTGAATTCCAGGACTAAACAAGTTTACCGCGTTATAGCAATATCTTACTTCAACAATAAAATCATTTTTTTTGTGTCACTCTTAAGCTTTTTTACCGCATCTAGGTATCCATTTCAACTTGCACTGTTGCATTCATCATGGATTGGAACATAGAACTACATATAAGCCAAATGATATTTGGCTAATGTTAAGATCTTCTAAATTTGTTACTGAAATTAGAAATTGAAGAACAAATGCAAGAACAATAATATGAAATATATTGATATTTGATTGAATTTGTAAACTGAAAACAACACCCAGAGTCTCCCCTGTACAAGTTTCAATCCCTAGCTCAACCTGTTAAACTCACAAAAAACATGTAAACTGAATAACTAACAATCTCCTCACTCATCACACTTTATTGCGCTATGGGACTCTCTTACTCCTCCTAATATAAACATACTAGATATTGGGCCTATATTCTTTGTAAGGGCCCAAAACACTAGGGTTCGTAACAGTACAGCATTTTTGGAGCATTCTAATATTATAAACTTGCTCCAGTTACAAATAGCTTTCCTTGCCCCATTTCATAACTTCGCCCACTGCATTCAAGTAAGAGTGTGCTTGTATTCACCTTTGATCTATAAAATAATTTTGAGGATAAAAAAAAGTGAGTGTGCTTGTATCTCCCAAAGCTGCCTCATAACAATGCTCACACCACATTGGGTCCCACTTCTTGTGGTCTAACTTATCTAGTGTAAATGGATCATTACTAGAGCAAACATGAACAAAAATAAACATACGTATATGTCTTCACATACTTAAGTTTTACTACAACTAAATAGAGAACAATTTTAGCATGAGATACAAGTTCACATAGTTAAATACATGAAAATATTTATGTGTGCATCCCAAGTCTGTTTATGTGAGAAAGCCGTTACAGAACACCAATTTTGTAACTGAAGTAAGTTGAAATTTGTCATCACTAACCACATCTACTAAAATTACCTGTAGTCTAAGGTAAGCAAAGGTGGGAGTCTCCAGAAGGTGGATCAATTTATCCAATTGGACTAAGAACTTAACATTAATATCTTCCTCGACCAGAGATTGAATAATAGAACTCGCATGCTGATATGTCTGCATGACAGTGCCATCAAGAAGATAAACATAATAGCATTGAAAGCAAGTACAGCAGAGGTAAAGACATGGCTGACGAGTAATCACAACTCACAAGGCTCTTACCCGAGCCAATAAGCAAAGGCTTATGATAGCCATTGGTGAATGGCACCACGAAGCATATAAAGATAGAAATAAACTTTTTCCAGCATCATTCAACAGTGATTGTTTTAGGAGATCTCTAATGCCAGCCAACTCGGAAGAAGTGAGTAATATCAAGTTCAAAGCCTGAAATGAGAAAAAAGGGGTTACATTCACAGGAATATCCTTTGTGGACCGACCAGCAGACCCCTTGGCCCAGATGAAAGACCCAAAAAAAAATGAATATAGAAACCATAAGCAAAAGAAGTAACTATTGAATCTGGTTATCTTTCGAAGGTAGACAAGACCCAAAAAAATGCATGATAATAATCCAGGTTTGAACAAACTAGTACTTGAACCATGATTGACGCAAAATCCAAATCCGACTCCCCTTGAAGTATTGTGGAAAGCTTCCGATACACAGTTTCAGCATCAAGTAGCACACATAGTCTACGGATTATCAAAGCGCCACGTCTTCAAGAACAAAGGGTTACTTTACTCCAGTTATAACTAATATCAAATAAAGTTATTTCGGTAATTCGTAGAAATACAGGCAAATGACTCACTTCTCCAAGAGAGAATAGTCAACTCTAAAATTTTGAATTAAATACAAAGTGAGCTGATGAAAATGCTGATCATCTTTTGCAATGCATGCGTGGACTTCGAGTACCAGCAGTACAACCTGAGAATAAATGGAAATCAAGAAGAATATGTATTATTATCCACAACTTAAATCTCTCATCATGGGAAAAGAAAGGGTTGGCTAATATAAAAGAGCACATGCACGCCAATTGTAAACAATGTTAAAAATTTGGACCTTCCTAACCAATCAGTCTCATAAATAAATCATAACATAAATGGTGCATAACTGATTGTAAACACAACACAGTAAACCTCCAATCTGGAGATGATGACCCAGAAGTTTCCACAACGAGTCCAGTAGCGAGTAAAGCGTCAGACACATCAAATCAATAAAGACATGTAGAAATATTTAGATAAGGCATCTCCATGCTTCTTACACGCAAACGTAAGCTTGGACTGCTTAGTTTAGTAAAGCAAAGAAACTCAATCTTACAATGTATCCATCAAAAAGATTAACAGGCTGATGACAAATAAGGAGAAATTAATTTTAAAAGTAGGCATTGAGAAAGTGAGGAAATCAAGTAGAGAAGATACCTCATCAGATGGATCCGAAAGCGCAGTCAGAAGGGTTTTAAAAATATCATTCAGAAATGATAGAACCTGTTCCAAGTAAGAAAATGGAAAGTGAAAATCTAGTCATCAATTGCCCAAAAATGATGTCACTAAAAGCACAAAAGTTTGAAATATTAGTAGATGGCACACAACCAGATATATTTTATTGAGTAAAGCTTTGCAACCAACTCTCAGCGAAAATAAAAAGAACATAATAAAGCGCAGCAAGACTTCCTTAAGATGATAAACGTCCAACTTTCACTTCGACAGTATGTGAACAAAAAAAATGAATACAAATCAGTAAGTCACAGCGACACAACATATATCTCAAATTTAGTACAACATTGGCATCGACAAAAGCTTTTACCGACTTTGCAAAATGTTAGATATCGCACCACTACATAGAAAATCATTCTTAACCTTCAATAAGAATTCATTCTATAAGGTACCTCTGATAATTAAAGAATGAGTAATTGGGTGATAAGAAATAAAAAGATATGGATGAATAATAAAGTGTGATAAAATATGTAGTTTTTGGTGTATTTTTTTAGCTGTAGGACAAATATTATAACTCATTGTCAAATTCCCAGAACACCATTGCATTGCACTGTCGTAAAGATGGCAAAATTAATTAATTCTCCCTATTGACAACCAAACATCTCCCATAGTCAGAAATTTTTCTGCGAGGAATAAATCGAGTTCTCTCTAGAGAGAAGCCTCTTCGTTGACATATATAATCCTAGTGAACCTCAACACTCTATTCCTTAAGTATTTTAGTACATGCGTAGAATAGAAAATTTATTTCCTTCGAAATTTCAATTTTACATTCCGATGAGGTAATTCCATTGTCGTCATCCGCCGTGTGATCGCCAACCATTGTTGGCAGTCACCTGCAAGATAGAGCACTTTGTACCACCAAACTTCCCCTTTGAATAGTAAAAATTGTTTATCAGAAAATTGTTAGATCAGAGAATTGTTGAGATAAAGTATGAATCAATTTTGCAACGCATATAGTACAGACCGGCTTCAGTTGCTAAAGCCAGACCTCATCTTTTCAATTTCTTCCTTGTCAGCAGTAGCGACTCTCACCAATATGGAGGACAGGGTTTTATTTGTGAACAAGAAAGAGGGATATAGTGGAAAAATCGCGTACATTATTATAGATTGGATCTCAAATCACTACCCAGCTGTGTGATTTGTACTCGTTAGTGAACAGTGCTTTGTCCAGGACCTTTTGTTTAGAAGAACACTGAGAGAAACGAAGGAAAGACAGATGTGTAATCTATCACCCCCTTCTCACCCACATCAAACAGGGCCTGAGTAATGTAAGGATGAGATGTCATATCACTTCAAACTCTACAAATACTAAAAGGTGTACACATTTCAGAGTCAACAAAGTCACTTGTAGCAATTACTTACTAGTAATATATTAACAAGTATTATGCTTTTATTTGGGTAACTAAGACACACGAGGAAATGGATTGGATCTAAAGTCTAAACAGGAAATGGATTACAGAAAGACTTCCAAATCAACCAGTATAATGATTTTATTTGATTAACTACGACAGACAAGGAAAAAGTTAACAAAAAATTCTGTTAAATAAATGCTGTAACTAGGAAACTCTTCATCATTACCTCTGTTCGATGTCGATTTAAAAGGGCCGAAATCCAGTGTAGAGCTTCAATACGTGTTGCCTCCCATTCAGTACACAGATGACTGATACATAGAAAAAAATAAAATTATCTGCATCACTACTTATCCACAAATAATCATTGCAAAAAGTAACTACACCACCATGTAATATCGATTACAAGAGTCATCAATGTGAAATACAGTCAACCAGAAACCTAGTTGTTCAGATAGGAAAAAGATAACCTCCTAGCTACAGAGAGAATTGCTCCGATATTGAATCCTTCAGCTGGATCAGCTTTCATTCCACGAAGCTCTTCATTTGTTTCACGAGCAACCTGAAGTCAAACAGTAATATAAGTCTGCACGTGCCAGAACAAAAAAAAAGAAAGAATAGGGAGGTAAAGCAAGGCATGCAAAACATAAGTTACAATTCATTTTTTACGAGTCCTGAAAGGTGCATCAGTTCTTCCGAAAGCCGTGGAAAACAATGTTGAAGCATTCATTTCAGTCAGCAAGAATAATGAAACTTACAACTCTTATTTTCTCTTCCTTGTCTGATATGCAAGGTAAAATTGCACCAAGAATATCAGCATAATAAGGTACAAGTTGATCCCCGCCAAGTTTTACAAACTCATTGATCTGCAGATGAAAGTTGTGCATGAAACCAACTATGACACAATTAAACCCACACAACATTTTACTATTCCACATCATAAAAGCACACAAATGTACTGACCCAGGTAATAGCAGTCAACCGAGTAAATTCGTCCGCCGAACCTGCCCTTTGCACCAGTATCTCAGCCATTCGACCATAATCTACAGACTTCAAAAGTAACACTTCTCAACAAATGGCTAAAAAGGTAAATCAATGGTCTAGATAATAAAAGCTCAACAGAGTGCAAAAGTGAACATGGAAAATTATTAATTCAGCCATGTTCGAATATAAGATCTGTGGCAATATCTTCTGATTGCCTTTAGTGTTTTAGAAATGTACATAAAGTTTTATCAAGTATTCAATATGACAACATAGCATCCAATTCGGTCAACTAATACATTCTATAAACACGGAATGATCTTTTGGTGATTCAAGAGATGATTCATCCATCACTAATGAGGAAGTAAAATTCAAATTACAATTTTATTTCTGTGCATTTCTATAATTTTTTTAGTTGGGAACGAGAAGGTTGCTTTGTCAAAAGATATCATTAACACACTTCCCAAGGGATTTTCCTCCGGTAATCTGAATCAGCACCGAGTTGATCTTCGCTGAATTCATACCAGGAGTAGAGGGAATCAAGGTATAAACTAAATTGCAGAAAACGGTAAATCTCCATGGGCGGCACAAAACATAATAGTTTTTTTCAATAATCAGCTTGATAACAAGAATATCAAACTTTTTGAGTAATATTTAGATACGAGGACTAGAATATATAAGGATGAGAGAGACAATTACATTAGGTATGACGGGCATTCACATGGATTCTCAATATAAAGAACAAAGGAACAATGCTGGAGATAGATGAGAATGAGGAGTTCCAAAATGATGTGGCAAATAAAGCCGCTCTGAGCATAAAGTATGTGTGATTACTAGCAGGGCTCATTGATTTTCACCAATAAATCCATAAAAAAACAAGGTGCCTGAAAGTATATTCTGGCAAGAATTTTCCAGGCGAGGTCCACATATATCACATAGAAACAAAAAATTAATCAATACATGATAAAATAAATAGGGTTCCCAAAAGAGTTAATACCTCCATTAGCTAAATTCTTTCTTACCCTACCTTTCGACTTATATTTTGTTTGTACACAATCAACGAAGGCCTTCCTGCAGTTTCGTCAATCACTTAATTGTAAAATTGGTGCGGTATAGTTCACATTTGTACCATTTAAAAAACGTGTTTTCTTTGTTCAAGATGTAGGATTTAGCAAGGAAGTAGAAGTCGTCACGAGGTAGTGGAGTCCATAAAGAGTAAGCACAATTAAAAGTCTGGTGCATTTCCCACCCTACTAGCTCACATTTTTTTCCATTTAAGAAACGTGTTTTCTTCGTTCAAAATGTAGAGTTTAGTAAGGAAGTAGAAGTCGTCACTAGGAAGTGGAGTCCATAAAGAATAAGCACGATTGGAAGTTCAATGCATTACAAATCCTTGTCATTCTACTACGTGTTCGTTTAAAATAAAAATCTTTCCAATTTCAGATCTATCCATTCTAGAAATATTTTATGGATTGAATAGGAGCAGTGTATCTTTCCTAACTTCTCAAAACCGCATATAAAAGTTTAAATATATAACTCAAGAATTTATGTTACCTGTTTCTCCAAGGTCAAAGTTTTCCTTTTAAAATAACATTCCAAAGCTCAAAGATTTAGATTTCTCACATCCGAGTTGTACATATGGTGTTACGTGAAAACTGTAGAAATATTTTGACCTTCAGTCTAAGTTCTCAATAATATCCAATCTCCAATATCATTTCTTAGTGATGTTTGTATCATGTCTGGATTTTTCCTCATATTCCTTTTTCTCGCAGTTATTCTTTTTTGTTGGGACAATATCATTAATCTATTAGCTACTACGTTTTTTAGTATTCTAAGATTGTGTTCCTTGATTTTTTTGGACCTCATACAAGCTATAGCATGCTTGGGAGACATCAAGGCACCATACTATCTCTCAAGGCACCATATATATATCTCAATTTGAGGTGAAAATAGAGTATTTGAGACTTCGAGTCCTATCATGGTGAGAAATTAGTTCAGTCTTCCAAGAAAAAATCTTAGTTGGCAAGGATTCTTTTCAGCACAGGTTATAAGATAGTTGATCCTATAAGACTATTTCAACTTCTTCGTCACATGCTGTCTTAGTGTCTTGCATCTGTTTATTGCATCTCGAAAAATTCACGCTCACTGACTTATTTCAGTGGTTCATGTGCAAAGCAACAGAGAGTTGGAGGATGAGCAAGAATACCAAACAAAATTAATCAAAATAATCTAACATTGGATGCAGGGGAATGTTTTAGTCCTTGAACCCTCATGACTCATTAAAAGGCATGATTCCTCAACAAATGCTCGTCTCATAGTCACAACTAAAGATATTAATGATGTAGCATCACCGAATCTTACTGGAGAGTTCTTGATCTCTTGAAGAAATTCAGAAAGTGCAGAATCAGCTTGTTGCCTTATTTCGTGGCTAGAATCACTAAGCATGTTAAATAAGCCTGCAATTTCATCACCGATGTGAGAACATGCAACTGCAAGAACCTGGCTAGAGACTGTGAATGGGTTTTGGTCATCTCACCATCAAGAAAATCAGGGAGAAACCCCAGCATATCAATATCTGGAACACTATCTAGAACAGTAATCCATCCTACCAGAAATTGGCGGACATAAGGGTTTAGGACATTCATTCGTTCTCTCAATAACGGAATAAATTCTTCAATGCTGAGTCAGGAAAAAAAGAGCAACAGTAGAAAGTTAAAATAAATAACTGCATTATTAGAGATATTCAAGAACCCAGTTTGATACATTGCTATGTGAACAACGTAAGTGAGACAGCAGACCTAAACTGATCACTCTCGGTGACAATGTCCTGCATTACAAGCAACCAAAGTTAGCAGTACTAAAAAATTTCATGCATCTTTCTGTTATGCATACATTTATGCATGTCCGCATGCATGCATACTAGGGAAAAAGGAACCACGTACCTTTACAAGTCTATCTAAAAGATGAGCAGCACTCTGTACATTGGGATCTGAATCTGCTGAAAGCTTACACAACACGTCAAAAATCTGGTTGAAAAACACGATAAAATCGCCTCTCACAACCTGTAAATTAGCAATCATGAAACTCAAAATTACACAAGGAAAAAAGGAATATAAAAAAGTCCTTTGTTTTTGTACCTTCGCAATGTTATACAGAGCTTCACAGGCATAATATCGAACTCGGCTGTCTTGATCAGAAAAGGAATTTAAAACGGGGGGTACTATTTGCTGGAACAATTAGAGAAGAGAGGCATTACATCAAATAAACTTCAACAGAAACACCCCAAGAAACAATATACCGGACAAATAGGAAGTAAAAGGCGAGCAGGAAATGTAAATGCTATAAGAATAATGGCACATAAGAACTCAGATACATGCATTGTTCTACTTCAAGGGAGGAGAATATTTTTCTATTCTTCTGCTTCTCAAAATGGAGAATTCAACTGTTACCCAACCGCAGTCACTTAAAGGGGAATCAAACTCATGATCAGAAAGTTCAAAACTGCTTACCAACTGGCAAACTTGACTTATTTTCAGGGAGGAAAATTATCTTCATTATAATATATGAATTAACTTCACAAACAAAGGAAGACGGCCAAGTTCCATGCAATGTGATTCTGAAAGTGACTTATGTGATCTCATATCAGTTTCTAGCACTCATACCCATCTCAATTTTCACATAAATTAAAATGAATAGATTGGTCAATTGACACAACTGGGCCAAGGAAATCATGCCTAACAATTAGATAAAAGGTGAATATGAGCTCCATGTAATCCTTCGGTTGTACTCTGGATTTTGAGGCATATCTCACATTTCCAAGGCACGATGGGAACATGTCACATCATCTTAAACCAACATATACTTTTTCAATAGCTCTATGCATGTAAAAATAAAGTTATTTTATGTATAGATCGTTATTTTTATCTTAGATCGATAATTCCCAATGGCCCTAAAATTAAATTGAGTTCGTGATATGTGATCTTTCAATTAAACTACAATCCATACTTCCTCACCCACATAATCTTATCACTAAGTTCAAATTTCAAAATACAAACCAATTAATGACCACTCTACTTAAGTATAGTTCCATCAACCACTGGTATTCAAAAAAAATAATAATAATTAAACAGACAGTCCTAAAGAATAAAATGATTCAACAAAAGTTGACCAACCGAATAGGAGTGTGTTCATTCTTTCAGGTCATTCTTTCCTTATCCGACACTTTGTCAAATAATAAGCATTTGCACATGCATAGAAGCGCTAAAAGTCTTCATACATACTAAACATAAAACACAACCAAATTTACAAGCACTTTCATCTCCATCCCCGGCATACAATTTTGAAGCTTCCTATCTCTAAAAAAAGAAGGAACCCAAGAGCCAGGAGTGTCTCAAATCAGCCAAATCCACCGAGGTAAAAAGATAGGTACATTCAAGTATACAAACTTCAAAATATTATGCAGTTAGGGATCAAAAAGATTGGTTTTAATGAGAATATCCCTCTCAGTTCCATTCAGATACATTGTGCAACTGGCATTCCCTGCATCCCAATAGGTAGAGCATAACTTGCTTGGCCATTTTATTGCCCAACTGCTTGCTTTATTTTGAACAATAAGGAGCTTAGCTAACTCCACCTTTTAAATTCCCCGAAGCAGGAATATAATCGTGTTTACTTCAGGCCTTAGCCCAAAACATCAGATGTTGGCAGTAAAATAGGCATGCAGCCATAAATATTTATTAAAATTGCAACTTTCTATCTTCAATCACCGTGATAGCACGTACTTTATTAAATTATAAAGCATTGACGATAATCCAAAAAAAAAAAAACTTGGTTTGCTAGAGTCCGGACAATTAGATCAACTGTGCAATTACATATAGTAAGTGATTAAAAATATCAAACATGATCATCACTTTAACATTCTTACTTCTAGATGCTGTGAGGCATCTGACGTCAAAGCCACCGTCGCTGCTGCCAATCCTATCAACCCTCCCTAAAAATAGAAACAAACAAATGAAACCTTTCAACTAAGATACTAAATGAATGAAGTCCAACATATCTTGTGAGACTAAGTAGCATACTTTCCGATGATTCGCCTGGGGTGAGTAAGTGTAGTCATTGGCTAACAAACTGATCACGGCGTTGATTTTTTCGTGATCCCCAGAAACGACTAATTGCTTTACTATCCCTTCCACCTAGATCCAATCAAACCCTCCAGATTATCAAATAACACACAGAATTAAAGCCCGATGCAATTGCTCAACAAATTTTCCAAAAAAAACACGCTCACACCCACAAACAGAAAAACACGCATACCCACGACATAATGCAGTAATGCACGTACCTCCAAAGCAGCATTTTTCCGCTTTTCATAGAGCTTATCAGAAAGATTACGAAGAACAGCTGCTGGAATCACAGACAGAGCATCCGCCATAACAAATAACCGGAGGAAACCCGAAAAATCTTGCCTTTTAAGTTACCTACATAACATTTAAAGGAATCTTTGATAACAACACTGTCAGCAGATCCAATGAAAAAACTGTGAAAATACGAAGAGAATCTGCGAAGTCGACAGCTTGTTAATTGAATCGGAATTTTCGACTACGATAATTTCGAGAAATTCTTAGTCTTTTCCTGATTTGTTGTTTCCAAAATTAGGGTTTTTTGTTCTGACCAGTATCGGAGAAATTTGGCAAGTTTGGAAACGAAATTGGTTATTGGCCTGGGCCTCGTGAATTGGATCAAGTTGAGATTATCTAATATTTCTTTTATTCATATTTTAAAATACAATCTTTTCAAGTTTTTTATATCTAGGTATAGATATATTTTTAAGTTTTTGATATTTATTTTATCTTTATTTTTATATATTGTTTAAATGTTATTTTGAAAAAAAAAATTAAAGAAAGATCAGAAATAGGAACGAATATTTGACTTATGTCAGTTTTTAAATTATCTTCGTAAATTAGTTTAGAAATCTATTTAAATTTTTTATTTAGTTTTTTTTTTTTAGATATGAGATGTTTAATATAATTGTTAATAATAATTTCCTCTAATACATTTAAAATGATTAATGAAATATTATATTTTGTTAGCCCATTAAATTGCCACCATTTCCATTGAACTTCTATGGCATTTCACAATGATGAATGGGAGTCGTTGTTGCACTCGAAGAAACCATTTGTTGCTAATATTTGCTTAATATTGTAGTACAAAACTTTATGGGTGTGTATCTTAGAAAGGTAGCAAGCAAAAACAACAATGGCTTAGAAGTAGGAATGACGATGTGAGATTTAGAATCTCCGTCGTTAAGACAATATTCTCCCACTACAGTGCTAACCAGTGATGTGAAAATCGGACCGGACCGGCCGGTCCGACCGGTCCAACCGGTGACCGGAGCCGTATCCGGTCCGGTTGACCCCATAAAACCGTTGCACTTAAAAATCGGTAAGAACCGGTAAGAACCGGTCAAAAACCGGTCGACCGGGTTGAACCGTTCTCTTTTTTAAAAATATATTTTGCACTTTTATATATTATATTTCAAATCTGATTTCGATTTTTTTTCCTTTTTTACTGTATCTCTAATAAATGCAATGACAAGGCTTCTTTGACAAGCCACCAAAAATTCAAACAAACAAAAACTTTACCTATTACAGATCAATTTTTTTTTTTAACTTACGCCTTTTCCATACATCTTACGGCTGCTTCTCCATTTTCGTCTGAATCCAAAAGCCATTGTATTTCTCGACGGAATATAGCAGTGAAAATCGTATTATCAGTCAAGGTATTTACTTTATAAATGTCATTTAAGATTTTAATTTATTTTGTAGTTTACAGAATGATTAAGATGTTAGGATTCAATTTTTTGCCTAATTATCGTCATCATATATCATGATTCTGTATAATACATTATTAAAAGTTGGCATCGATGAAGCCATTTCATTCTTGTCCAATTTATTTGATAATGATTATGTGTTTGTTTTTTCTTCATTGTTGTACACAATTTCCTGTCCATTTCATTCATTACTGTCCATTTTGTTTGAAAATGTTATAAAAATTTAAAACAATCAGGGAATAAAAGATAGGAATGATTGATATATTATATCATGGTCTTGCATTTGGTGGTATTTTTACTTTCGGATGGTTTTTGTTGATAGATTATATCATGATCTTGCATTTTACAATTAAGTTATTCAAAGTTATTATGTATCTTGAGATGGAGTCACGCATGTCTCCTTGACAAGTTTTTGATATCTTTGATAAAATTTGAATTCGTTTATTAAAACAGGATATGGAAAATACTTTAGGTACACCTACACAGCCTCAGAGAGTGGATCAATCAAGTTCAACCCATAGCTCTACTCAAAATCCTCGTCGAAAGAATGACATGGCATGGAAGCATTGTTACGAGGTACCATCAGCATCTGGTAAGACGAAATCAATCATATGTGTTTATTGTGGTCAAGCAATTAATGGTGGAGGAATCAATCGCGTGAAACAACATCTTGCGGGCATTACTGGTAATGTAAAAGCTTGTACTAAAGTTCCCCCAGATGTTTGTTTTGAAATTAAAGGAGCTTTAGTGGAGATTGCACAAAGTAAAAAAGAGAAAATACTATCTACATCTCAATTTGAGGAGAATGTTGTTGAAGAAATTCAAAAATCACAAGAAGTAGATGATAGTAATAAGAGGAAGAAGACAAATCAAATAGGAAGTTATATGAAAGCTAGCGCCGGGATTGACTCATCTCAACCTAGCATACAAGTAAAAATGCAAAGTAAAGAGAGATGGCATGAAACTGATATGGCTTTTGCTTTGTGGGTTTATGATGCATGTATTCCCATAAATGCTGTGAATTCACCATATTTTCAGCCAGCAATAAGTAGGATAGCAACTATGGGCCATGGATACACTGGTCCTAGTTATCATGCTTTAAGAGGTCCTTTGCTTAAAGAAGCCAAAACCCAAGTTCATTTGACTATTGATGCTCTTCGAAGTAAATGGGTTGAGACTGGTTGTACAATCATGGGTGATGGTTGGAGTGATAAGAGTCATAGATCATTGATAAATTTTTTGGTTTACTGTCCTTATGGAATATCATTCATCAAGTCAGTTGATGCCTCTAACATTGAATCAAACGCCGAGACTTTGTGTAATCTCTTTTCTGAAATAGTTGAAATGGTAGGTGTTAAAAATGTAGTTCATATGGTTACAGATAATGCGGCTAACTACAAAAAAGCTGGAAAGTTGCTCTCTAAAAAGTATCCATCAATTTTTTGGTCGCCATGTTCTGCTCATTGCATTAATTTGATATTGAAAGATGTTGGAGAGCTTCCCATTGTGAAAAATTCGGCAATTCTTTCTTCACGGATTACATGTTTTGTGTATAATCGCAAATGGCCACATGCATGGTTGAAGAACAGGCCTGGATGGACTGAAATTATTGTTCCAGGATCCACACGCTTTGGCACAACATTCATAGCATTGAAGAGTCTTTATGATCACAAACAATATTTGGAAGCTATGGTTGTCAGTACAGGATTTAAAAAGTTTTTAAAGGAGGAAAAGGGAAGAGAAGTTAAGCAAATTGTTTTAGATGCTACATTTTGGAATAATTGCTTAATTGTTGTTAACATTATGGGTCCAATTATGAGATTATTGCGCATGTGTGATACTGATGAGAAGCCTTCGCTAGGCTATGTGTATGAGGGAATGTGGAGGGCTATTAAGGGGATAAAAGAAGTATTCAAAAACAAAGAGCGTCTTTACAACACCTATGTTAATATTATCAATGATAGGTGGGATAAAATGTTGCGCAAACGTCTCCATGCAGCAGCATTTTGGTTAAATCCTGCATTTCAATATGATCCAGATAGCCCTTGCCAAAATCCTGAGGCTTTGAATGGTTTACTCGATGTCATTGAGAAGCTTCTCCCGGGAGTAGATAATGTGATGGATGAAATTGCCATATTTCGGGAGCGTAGAAGAAGTTTTGGACGAGCATTAGCAATAAAGAATACAAAAACAACTCGTCCCGGTATGTTTATTATTTTTCTTTTATCATTGTTCTCTATTTATTTTATTGAAAATGAACTGATTTGTTTTTATTTTTTTAGATGAATGGTGGAGGCTATTTGGTATTGATGCACCAAACCTGCAGAAGATTGCGATTAAAATTTTAAGCCAAACCTCATCTTCTTCTGGATGTGAACGTAACTGGAGTGTATTTGAGCGAATCCATACAAAGAAGAGGAATAGGTTGGAGCATCAAAGGCTAAATGATCTAGTCTTTGTTCATTATAATTTGTGCTTGCAAGATCGGTATGGCTTCTATTTTTCTTATTTTATATAAGTCTTTACTTAAATTTGTCTGTTTAATTATATGTTATTATTTGTTTGGATATTTTGTCGAGGTAAAGCGAAAAAAGGTCATATGATCCAATTGACTACGAATGCATTGATAAAGTTGAGTTTTGGATAGTTGATGAAGATCTAAATGGAGAACTTGACTATGGCGAGTTGGAAGAAATGTTTGAAGAAGAGCCAGGAAATGATGAAAGTTCACAACCATCTATAGGTTGTCATTTTTATATTATTTATTTATAATAGTTATTTGTATCTTATTTTGCTTATATTTTCTTTATATTTTGGGCCTAGGTATTGAAGATGTGGATGTGATCAATGATCATGTTGATTTGACAAAGTTTGATACGGTAAACTCGAGCCTTTATGATGTTGATGCACTTCATATTCCAGGGCAACAAATAAATCTCTTTATTGATGAAGACGATGAAGATTAGAGGACAATGACATTATGCTAGTTTTTGATACATTAATCTTGTTTAGAATTTGTAGTTTTTGTGATGTTATCCGGAACTCTTTTTTGGCACCGCTTGTGTTTTTGCCACATTGCTAGTTGTTTTATTGCTTTCTTTTTATGTGAACATTTGATTTGATGTTATTGTTTGAAGTTGGACATATGGTGTTGATATAATGATATTTCTTTTATTATTAACATTTGAAACTTTGTTAAATACATGTATATATATTTAACAAAAAAGTAAGCATCGATATTACGTCATGATGATGCCATACACCGGTTCAACCGGTGGTTTAACCGGTTGAACCGATCAAACCTGTAATCAGTAAGTGTACCGGTTTTATGTCCGGTCCGGTTATGAAAACACTGGTGCTAACGATTCAATTGATAATTTGTCTCCCAAGATACAACAACTATGATTTGTGATAGGAGTATTCCAAATCACGAATCCTTTAAACCACATAGGTTTAAAAACACTCAATATAAACAAGGATGAAGACCCACAAAATTACTAAAATTTTGATTTTCAAATATGGGGTCAATTTGGAAATTGCTTACTTAAATCAAGTGTGGGATGATATATTTATATTATACCAAGAGATATGTCCAAAGAGACATCATTTGGAGGCATCTCATCATGAAAAAACAGCCAAATGCGAAAACCCGCAACCTTGCGCAGGGATCGATCGTGCCCTTGTTTCCAACACATGAAAAGTTGATGACTCGCTCGATCGACTGCGGCACAAGCCGCGATAGATCGCCCGATACTTTTTTCTTTTCTTTTTTCCTTTGATTTAATTCAAATTTCCAACAAATTTTATGGTTGATACTCAAATTTCTTTCCTCCTACCATTCATTTCAATTCTTACGACAATCAAGATATCATGTTATCCAATTAATGTCACTTTTTCAGCTTCAAAGCTTTGAGTTAGAGATTTCAGTTCCTGAGATTGCAGCCACAGAAGGAGGCCCTCGGAGCTTTCGCGGTGTCTTTATTCGTTCCCCTGAAATCCTTGAAGTAGGTCCAGAAGCATAAGTATTGCCCAATTTTACAGTTCAAACTGACAGAACTGCTATATCGGATTCAGTTATTGAAAGTTCAGAGGTCAAATTTAAGTATTTCATCTTACTGTGTTTCCTGTATATCCATTTCTTTATATTCACTTTGTGCTAAATTGAATGTTCATATTCCTTTTTATTATTCCAACTCCCATATGCTATGTTCCACTCCTTAAATGATTATTAATCCACTGATGTTACTCCCACTAATTAAGAGCCACTACTTTTGAAGAAATAATTTGAAGATGTTCAAAACTTTCATTGCTCTAATTCACTCCTAAAAGCTTATGTCTTATTATTATCAAATCTGGGCGGAGATTGGTCGCCAAGAATAAGGCCACTACTGTTGCTGGCCAGTCGTAAATAAAATAGGGGGAAGGCCAGCATTGTTCCCCTGTTGTTATGGACATTTTCACACAGCACACCTTGTACCTTTTTCCCCTTTCCGGCACACCTCTCCTTTATCTGATCAATCAAGATCAGCATTTGTCAGTGCTTGTTTCTAGATATTCCTGAAGTTTTACGGTTTTGTGCATTTAATTTGATAGTTGTTTTTAACCTGTATAACAATCAATACTTGATTGCTAAATTTATTGAAGTTAAACGTTGTTGATAATTAAAATTGACATATTACTGTGCATGGATAGGGGACGGCTAATGACATTTATGAAATTTTTTTGGCTAGGGACAAAAAAAGTGGCTAGAAACAAAAATAGTACTACCGCACTCAAACCGTCGCAGCAAAGTAAATTTTCTGCTTTTATGCATGTAAGTTAGATCTCTTCTTCATGCCGATTTCTTATGTGATGAAATTATTGGATTATCAGAGAAATCAGCATAGAATTTTGGTAACAACGCAGCGAATATCATAAGCACATAATCAACCATTGAATAAGATGAACACCACTATTTATAGTGGTTCACCTAAAAATGGGTTACGTTCACTCAAGATCTCTCAAGGAGATTACTTTTTTATTGATAACAAAGAAAAGACAAGAGAAATGAGAATACAAAGTATTTCACTACACTCTGATTTTAATAACCCATTATATTTTGTATATTCTTGCGCGTCTATATTGCATGATACACTATTGGAAGAATTATTTTTTTGTCCAAATCAATTTCCTTTTATGTGATTAGTTATGTGCGTTTAATAGGTACGAATCACCTTCTCGTTTTCTTCATCTACATTTTCTATTTGTGCGTTGAAATTTGTTTAATATATATGTACATGTCCTTGTTTATATTCCCATGTACTTGGTCTTTTGAGCCTTGGTGTTCCTAGAGGTATAGATCTTTGATTTCGTTTACTGCTGCTTTGATTTTCGTGATGGAGATAGATGTTGTGTAGAGTCAAAATGGTTATTTCTTATTTAGTTAGTTTTAATTTTTCTTGGGCGATTTGTTTTCCTATGTCCAATGTTTAAACTTATGGAGTTAAAGTTAAGTAGTTTTTTTTGTTTTTGATTGTTCTTCTAGATATGTCTAAGGATATAGAGCATTTGTTGTTTCCCTTCACCAGGTTTGCTACACCTTGTTCAATAGATGACAAGAACAGATAGTCGAGGCAAGTGTATAACACTTTGTCATTAAAGAAGAATTTGCCCCTCACATGGTGCTCACATGATATGACAATATTCCCAAGATACAACGACTCCTTACTTGTGATAATAACACTACAAATAACAAGCCTCACAACCACAAAAGTTGCAAAACTCTCTTACACAAAGGATGAATGAACAAGATGCAGAAAAATTGCAAGGATGCTTTGATCTTGCTTTAATTCTCAATATGATGTGTTGTAATTTCGAAATCTTATATTTTGAACTCATATGTGGTGTTATATTTATAGTTTTTCACCCATTTCCATCAAAAGATGTCTTTAGGAAGCAACCGTCCACGAAAAATCGAGTCTGCACATACGAAGATGCAGCATTTCAGAAGAAACTACACGAAGCGATCGATCTCCACTGAGAGGTGATCGATCGCCATTGCGCTACTGCCTGAGGTGATCGATCACCTCCTCCAAGGCGATCGATCTCCTTGGGCAGAACCCTGAGGCGATCTATTGCCTCCTCAGAGGCGATAGATTGCCACGGACAGAATCTTGGCAAATGATCTTCGCCATTTTCCTATCTCATTTCTTCCCGCATTCGATTTTTTCAATGCTTAATTTCAATTATTAAGCATTTTCCAATAGCCAAACTTGCATATCTTATCATCAAATGCGCAGATTGTAGGACATTATCTATGATTCAAGCTCGAGAAAGACTTCTAAAGAATTGATGATATTCTGGGCCTGCTCCTTCACATCTTTTCAAATTTTTTTCACATATAGCGAGCCTCAAACTTTTTTGGTGAAGTGACAATGATAATAGAAATGGAGACCTAAGTGAATGTTCCATTCTTACTGCCAATAGAAGACAAAAACAGGATAATACTTGAGATGAGTAAATTTCTTATAATAACCCAGAAACGCTATAAGAAGACAAAAGCATTTCAAAAGTTTTATGCTAAAATAGAATGCTTGGTAGATCAAGACGGATAAATGAAAAGAGTTAAGATCATATCTATTAAAAAAGTATCACATCTCTAAAGCCTGTTGTTAGATACGCTATGTGCCTGTGTTACTTTTTTTAAAGCATTGACCATAGAACTCTAGTTCATGAATGCTTATAGTGAGACTTGAACCAAACTCATTGACAGTTAAATATGTGAAACATTTAACATTTAATATTTTGTAACAAATACACACTGTGAAGATAAATAGGTACTTTACATATTCAGAGAATCCTCTGATCAGATTATTTGAGGAGAAACTCACATTATCCGTGAAAACTGAGTTTGATGTACATACCGATAGATAAAGTGTGGGACAAAGAGTGGGAAAGTGGATATGAGAATAACGTAGAGGCGGCTAGCGATTGTTGGTGGATGCTTTAATCTGTTTTGGTTTTTTCCTTCAAGATTGAGTTGTATATGTACCTTATCTGGATTGAACAAATTAGAAGCATGAGAAGAGGGAATGTAAGCAACCGAGAATGAAGAGTTCATGGCGAAACTACCAGGCATGACAACGTGAGAGGTGAAGAAGATAACTGAAAGTTCAAACAACGTTTGAGGGGAAGAGAGTGATATTGAGAAGAAAACTGTTCCCGCTGTAATTTTGCCATTTTTGTGTTGCTGAACATACCATGGGTGCATATGATTTTTTGTGCCCCTCTTACCCTTTTCTTTTTTTATTAGGAAGAGATTGAGGGTAATTTTGGAATGTAAAAATGACCATATCAAGTTAATTTTTTTAAGGGGTTTAAATATTATAATATAGTATAGAATAATATAGTATAGATAATATATATATATATGATATGATATTACTATACATGTATATATTACCATATTTTATATAGCAATAAATTATATATATATATATTAATTATGGACTAATTACTTAATATATATAACTATACTTATATATTGTTTCATTACCATATTTAATTATGTTGCCATAAAATCAAAATTCTATTCTTCTGTATCTTTTTATTACTTATGATTTGTTCTGTCTTTTCATTTTCCACTCATCAGGGATTTTCTCACCTAAAGTTTTTTTTTTTATTAGAAAAAATTTAAATAAAAAGTTGAATTCGCCATTCGGAATGACGAATTGCTGTATTTTGGTAATTGATTTCATTTTATGGTATTTCCCAATTTTTTTATTTCATAATATTTTGGTATTTTGGCCCCCACTTCTTGTTTAAATGGTTGCCTTGGTTTCATAGAAGCAATCCATTCTTAAAAGACCATGGCAAACTCCATACCACTATTTCTTGGCTTCTCATTTTGGTTATTCTATTGTGTCGCCTTCACTCCAGCAACATGCCCAAGTAACGACACCGATCTACTTGCATTGCTCGCCTTCAAATCCACCGTACTTGATCCATTAGGATCTCTAAACTCGTGGAACCGAACATCAAATTTCTGTGCCTGGGAAGGCATAGTTTGCAGCCTACAGCAGGATAGAGTCGCCGAAATAATTTTAATGTCGCAAGGCTTGGTGGGTACCCTTTCTCCATAGGTAGGCAATCTTACGTTTCTTACAAGAATAGCCATACAAAACAATGGCTTCCAAGGTGGTATCCCTCAAGAAATTGGCCTTGTAGGACACTAGAGTTCGTAGAATTTAGTGGTAATTCTTTCACTGGGGAGTTGCCTAGGAATCTGTCACAATGTTCAAATCTTGTTTATCTTAACATGATTAATAATAACTTCTCTGGTATGATACCACCGGAGCTAGGTTCTCTGCATAAACTCGAGGTTCTTAACTTGACAAACAACATGTTTCTTTTAGGCACTATCCCTCCCTCCATTGGGAACCTTACGTCTCTCACACATCTTTCTTTGAGTTTCTGTGGGTTGACAGGAAAACTTCCGGAGGTCGTTTAGCCAACTACAGAACCCAATTCTTCTCCAATTAAGAGGGAATGGTTTTACAGGTAGCATTCCTTTGGGACTCTTCAATATATCCACTATTCAGTTATTTGAATCTGCTAGTAATCAGCTTGAAGGAACCATACCAGAAAACATAGGCATCACGCTTACTAGTTTGAGGGGTGTTTTGTTGGCAAACAAGCTAAGTGGAGTGTTTCCTGTTTTACTTTTAAACTCTTACCACACTCGAAAGGATAGGCTTATTCTCGAATAAATTAACATGGTCAATACCGAAAGATCTTGGCAGGCTTTCGAAGCTCACTGTTGTTCCCATTTGGAATAACTATTTTGAGGGAGATGTCAGTTTTATTTCTTCTCCATTGACAAACTGCACAAACTTACATGTTCTCCTACTCGGTGATAACCTGTTTACTGGTTTCTTGCCGCTCTCGATTGCCAATGTTTCCAGTCAAATTGTCCTGATAACCATTTATAATAATAAAATACATGGAAACATTAGTTCAGATATTCGAAGCCTTCTCAATCTGGCTCGATTAAATCTCTCTAGCAATTATCTTGAGGGTTCAATTCCTCTTGGAATTGGGAGTCTTGGGAAATTGATAGATCTTGATTTGGGAGGCAACAGATTTACCAGTGAGATACCATCTTCGTTCGGCAACTTGTCGTTGTTAAACATGTCCTTGCAAGAAACTCGCCTATTCGGAAGTTTGCCTAAGAGTCTCATTGTAAGCCTAGCCGTCAAGAGTCTAATTAACAGTCTCAATTAGTAATTGGGAATAACCAAAGAGAGAGCATTATAATATAATCTAAATCAATTACAGGTGTTTTTAATATTAATCCGTAATTTCATTGTTCAAAAGTAAAATAGCTATGATGTTTAGACCCTATCATGCCATTTTAGATCTTCTACGTTCATCATCTACTGATGTCCCTAGTTGATTTGGTTCTATGTCTGATTTACTCAAAAAAGTTCTCCTTAGTATCCTTCCTTGCCACAAGCCCCTACAGGAACAACCCCAAAATCATGAGTATATATATACAACATCCTCAAGCATTAATCAAATGAAAGCAATCATTAAATATTATGTAAATTGCAAGATACTTCGTGTGTCCAATGGGAATATTCTCTTGGATAGTTCATGTTCATATAACTCATTTCCATATTAAGAAAGATACATCATTAACGCGTTTCTAAAGTCTATTCCGAACATTTAACGAATATAACAATTCTCTTTTCGATACAATCCAATATTTACGGCACACATCGCTTCGAATTATCAGCGGCATATATATTACTCATCGCTTCAACATGACAGCGGCATTATCATCGCTTCGACGTGACATCGGCATATATCATCGCTTCGACACGACAGCGACATTATCATCTCTTCGACATGACAGCAACATATATTATATTTTCATATCTACGATAAGACAGTGACAAGATACTAATTGTGTTATATATAATTTGCACAACATTGCATACATATGTACATCATACTATCGAAATACTCGTATGTCTCTACGTACCTTGTTTGTCAAAATGAACAAGGGAATATAAGATTATGCCCTCCTTTGATCCGCACCTTGTGGAGGCTCTACACATGTCCAACAATTCAATATTAGTAGCCATAAGAGATCTCATCTGAAAAGAATATTGAAACAATAATTTTCCAACTTTTTCAAGCCTCGCGATCAATCGCGCCGATATCGAGCTTTACAAAAATTTGAGAAATGTTACTGGAGTCAGGCGATCGATCTCGTATTCTTTAGCGATCGATCGCATGATCGATCGCACGTTCGATCGATCGATCGCTCACTTTTGGCGATCGATCGCTAGTACTATTCATCATCGCTCAAAATAATCTGTAGAGGCGCGATCGATCGCTCCTTGTTAGCGATCGATCGCTACCCTGTTTTTCAGCCAAAAATGGTCCCGATAGATGTCGAATCTTCTGATATCATCCAGTAGACTTCTAGTTTTCGACTTTTCGATATCATCCAGTTGACATCTACTCGTTCAAGATATTTCAAATTCACAATTATTAAATCATTTCAAATCCAGATTTTCAAATCCCTTGTTGAAATGAAATCATTCGATCCAAATGAAACATAAATTATATTATTTCATTTTATTCAATTATATTGATAACTTATATTTAAAATAAGTCTGTTATAAGCTCTTCAACGTGATATTAATTGGAAACCTTACCCTTTTCAAAGAATAGAAGAACTTGTGACTGGCGTGCTTTTCTCCTTGTAGTCAAACCTGACTTGTGATCGGATTCTATCTCCACCTCTAGAATCCAAGATCACATTCGTCTTGTTTTCCTTTTACCTTCCTGTAGCGGAAAATGGATCAAAATCAAGAATTTTCATTAAGCGTGAACTAATCGGTTCGCAGAAAGTTTCTTTATTTCAATGGCTAGCTTCTCATTTTCTTCCTTAACTAATCGGTTCGCAGAAAGTTTCTTGTCTGATGTAGACCCGACCAAGGGTTATCATCGACCTTGAATCGGAGCGGTTGGTCAACGAATCGGTTAACCGTGTCAACAATTCGAATGGTCGGACCTACAACCGGCCCGTCTATAGAAGGTGATTAAGGGTCATAATTTTGTCAACTCTTGACCCGACGGTTCAAGGATTTATTTTAATATTTTTTTATATTTTTAAATTCAAATATCAATTATGGTATAGATTTGAACTCACATCCAAATCAAACCAAACAAAAATGATTTAGTTATGAAAGTTTCTCCAATCTTTGATATCAATTTTATTTCAATCATATCAAACAATAAACTTTTAATCGATATTATATTAAATATCAATTTGCTTTCCCTAGAAATGAAAATTTGATACGATTAGATTTATTATTGATGTGGAATATTTGACATCAATATTGATAATAGGATTAACATCAAACTAACGTTCTAACAATGATCTCAACCACATCTGTGAAGACGGGGCGTGGCACCTAGAACTGTCAAAATGGGCTAGGCAACCCAACCCGCCAAATAGGCGGGTTGGACCAGCATTTTTATGGCCCGCCTGCCCAAACGGGCCGCGGGTTTTGGCTGGCCAACCCGCGGGTTGGCGGGCTGGCCCGCGGGTTGGCCCCATTTTTTTTTAAAAAAAAAAATTTGTTATTTCTTTTTTTAGGCTCAATTCATAGATAAAAACTCAATATCACATTGAAGCATTCGATCTACTATATATTTTTCACTTGATCTTGCTTGAAAGTTGAAACAAGTATTTCAAAAATGAGTAAAATACCGATTCACTAATAAAGTTGTTTTAGTAGCAGTGTTAATATCTAGATAAAAGCTGAAACAAGTTTCAGTATTCTTCTAGCATCAGTTTAAGTTTCGACAAGTTTAGTTGGTAATATTTTTTTGAAGTTTCTTTAAAAAAAAAATTAAATTTTTTTTTTAAAAAACTAAAAGTAAAAAAAAAAATATTTCGGCGGGCCAGCCCGCCCCAACCCGCGGCCCGCTTCGAGTCGGGTTGGGTTGGGGTTTTCCCAACCCGCCTGGAGGCGGGCCCAAATGGATTGGGCCCGTTTGGGCCACGGGTTGGGCGGGCCAGCCCGTTTGGATCGGGCTGGCCCGTTCTGACAGCTCTAGTGGGACCTCATTTGTTGGAATCTTTTATTTTTCGTAATGATGTTAAAAATTTACGTTTCAAATTTTTAATAATTTAAAAACTTCAATTTTTAAATACCTGAAATCACATCCTCACCTCAATTCATGGGCTAAACTTATCTGATATTGGAATATAATATATATGGTAATAAAGTATCTGTGGAAAGTGATAAAAATCTAAATTAAATTTACGTTTGTGTATAATATAGAAAACGATGAGAAATATAACAAGGAATAAAAGAGTACAAGGGGAAATTGAATTTTATTTAATGTGAGTAACGCAAATATATCAACTCGATAAAAAAGTAAAAAAAAAATATAAAAGATTTTTAAAGACTTTGACAATATTTTTAAAATTATCACAATTCATGAGTCCACCACCGAATATGTATAATCAAGTTTGTCTAATAAGTGCTAATATTTTTTCTCAAATGTTAACAAAAGAATTTACTAGATCAAAATTTAATATATTTGGATAATAAAATTTAAAAAATATATATAATAATGAATATTTTTCAATAGACATTACAAGCCAAAAGGTCACCACCGGTGAATTTGATATTACAACCTTAGGGTTTACAAAAGAAGGAAGTCACATCAATTTCACCATTTTATGAAAACGGTCAAGCTTTGATAGTAGTCAAATAAGACTTTTATTTTGGATTTAAGATAATCCTAATAATAGAATTCCAAATGTTTGTCATGCAACGATGTATCAATTAAATTAATTTATTTAGTACAAAAGGAGGGGGAAATTATGCTACAGACATGACTTAAACTTAGAACCAATCGTCTAGATAATGGGTGCTTTGCCAACTGAGCTACCACACTTCGTCGTGTATCAATTAAATAATAGTAACGCCTTAGAAGACAATATATAACCCTTAACTATAGTTATTCGTAAAGCGGTAAGCGCTCGATCCTACAGTAATATTTTTGATTTAATTAATTTAATATACTTAAATTAAATTATTTTAATTTAATATTTCCAATATAATAATCGTGAAAGTGTAAAAAATATAATTAATCTTTTAGTCATTATCTTAAGCCAAAGTAAAATTTATTTTTGTGGAAATGCATTCAAATCATAAGAGTAGTTTTTAGTTTACAAGTCTAATTTAATTCCCAAAAGAAAAAAAAGTAGGAAAAAGAAAAATGATAGTGAATGTATTTTAGTCATTACAAGAATATATAAAATTAATCTATCATTTTAAAACCATATCAAACAACATATAACTTATCACTATATATTTAACTTATCACTATATAACTTTTATTTTCTAATTACTACACAACAGTTTAATGATGATGAACTAATTTGGAAAAGGACTTAAATAACTCAAAATAAGACACGAACTTTCAAAGAAAATAAGGAAAATACATTATTATGTCAAAAAATAAGGGTAAGGCCGCAAGCCGCAAGGGCTGTTAATATCTTGGGTGCAATAATTGCTCTTCCTGGGAAAATCAATGGAAACTTGATGTTTAAGTTGTTGTGCGTTTATAATATTTGAGTTGCACAGTTACAATCAATTATAACTTGGGTAAAACGACAACTGGTTGATCATATAATTGGTATAATAGTCAATGTCACGTGTTCGATCTTCAAGATTTATAATGTAGTGCATTTATTAGGAGTTAGATTATTGGGGTGCAACAGTTACCCTTGCTGAGAGACCGATTGAAAACATAGTTTGACTGCTATATGATTTAAAAGATTTGAATTATTTTATTAGCACACACTATAACTTTTGGTAGAGCGGTAAATATATGATCCTACTTAATATATTATACTATTACGTATGTTGAAACTAAATGTTAGCATCAAATAAAATAATAATATAAAATAATGTTAGCATTAATATTGAATACAAAGATGTTGATAACAATTTGTGACAACAACTAATTTCATATTCTAGTTTACTTCTCATTTGTACGCTTATAATGATTTCTGAGTGGAAAATGACATTGTTACCCCCCCCCCCCCCCCCCCCCCCCTCCCCCCCCCCACTTGCATTATCCAACCCTAGTACAAAATTTAAGAGCAAAATAACTATTTTCTTTGAGGAGAGATCGGGGTTGATATTTTAGAAATTTGTATTTTTATTAATTAATTTATTATGAAAATAAGTTGTTTATAAGTTCTAATTTATTTTTATTTAATGATTAATATAATATTCTACATTTATTTATTTAAGATACTTAAATTAAATTATTTCTAATGAAGTCGTTTTATAAATATTTATTATTCATCCAATTATTTAAAGAATATTTATTAATAAATATACGATGGGGGAATATATTATCTGCCCTAAAAAAAATTTTATCCAAAAATTCAGCTTGAATTAAAAAAACAAATATTTATCATCTTATACAAAATTTAAACAAATTATAATAAGTTTTTTCTTAATGTGGAAATGTATTTTTTTCCAACCTTGAAAACAAAATTATTTGAAAATTTTAATTTTTCAAAGAAAGTTAAATTTATTTATTATCATCATGTACAAATATAATTGTGTTTCGATAATAATTCTAATTCCAATTTAGCTCAATCAAACTAATTAAGGGTGAAAGTATAAAAAAAATATAAATAATCTTTTCGTCATAATCTGAAGTCTGATCTCAATCAATCAAATCAAATATATTATTATTGATGACAAATTTCTAGGAAAAAAGATAATAATTGATGTTATATTGGAAAGTAAAATTTATTTTTGTGGAAATGCATTCAAATCATAAGATTAAGTTTAATTTACAAGTCCAATTTATTTTCCAAAAAGGAAAAACAAAAGTAGGAAAAAGAAAATTGATCGTGGATGTATTTAGTCATACAAGAAAATACATAAAATTATTCCATAATTGTAAAACATATCAAACACCTTATAACTCAAAATAAGACACAAACTTTCAAAAAAATAAGGGAAGTACATTATTATGTCAAAACATGAAAGGGTGAGGCCGCAAGGGCCGGCAATGTTGGGTGCACTAATTGCTCTTGATGAGATAGTGATGTAAATATGGTGTTTGAGCTGTTATATGTTTAAGATTATTGAGTTGTACTGTTACAATCAGCAATAACTTTTGGTAAAACGGTAACTGATTGATCATATAATTGGTACCAGAGTAAATGTCACGTGTTCGGTCCTCATCATTTACAATGTAGTGCAATTATTAGGAGTGAGATTGTTGGGGTGCAATAATTGTCCTGCATAGAGATCGTTTGAAAAGTGGCGCTTGACTGTTATACGATTTAAAATTTTGCGGCCAAATAACCTATACAAATACTATATGCACTTAAATCTCCATTTTAAAAATGTCTACAAATAAATACTTGGTGGATAATTCTTTATTCACATAAGTCCACTTTCCCAACTTTTATTTTAAAAATGTCTTTTTACATTCCCTAAATACCAGTTCTTTTTGTATTCTCTCTCATCCTTTTTACATTATCTCTGATCCTTTCTGCATTCTCTCTCTTTCTTTTGGCATTAATTTTTTTAATTAAAAAAATTTACTATTGGCATTAAAAATTTAAAAATAACTGGTGCATGAAAATTATAATTTTCCATGCACTAGTTAAAAATCCATGCACTAGTTAAAAATTCATGCACCAATGTGAAGTCATGCACAGTAATGTCATGCACCAATGTAAAGTCATGCATCAATATATAGTCATGACCAATGTATAGTCATGCACCAGTGTAATGTCATGCACCAGTGTAAAGCCATGCACCAGTGTAATATCATGTATGAAAATTTTAATTTTTCATGCACCAGTTAAAAATTCACGCACCAGTGTAATTTCATGCACTATGTAATGCCATGCACCAGTGTAAAGCCATGCACCAATATATAGTCATGCATCAGTGTAATGTCATGCACTAGTGTAAAGCCATGCACCAATATATAATCATGCATCAGTGTAATGTCATGCACTAGTGTAAAGCCATACACCAATATATAGTTATGCACTAATGTAATGCCATGCACCCGTTAAAAATTAATGAATCGGTTATTTTTATCAGACTTCACGCACTAGTTGTTTTTGAAATTTTCATGCACCAATTATTTTTAAAAAACAACTGGTGCATGAAGTCTGATAAAAATAACTGGTGCATGAATTTTTACACTGGTGCATTACATTGCACTTATGCATGACTATACATTGGTTCATGACATTACAATGGTGCATGACATTATAAGGGTGCATTACTATACACTGGGGTATGAGATTACACGGGTGAATTGCATTGCACTGGTGCATGACCATACATTGGTGCATGCGATTACAATGGTGAATGCAATTACATTGGTGCATGAGATTACAATGTTGAATGTCATTATATTGGTGCATGATAAAATTAACTTGCGCATGAAATTTTAACTAGTGCATGAAAATTTTAAAAACAACTGGTGCATGAAGTCTGATAAAAATAACTGGTGCATGAATTTTTAATTGGTGAATGAATTTTTACAGATTACCACTGGTGCATGATAAAAATAACTGGTGCATGAAAAATTTAAAAATAACTGGTGTATGAAAATTTTAAAAATGGAATTTGAAAAGATATCGGTAAATGAAAATTAAACATAACTTGTGCGTGAAGTCTGATAAAATAACTGGTGCATGAATGTTTAACTGATGAATGAATATTTACACTGGTGCATTACACGCACTTGTGCATTAATTTTTAACTAGTGTAAAGGAAGAGAGAGAATGCAAAAAGGAAGATAAAGAATCTAAAAAGTACGAGAGATAATGTGAAAAGTAGGAGAGAGAATGCGAAGTGCATGAGAGATAATCTAAAATGAAGAGAGAGAAGTCGAAAACATAATTTATCATTTATGCACAAAATGGATCTAAATGTTCGAAGTTTAAAAACCTAAATTATATTGAACAAAGTTTTACCTGACAACATCGACCTAAATTTTTCCCTTAAAAGATTTAAGTTGCAACCAAAACGACAAACTTATGCTACTACTTAATATATTACTACTATTCCAGGGTTTTTTAACTAAATAATCGATTTTAAAAAATAATTTAACAATTTAACCGAATTTTTTTTTTTATTATCAAACTAACATAAGTCGCCATGTGAGATGGCGACTTCAATTGAAGTCGCCATCTGACATGGCGACTTTAACAAAAAAAAATTTTTTTTATGATATCGCCATCTGAGTTGGCGACATCAATATAATTTATTGATGTCGCCATCTCAGTTGGCGACATCTATTTAATTTATATGGATGTCGCCATCTGAGATGGCGACACCAATACAGGAGCCTGCCAACACACCTGTGGCAAGGGAAAGGGGCGAAGAAGTCGTTCAACAACGAAGAGTTAGAAGACAGACAAATCCTCCTCCTTGTGGTACGGGAGGAAATCTAGCTCCTCGTCGTCGTCGGTGAAGTCATCATTATGTTGTAAATAGTAACCGATTTTTATAGATTAAATTTGAGAAAATGTTTGTTTCTTTGAGCATACATTCGACATACAATAATTTCGTAATTAAACGTACAATAATGTCACAATAACGTAAAATCATTTACACAATAAACATACAATCAATTACACGTTCAAAAATTTATTGATTTCGAGAAGTTGAAGCACTTTGTCGTCTTGCACGGGCTTCTGGCAGTCCATCTCATTCGGAATGCGCGTTGTTCGATCTCGACCTACTCTTCTATTTTTTCGCAGAGTGGAGTTGTGGTATAACTCAAAACATGGGGTGTCCCAATGCTCCTCCCCCCACATTGGTTCGAATTCTCCTTGATATGTGCTCCAATATTCATTCATATTGTAATATGGCTTCACAAAAGTTTTAGCGTTTAAGCCATACTTTCGACACACTTGGATCACATGCGAGCAAGGTATTCCGAACTCTTTCCATTTTCCACAAGAGCATTCCCCGGATTTTAAATACACAACATGCGTATTACCCCCACGTCCTGCTTGTACTCTTGTGATAACAGAAGCGGTTAGACGTCTACGATCGAACATCTGGACATCATGATGGATGGAATGATAGTCAGCACGACCATATCTTTCGAACACATAATCTGGCCATTCTTGATTATTTTGAATCATTCGCTCCGTCTTCTTAAGCCGTTCGAAAAAATAGAGCACACAACGATCAAAAGTTAATTGCACAATGGCGGTGATTGGAAGTCGACGTGCACCTTTCATAACTCCATTTATGCATTCTGACATATTTGTGGTCATGATACCACAACGCCAGCCTCCGTCATGAGCAAGCGACCATTGACACTTATCAATACGGCTCAAGTAATCAAAATCCCTTGGTTCTATAAGTTTAATCTCTTCCATTGTGCGATCAAATTTTCTGACCTGATTTTCTGATCCCGCTCTCCAACACAAGTCTTTCAAATGAACGGATTTGAAGCGACTATTAAAGTTTGAACAAACATGTCTCAAACAAAATCGATGTACTCCAAGGGGTGATTTGAAGTCAGGAATACAATCGGCTGCAGCAATGAGGCCTGGATGACGGTCAGAAATCAAACATACACCACCCTCAGATCTTCTCACAATATGCTTGCTAATCATCTCCAAAAACCATCTCCATGACACAAAGTTTTCTTCATCAACAATTGCAAATGCCAAAGGTAAGATTTGATTATTCGCATCCATTGCCACGGCAATCAACATCTTATGTTGATATTTCGTATACAGATGTGTTCCATCCACGCTTATTACCCGGCGGCAATGCTGAAATCCTTGTACACATGGATGGAAGGCCCAGAACACGTAATTCAAAGTCTTTTCTATTGGTCTGGCATTTTCAAGGTGAACCCACTCAACGACTGTGCCGGGATTCCATTTTTGCAAAGCTCCCATATAGTAAGGCAATTTCCTCACGGAGCTCTCCCATGTTCCGTACACATTCTCAACAGCACGTCGTAAACTAAACCATCCTTTTGCATAGGAGATCTCAAATCCATATTTATCTTTCACTGTTTGAATTACATACTTTATTTCGTAAGCTGGATCACGCCGAACAATTCCCACTAACAAGCTAGCAATCATGTTTTTGTCCAAATTTGCATGATCGACCGACAGCTCACTCAAAAGGCAAGTGTGAGAACCTCCATACTTGTTTATTTTGAATAAACCAACTTTTTTCTTCAACGAGGCCCGCAGGTACCATCTACAAGGCATATCTTCTGTACTGTGTTTGCACACCACTTTCCACAATGTTTTTGTACTCTTGACAACGCGGTACTCCCGTTTCGCAACACGTACAGAGTAATCCTTTACAGCTGCCTGCAAATGAGCTTTATTTTTGAAAACCATATCTAGATGGATATCCCCTTTCGAGTAGTCGTAGTAACTCCCACATCTACCTGTTGGAATGTCTAATGAGTCTCCAAATACTTCGGGATGTGTCATTGAGAAGAATGGAATTGTTGGATAAAGGACATGAGTATTTGTTGTGGTTGTGTCTGGTACATTATCTGACACTTCTTCAATATCAACCTCATCGTCATCAGACTCATCCTCAGATGGAATTCCCTCCGGTTCAGTCTGAAAATCATCTCCAAAATCCACAAAACTGTCTGCTAATGGCTCGGGAACAATATTGTCAGCAACTATAGGAGCATCATCTTGAATCCTAGAGGTAGTTGGTCTTTCTGTATCTACTACAAATGGACCACTACCACTTGTTGGCAATTCTGTAATAAAATCATAATCTCTCCGTTCTGTTTGTATATACATCTCCAAACAACTATAATTTTGTTCAGAATCCAATACCCATGCTAAATTGTAATCACTGTCAACGGGAAAAATTGTTTGTTTTATCCCAGAAAAATCACTAAATATATATTTACAATATATTTTCAGAATGAACTGGTTACGGTCGATGCCAGTAATATCATATACGTCGTTCACTAACTGCAAATAATTAATAGTGCGAGATATTGTCATGCCTTTCGACGGACCACGATCATATCTAACAGATTCTGAATCTTGTAATATATTGCCTCCCCAATACAACAAAAATTTAATTGACATACCTTAAAATAAACACAAATTTAATAAATTAGTACAGTATATATAATATTATGAAATTTAATTATTTGTATAACAACATACCTGCAGAGAAAATATTCACGAATTCTGAAGAGAATTTGAATTTTCACAAATTATGAAGAGAATTTGTTCGAAAGCCGAAGAGAATTTGTTATATTTCAAAAGGAGTAACATTTCAGTTTTATAGACAAAGTTTTTGATTATTGTCGCCATCTAAAATGACGACATTAAATAAAAAAATATTTTTTTTTTTGTCGCCATCTTAGATGGCGACAATATTTAAAAACAAAAAAAAAAAATCTGTCTTTATATACCGACATCGGTAAAACAATTATTTTTTAATATAATGTCGCCATCTAACATGGCGACATCTTTTAAAAAATTAAAAGATGTCGCCATGTCAGATGGCGACTTCCGAAAATAATATTTTTTTTAAGATTTTTATGGATGTCGCCATGTCAGATGGCGACTTCAATTGAAGTCGCCATCTGACATGGCGTCATCGGAAAAATAATACTTTTTTTTAATAATTTTTGTTGAAGTCGCCATGTCAGATGGCGACTTCAAATGAAGTCGCCATCTGACATGGCGACATCAAAAAATAATAGTTTTTTTAATATTTTTTGTAGAAGTCGCCATGTGAGATGGCGACTTCAAATGAAGTCGCCATCTCACATGGCGACTTAGGTCACTTTAATAATAGAAAAAAAAAACGATTATTTTGTTAAATACTTTAATTTTTTCGAATATTTAGTTAAAAAACCCACTATTCCATATGTTGAAAATAAATGTTAGCTGTTCAAAAAATAATAATAAATCAAATCAAAAAATAATATAAAATAAATGTTATCATCAATCTTGGATACAAAGAGGTTGATACAATCTGTGACCACAACTAATTTCATATTCTAGTTTGTTTGTTTGTTTTTGTTTTTTTCCAATATTCTAGAACTTCCATTTTTTATATTAACTTTTTAATATTATCTAAAATCACTAAAAAATTTAGTGTATTGTTGTAATGAATAGTAAAGTATTATTCATTAACTTTTTCTTTAAATTTTTTTTGAATTTTTTTTTCCCAATTTTTATTGTTAAATAAAATTCGTTTTTGTTTTTTTTTTTTAAATAAATTTTGTTGTTTTGCTGATGAGCGGGTTTGACCTGAACTGATTAGGAAAAAAATATCTTAATCAGTTATTGTCAACGCAACTTCAAATATTATTTTTCAGTTTACAAAGTACGATGAACATCATTTTTTTTAAAAAAAGTTAGAGTTGATCCTTTCGCTATTTTTCATTCAATTACGGTGGTATGGTGGTTTTAAAGTTTTTTTAAAAATGTTTGTTAAAACCAGTCATTTGAAATGTTATATTTTTAGATCAAATTAGAAAAAAATTGATCAATATATTGTGTGGTGTCAAAAAAAGCTATTGTATATATAACTTGGTTCAGAAGACCATTGTCGATAAAGGCGGAGCTACGTCAACAACAAGCATAAAATTCAAATAACATAATTTTGAATGTGATAATTTATTTGTATTTAAAAAGAAATCTAAAATTTACACGTCAATATATAATTTTTTTAATGCTGTCTTGTCTGAGCCCACTTCTCCAACGAAAAGTAACAAAATCTTGTTTAAATGGTTGCCTTGGTTTCATAGAAGCAATCCATTTATTAGTAACAAAGTTCTTAAAAGACCATGGCAAACTCCATACCACTATCTCTTTGCTTCTCATTTTGGTTCTACTCTTGTGTCACCTTCACTCCAGCAACATGCTCAAGTAACGAAACCGATCTAATTGCATTGCTCGCCTTCAAATCCACCGTACTTGATCCTTTAGGATCTCTAAACTCGTGGAACCGAACAGCAAATTTATGTGACTGGGAAGGCATAGTTTGCAGCCTACATTACGATAATAGAGTCTCCGAAATAAATTTAATGTCGCGAGGCTTGGTGGGTACCCTCTCTCCATATGTAGGCAATCTTACGTTTCTTACACAATTAGCCATCCAAAACAATGGCTTCCAAGGTGGTATCCCTCAAGAAATCGGTCTTCTAGGACGCCTAGAGTTTGTAGACTTCAGTGGTAATTCTTTCACTGGGGAGTTGCCTAGGAATCTGTCACAATGTTCAAATCTTGTTTATCTTAACATGATTAATAATAACTTATCTGGTATGATACCACCGGAGCTCGGTTCTCTGCAAAAACTCGAGGTTCTTAACTTGACAAACAACAAGTTTCTTTTAGGCAATATCCCTCCCTCCATTGGGAACCTTACATCTCTCACACATCTTTCTTTGAGTTTCAGTGGGTTGACAGGAAAAATTCCGGAGTCGTTTGGCCAACTACAGAACCTAATTCTTCTCCAATTAAGAGGGAGTGGGTTTACAGGTAGCATTCCTTTGGGACTCTTCAATATATCTACTATTCAATTATTTGAAGCTGCTACTAATCAGCTTGAAGGAACCATACCAGAAAACATTGGCATCACGCTTACTAGTTTGAGGGGCATTTTGTTGGCAGAAAACAAGCTAAGTGGAGTTTTTCCTGTTTCACTTTCAAACTCTACCACACTCGAAAGGATAGGCTTATTCTCGAATAAATTAACAGGGCCAATACCGAAAGATCTTGGCAGGCTTTCGAAGCTCACTGTTTTTGCCATTTGGAGTAACTATTTTGAGGGAGATATCAGTTTTATTTCTTCATTGACAAACTGCACAAACTTACGTACTCTCCTACTCGGTGACAACCTGTTTACTGGTTTTTTGCCGCTCTCGATTGCCAATCTTTCCAAACAAATTATCCGGATAACCATTTCTAATAATAAAATACATGGAAACATTAGTTCAGATATTCGAAACCTTCACAATCTGGCTCGATTAAATCTCTCTAGCAATTATCTTGAGGGTTCAATTCCTCTTGGAATTGGGAGTCTTGGTAAATTGATAGATCTTGATTTGGGAGGCAACAGATTTACCAGTGAGATACCATCTTCGTTCGGCAACTTGACGTTGTTAAATCACATGTCCTTGCAAGAAAATCGCCTCTTCGGAAGTTTACCTAAGAGTCTCAGCGATTGTGTAAACTTGTTATCTCTAGATCTTTCTCATAACAATCTGAATGGTTCGATACCACAAGAGATTATGAGTCTTTCTCGCGTTTCCGTTTTACTTGATCTGTCTCACAATGCCTTCACAGGTTCTATTCCATTAGAAGTTGGCTCCTTAACAAATCTAGAAAACTTAGATTTGTCTTACAATAGGTTATCTGGACTTATTCCTGCCTCTTTAGGCAGCTGCGTGAGCTTGCAAGGACTTTATCTCGAGGGCAATTCTTTTGAAGGCGAAATACCTTCCGAGTTGAGTGACTTAAAGGGTTTACAATTCATGGATCTTTCGAGAAACAACCTTACCGGGGTAATCCCTAGTTTCTTGAGTAAGCTAGGCCTCGAGAAAGTTAACTTGTCATTCAATAATCTGAAAGGACAAGTCCCGGTATCAGGAGTATTTAGAAACAAAAGTCTTGTATCTCTTGATGGGAACGAAGAACTCTGCGGAGGGATTCTTGAGCTTGAACTTCCCCCTTGCCCTTCATTGAATTCCTCGAAGAAACACTCGTTAACTCCACTGAAATTCGTGATTCCATCGCTGGTTTTTGGAATCATCTGCGTAACACTTTCAATATGCTGGATCAGACTCGTTTTTAGGAGAAGAAACACGAGGAATGGCTCATTTTCTTCCTTTCCATCCTTTATTGATGATCACATTATGAGGCTTTCTTACACGGACGTTGTAAAAGCCACTGGGGGATTCAACAAGGATAATGTGGTGGGAGTTGGGAGATTTGGATGGGTTTACAAAGGAATTCTTGAAGGTTCAACACCATTAATTGCGGTGAAAGTGCTTAATCTGTCAGTTAAAGGTGCCTCCAAGAGTTTCACGGCAGAGTGCAATGTTTCGAGGAATGTAAGGCATCGAAATCTACTGAAAATATTAGGCGTTTGCGATAGTTTAGACGCACAAGGAAATATGTTTAAAGCATTGGTTTATGAGTTCAAGGCTAATGGGAGTTTAGAAAAATGGTTACACCATAATACAGAAGAAGATGGTGATGCAGAATTCAAGAATATTGACTTGATCCAACGGCTCAAAATCGTCATTGATATCGCTCATGCAGTAGAGTACTTGCATTGTGGGACTGATTCAGCGATTGTTCATGGTGATTTGAAGCCTAGTAACATTCTTTTGGATCATGATATGGTGGCACATGTTGGCGATTTCGGGTTGGCTAAGATTTTGCCATCACATGAAAGCAGTTCATCTCTTGGAATGAAGGGTACACTTGGGTACATTCCTCCAGGTATGATTCTCGTCTTGATTTTAGTATATAAAAATATGAGATGATGTGAACAAATTGCTTGCTTTCGTACGAGGTCTTCTCTTGTACTTGAGTTTTGACATTAATGTAAAAACAAAATGAGATGCTTTCCCACTTGGTGATGAATGACGAAATATGTTTAAAATCAAATACAAAATATTATTTAAAATGTGCAGAATATGGCTCGAGCTGTCAAGTGACGAAACAAGGGGATATATACAGTTTTGGGATTCTTGTCTTGGAGATGTTCACTAAACAAAGACCCACAAATGACTCATTTAAGGACCACTTGAATCTTCATAATTTTGTTCGCAGTGCGTTACCGGATCATGTAATGGAAATTGTTGATCCATTTATTCAAGTAGGACATGATCAGGATTTCAAGATCAAGGATTGTATTACTTGCGTACTAAGCGTTGGAGTTGCATGCTCAAGGAAGTCGCCAGTTGACAGAATGCCCATGAATGTTGTGGTTCAAGAATTGCTAAGGATAAAAGAGTGCTATCAAGTTGAAGAATGAGGATTTTTTAATGCACTTGGAGACAATATCGTGTACTTGTATTTTTTTTTGGTTAAAAATGATATTATTATGATTGACATTATTATATATGAAATTATATTATTAATATAACAATTTCACTGGAGAAGGAAAGTTTTTCATCCATTTATCTGATTAAGAAAAGACACGTGCGTCGCATTTGAGAACAATTTGATTTGAAATAAAATGAGTTAAAATCAATAAACATTTTGACAACTAATGATATTCACATATGCCATTAACTTGGAAAAGAAACAGAAATGTTGTAAGTATTTTATTTCTTAAGTTTAACTATTCCAATTTGTGTTCCTGTTATATTTCTTGTTTATTTATCATCATCCTTAATTTTTATTGCTATATTTTTCTGGTCAGTAACGCTTTGCATCTCTTTGATTTTTTTTATGATTTCATTGACTTTCATCTTTTTTGTCGCGTACTCTACTGTTTCATGATGTTTCTCTTTTTTTGTTATCTTCTATTTTTGAGATAGTTGCACCAATTTTTCCAAGGCTTCGATGATTGATAATAACATTTAATTATGGTTGAGTGTGCTCGTGATTGTATTTGAGACCATATGCAACTTTCAAAGCTATAAATAACCTCAGCCGCCAATTAATTATTTGGGTTGGAAAGAAAAGCCGATGTGATGTCCGGAGATTACTGGTGTTAATCCCGGAGTAGTAATAATCCTTAATGGATATTAATTGCGGTGTTGGGTCTCCCGAGGTTGTTAATCGGACTTTTGGGACCGTTGGATCCAAAGGTTGAGATTGTATTCTCAATTTGGTGGAAAACCTATGAGTTGGGTTTCTAGTGGGACTTGGTGTCCGGGGTGCCCCATGTTGGGACCAGTCTGGGGTTTTGCTGTTAGAGAGAGAGTTTTTGAAAACAGATGATTTTTAATGAATCATGATGTATTTGTGGAGGCATTGGTATTTGGGGGCATTTTTGCTATATATACCAGTTGGACTCGGGATCCCGTCATTTGGAATCCATTCCTCTCCTCTCCTCTCTCTCACCCCAAACCCTTCCCCTTTTCCCCTTTGAAGCAAAAAAAATCGATGGAACTCGATTTAGGGGCCGGATTTCTTGAAGAAAGATAGGTAATCTTCTTCTCCTCTCTTTTGGGTTCATTTTGATTGTGGTTTTGTGTTGTTTGGTTGGGCTTTGGGTTGGTTTTAGAATTTGGGGGTTTTTGTTAAAAATCCAATTGGAGTTTTTAGTGTTTCAAATGGTCCTAAATGGTGTTATGGAGGTGTTGAGGAAGTTGGGGATGTTGGTTTTGAGTTTGGACACCAAAAACACCATTAAAGCTCGAGTTTTCGGAAAATCGCATTCCGCGATCGATCTTGGTGAGGCGCCGACCGATCGCGAAAAGCTACTGGAAAAATAAGGAAGATGTACAGTGCGCCGATCGATCGGTAACTCTCACCGATCGATCGCGAGGGTGTCACCGATCGATCGCGAGATGTGGCGATCGATCGCGCCCTTTTATTTTTCGGGCAGTAGGTATTGCCGATCGATCGCAAGGTTGTGGCGATCGATCGCGGCACTGTTCACCTACATGTTTTTTTCGAAAATGTTGGAAAATGTTGGGATTTTGGAACCGAGGTCTACAGGGCCGACTTCCGGAGTGTTGTTCACATTCCAATGGGAATGTTAGACTTTTAAAATGGTTTGGTTGGAGCCAAGTTTATTAAACGGAATTTTTGGTTGGGTTTTTGGCAATCTATTAAACTTGTAAATGGTTTATTTTGGGTATTATGCATGCTTAGCCGGGGGGCTTCTATTTTGGTAATCGTCATGGATTGACGATGGGTTTCGAGGTTACAAACGTGCGTGGGCACGTGATCGCATGCTTATTCTTGATTGTGAGTTGTTTATGTGTTTTAGCACATATTTCTCGAGGTATGGAACTCAAGCAAGGTTCGGCTTGAACTACGGAGACTTAAGGTACGTGTAACGTACGAGCATAGCCCTTTATTTTTTTAAATGCAATTGTTGAGTGCATGACACGCTGTATTGCAATCAATCTATATGGAAATGTCTGATACATGGTTTTAGCAATAAACGGATATTAACGGATATTTGAATACATGGCTAATGGTAATTGCTACAAATGGATGTATATGCATTGAGAATTGCAGGGTGCCGCTTTTGAGCGAGCAATGATTAGATGTGGTCGCCTTTGAGCGAACATCGGTTGTGACGCCACTGCTGTTGAGCATGCGTGAGACTGAAATGCCGCTATTGTAGAGCGCAATTAAATGGAACTATGAAACCATAAAAGAGATATATGGAATATTTGTGATCATTGTTGAATGATTTGATGTTATTGTTATAATGTCGGTATGTGGCAAGTGAATTCGTTAATCAATGTAATGATTAACTGGCATTTGAGAATTTGACGGTTTCAGTTATTTTGAGAACAGGGACAGTACAGGGGATCCCGGATGAGGATGATGCCATCCAGGGAGTATCTCTTATATTTCATAGCATTTACATATTGTAAATTATGAATTGCATTATTGTGATTATGGGATTTGGGATATTGGTATGCTCACCCCGTGTGGGGGCTGTCTCTGTTGGGGCAGGTGGTACAGGTGTAGCAGCAGCTTTGGAGTTGAACTCGGGCTGTTGATTAGAGGTACTTCCACGATCGAGGTACCAGAGCTGGATGGATAGGCGCTCAGATCCAGAGTCGAGATCGAGTTGCGCTTGAGAGGTGCTTCCAGGATCGAAGCACCAGTAACGGTATCCAGTAGAGTGTTTTATACATTAGATACGCGCTTATTCATTGGGTGCTCTTATGTGAGTACATATTACGTGTATATGGAATGTATAAACGGGCTACGGCTCTTCTCTGTTCATTTATGGTTAGCACGCAATTAGATATAGAATTGCTAAATGAACTAAGAGTATGTTAGTGTATTATGAGGGTGCATGTTACATGAATAATCTTGGTTGGGGAAATTGAATATTATGTGGATTAAATGCAAGAAATTTTCTGGATAGCATATGGTGTTGCACTTGCATATGGTTTTTCCCCTGATAGTATGATTATATGCAATAATGGTATGGCTTAATACACTAATAACGGGTTAAGGGCACGGGGGTCCTTACATTAGTGGTATCAGAGCAGTGGTTAGCTCTTTGGGACTGTTGAAGGCCTGGAACATGCTGATAAGGATGGGTAGCACATATTTATGCATGATAGTAGTTAGTGTTGTGTGGCACAACTATTTTGCTTATGTGCATTTTTGATATGTGATCATAGTGAAACGATTATATGTCATGACATCTATAGAATCATAATATAACCTGTTGATTATGATTGTGAGTTGTGACACAGGGACAACCAAATGGAGCATTTTGAAATGCATTGGGATACGGGAAGTACTTTGTACTCATAGTTTATGCATTTACTCATTATAATCATATTGTGGGGAATATGGATTATCGTATGCTCATGGTTTGGGATTGTTCCTGTAGGGACACTATGACGTGAAAGGCTAAGGCCATGGTTGAAAGACACGAAACGGTAACCTGCGTTTTATATACATCATGGAATTATGCATTGTGGTTGCATGTGTACATGTAGTGATGATGTATGCTTTGCCGCCAAATGTTGAAGCGAGGGGTGGGAGTGCCGCATGTCGCATTTGAGCGAGGTGCATTAAAATACACTCATGATGATGTATGTTGGAATATGGATTATGCTTTGTGATGCAGGTATGGATGAAATACTTGGTGAATATCCCATGAGTCATTGTTATGGATGAGTGATGATTTTAAATGCTTGCCGCTATTTATTGTTTTGTGCCGCTAAAATGTAAAGCGAGGGGTGGGAGCGCCGCATGTCACATTGAAGCGTGGTTATCATATGAGGCGAGGAAAGAATATTTGCCGCTAAAATGTGAAGCGAGGGGTGGGAGCGCCGCATGTCCATTTAAGCGAGGTTATTCTATGCCGCCTATATGTGAAGCGAGGGGTGGGAGTACCGCATGTTTTATTGAGCGAGGGGCATTAAAATCCATACCGTGACAATGACTAGGGATCGGCTATACTGATTGGCGATGGTTTATGCCGCCAGGTATATTGATAGCGACGGTTCATTCCGCTATATTGATTGGCGATGGTTCATGCCGCCAGGTATATTGATAGCGATGGTTCATTCCGCTATATTGATTGGCGATGGTTCATGCCGCCAGGTATATTGATAGCGATGGTTCATTCCGCTATATTGATTGGCGATGGTTCATGCCGCCAGGTATATTGATAGCGACGGTTCATTCCGCTATATTGATTGGCGGTGGTTCATACCGCCAGGTATTTTGATAGCGACAGTTCATTCCGCTATATTGATTGGCGATGGTTCTTGGCGCAGGATATATTGATAGCGATGTCTCATTCCGCTATTCTATGGGCGATAGTTCATGCCGCCGGGTATTCTATTGACGATGATTCGTGCCACCGGATATTACATAGCAACGGGTCATTCCGCTACACCTATGGCGATGGTTCATACCGCCGGATATCTATAGCGATGTCTTATGCCGCTGACTCTACGATGAGAGATCATGCCGCTGATTCTATAGCGATGGGTTATACCGCTATGTGCGTAGCGCTGGATTATGTCACCTACGAGCGATGGGTGCTACTTGTGTACCGCTGGTGGACGATGGATACAGGTATTCCGCTATCTTGATAGCGATGAGGTATGTCGTATTACTTTTGTTAGCATCATTGTGGATACTACATGTTGTTATATACGTCATGTGTTTGACGATGAGATTATGGATGTCGTGTATTGACATGTACCGTCATACGTTTGACGATGTTAATTGGATGTCATATGTTGACATATGCCATCACGGGATGACGATGACATAGTTTATGTTCTATGTAGACGTGTAGCGTCGTTTTGATGATTAATACATTTATGTTATGTATTGAGTTGTATGGTTTGAGTGCCTTTGGTGGGCACATGGTAGTGTCTGGGTCACTAGTTGACGAGACCATTATGCCGAGCAAGTTGCTCGAAGAATTATTGGGTGCACCGTACAGGGATTGTACCGCAGCACATTTTTGGTGCATATATTGTTCGAGTAATGATACCCTTGGGTATACTCGCTGGTTTGGCTTATGCCAAGTGATTGGTGGTAAGAGTAGTCATTGAGGAAACTACTCGCTTGTTGTTGTGATCTGCGGTAGGCGTGATCACACTCACCCTGAGGGTGTGGGATAAGTCCTAATTGATTAAGATTGCTTCGTGGTTGAGCAAGGACGCCGGGATGTCCATTATGCTTGGTGTTTTAGAGATATGTGGGTGATGACCCACAACTCGAATGGTTTGTACGGTATGGTATACCGAGTGGAATGTATGAGACGTTGGTAAGTTGGTATGAGCCTATGGGGCCAACGAACCGTTAGCCAGGTAGTGTTGCAGTCCTTGGTGTGCTTGTGTTAGCCATTATACTGCTCGTGTGATTCGAGTTCAGTGATGAGGACTTTTAGTAGACTCTTGTAGTCTCTTTGTGGCATGATAATTGAGGCAGAGAATACCTCACGGAGACGTTTATACGTCAAATGTTTTAAGAGGCTTGTTTTGGGACGACTCAATTTGTTTGAAATACCAACGTGAGCGTCGACAAGTCGTTATTAGCTATGGTTGAGCATCTTTGCATATGGTATGCGACGAAAGTCACAATTTAAATTGTGTGGTATAGTAAGTGGAGTGACACTACTATATTGACTTTATCTCTTGGGAGAGATTTGGGTTGTACTGTCATGGAGGCAGCTAGTATTGGTTGAGGGTTGATCGTGAATCAACCAGGGTATGCCCTACTAGTGTTGGACTAGGTAATGGCATCGTACTTCCAGTGAGACGTTCGAGGAGACGTCTCTGGGGCGATGCTCGAGTGTGGAGTACTATGGCAATAGTACAGGGCATCGTTGTTTGAGTATACATGGCGTATACGAGTTTCGATTTGATGATAGTGGCTTCGATGCACTATTATGAACCGATTGCATATTTTGGTTCCGAGATATATGTTGGTATGTATATCCAGTTTTCCGGACGGTGGTTCGAGGTTGGAGGGTCATGGATTCATGACACTATCCTTTTAGGATAGGCGGTATTGATATACCTGCCGGTTGAATCTTTTGAGAGATTCGTTACTTTGGTTGTGTGATATTGACGTTGGAATCACACCCTTTGGCTTTGGTCTGTCGACCACTATTCTCCGTGGAGTGAGAATAATCGAGGTTTGGCCGTAGGTTTTGAGACTTTGGGCATGTTTGGAAATACCCAAGTCTATTATTTTTAGTGTGCTTGTTGTGTTGGTGCTTAGGCATGTATACCCGTGTGTGTATACGAATGCCAACTCTATTTCGTTCCTTGTTGAACGTCGGGTTAGTGTGCTTGGTTTGATGAATCTCCGGTGGGAGATTGTGGCAATTTGAGATCGGTAATCTCGATGGCACGATGCATTCTGATGAATGATCGTGAGGGTTGTTTGACTTCCCCTGAGGAGGAATTGTCGTGTTTTGGAACCATGGTAGTTCTTGTTGGATAATTCGATAGCCTTCCTGTTTTAAGATTGTTGAATACCAGGATAAATGAGGAATGGCTAGGACTCGGATTTGTTTAGTGTCACGGTCGACACGTGTTTGAGAATGCAATTGGTTGTCTTGCATGTCCCCTGTGGAACTTGAAACCTTGTGGAGTCTCGATAGTGTGTTTTGGACCAAGATGGGATTTCTTGGAACACCTTTTTTAGACTTCTGTGGTGATGTGTTTTTTGTGGATTGGTGACCGTGGGTTACCTGATCCAGGTTGCATGTGGTGCAACTACTCCTTTGGAGGAGATGGACTGGGAAGCGAGAACCGGACCTTTTTCTGTGAGTATACTGTTGTATACTAGTGGTCCACATCATGACGATGTGTGTCAAGCATCGTGGGCAAGTGATAAATATCATGGAGTGATATCTATGTCAGAACCAAGGGAGATTTGGTTGGTTTGCAGTCGTGGTGGGCTGACTTCTGGGACGATCCACGTCGAGGTATGTTGTTACCTTCGGGTTTGTGTTGGTTTTGGCATTTGCCCTATTTTGGGACTTGGTGCGAGACTAGTATTCTCGCAGTTGTTAATTCGATTCTAAGGTGGTCCAGAATCGGGGTCATGGTTTTGTTTGTTTGTGTAGTCATGGTGTTACGTGGAGTACACCGGTGCAATTTCGAGGACGAAATTTTATTAGTGGGGGATAATTGTGATGTCCGGAGATTACTGGTGTTAATCCCGGAGTAGTAATAATCCTTAATGCATATTAATTGCGGTGTTGGGTCTCCCGAGGTTGTTAATCGGACTTTTGGGACCGTTGGATCCAAAGGTTGAGATTGTATTCTCAATTTGGTGGAAAACCTATGAGTTGGGTTTCTAGTGGGACTTGGTGTCCGGGGTGCCTCATGTTGGGACCAGTCTGGGGTTTTGCTGTTAGAGAGAGAGTTTTTGAAAACAGATGATTTTTAATGAATCATGATGTATTTGTGGAGGCATTGGTATTTGGGGGCATTTTTGCTATATATACCAGTTGGACTCGGGATCCCGTCATTTGGAATCCATTCCTCTCCTCTCATCTCTCTCACCCCAAACCCTTCCCCTTTTCCCATTTGAAGCAAAAAAAATCGATGGAACTCGATTTAGGGGCCGGATTTCTTGAAGAAAGATAGGTAATCTTCTTCTCCTCTCTTTTGGGTTCATTTTGATTGTGGTTTTGTGTTGTTTGGTTGGGCTTTGGGTTGGTTTTAGAATTTGGGTTTTTTTGTTAAAACTCCAATTGGAGTTGTTAGTGTTTCAAATGGTCCTAAATGGTGTTATGGAGGTGTTGAGGAAGTTGGGGATGTTGGTTTTGAGTTTGGACACCAAAAACACCATTAAAGCTCGAGTTTTCGGAAAATCGCAGTCCGCGATCGATCTTGGCGAGGCGCCGACCGATCGCGAAAAGCTACTGGAAAAATAAGGAAGATTTACAGTGCGCCGATCGATCGGTAACTCTCACCGATCGATCGCGAGGGTGTCACCGATCGATCGCGAGATGTGGCGATCGATCGCGCCCTTTTATTTTTCGGGCAGTAGGTATTGCCGATCGATCGCAAGGTTGTGGCGATCGATCGCGGCACTGTTCACCTACATGTTTTTTTCGAAAATGTTGGAAAATGTTGGGATTTTGGAACCGAGGTCTACAGGGCCGACTTCCGGAGTGTTGTTCACATTCCAATGGGAATGTTAGACTTTTAAAATGGTTTGGTTGGAGCCAAGTTTATTAAACGGAATTTTTGGTTGGGTTTTTGGCAATCTATTAAACTTGTAAATGGTTTATTTTGGGTATTATGCATGCTTAGCCGGGGGGCTTCTATTTTGGTAATCGTCATGGATTGACGATGGGTTTCGAGGTTACAAACGTGCGTGGGCACGTGATCGCATGCTTATTCTTGATTGTGAGTTGTTTATGTGTTTTAGCACATATTTCTCGAGGTATGGAACTCAAGCAAGGTTCGGCTTGGACTACGGAGACTTAAGGTACGTGTAACGTACGAGCATAGCCCTTTATTTTTTAAATGCAATTGTTGAGTGCATGACACGCTGTATTGCAATCAATCTATATGGAAATGTCTGATACATGGTTTTAGCAATAAACGGATATTAACGGATATTGAAATACATGGCTAATGGTAATTGCTACAAATGGATGTATATGCATTGAGAATTGCAGGGTGCCGCTTTTGAGCGAGCAATGATTAGATGTGGTCGCCTTTGAGCGAACATCGGTTGTGACGCCACTGCTGTTGAGCATGCGTGAGACTGAAATGCCGCTATTGTAGAGCGAGCAATTAAATGGAACTATGAAACCATAAAAGAGATATATGGAATATTTGTGATCATTGTTGAATGATTTGATGTTATTGTTATAATGTCGGTATGTGGCAAGTGAATTCGTTAATCAATGTAATGATTAACTGGCATTTGAGAATTTGACGGTTTCAGTTATTTTGAGAACAGGGACAGTACATGGGATCCCGGATGAGGATGATGCCATCCAGGGAGTATCTCTTATATTTCATAGCATTTACATATTGTAAATTATGAATTGCATTATTGTGATTATGGGATTTGGGATATTGGTATGCTCACCCCGTGTGGGGGCTGTCTCTGTTGGGGCAGGTGGTACAGGTGTAGCAACAGCTTTGGAGTTGAACTCGGGCTGTTGATTAGAGGTACTTCCACGATCGAGGTACCAGAGCTGGATGGATAGGCGCTCAGATCCAGAGTCGAGATCGAGTTGCGCTTGAGAGGTGCTTCCAGGATCGAAGCACCAGTAACGGTATCCAGTAGAGTGTTTTATACATTAGATACGCGCTTATTCATTGGGTGCTCTTATGTGAGTACATATTACGTGTATATGGAATGTATAAACGGGCTACGGGTTAAGGGTACGGGGGTCCTTACAGCCGCTCTCCGGATAATTTCTTATTACATTATTGTCACATCCCGGGCCCAGGCCCGCGCAAGCGCGACTGCACAATGGGCTCCTATAGCAACTACTTCGTATTCGTCATCGCTCTACGAAAATGGTTAACCCAAGTTGCTATAATAGTCCATTGTAAGCTTTTATAAACCACTTTAAATTTTCATCCACAACCAATGACAAGGGTATTACAATCACCCATCCTTTAGAACGCGACGTCCTCGTCGCGACCTAACTCATCGATCCACCGGCACCGGGAATCTAGAGGTGGATCCTACAGGTTCAAGAGGTGGCTCCCGTCATGTAGCACTTTGCCCCGCATGTTCAAGAGGTGGCTCCCACGCACGCGGCACTTTGCCCCGCAGGTTCAAGAGGTGGGCCACATCGTGTAGCACTTTGCCCTTTTTAGATTCAAGAGATGGCTCCCACACACGTAGCACTTTACCCCGCATAGCACTTATCTCCCGGTGTTGCCTGCCGGTGACCGACTCTGATACCATTCTTTCACGCCCCGGGCCCAGGCCCGCGCAAGCGCGACTGCACAATGGGCTCCTATAGCAACTACTTCGTATTCGTGCTCGCTCTACGAAAATGGTTAACACAAGTTGCTATAATAGTCCATTGTAAGCTTTTATAAACCACTTTAAATTTTCATCCACAACCAATGTGGGACAAGTGTATTACAATTCTATTTCAAAACATAATATTTTAAAACAATAGTATTTGTAGATCTCAATGTTGTAACACCCTTATTTTGTACTTTCGAAAAGAACGACACCCAAAAAAAACATCAACTTTAACATAATGGAACGATTAGTTGCTCTAGTAGCAGATAAATTTGAACATTGGGCTTGAATTAGAGTCAAGAAGTATGGTGCTTGTTTTGATATCTTTGTGTACGGCACTCCGCTCGTGCATATATTTGAGAAATTAAGCTGCTTTTTATTTTAATAGTTTGGTTTCAAACTTTATGCAAATCAACATAAAAGTGTTTTGAATAAGCAAATACAAAACACCCTTATGAGATGTGAGCACAAAAAAAGTACTTTTTTGTATGTTATCATCTAATCTTAAGTAATAAGTACTAATTCGTATATTTTATTATATTTTTCTCTATTATTATTTTAGTATCATTTTTACTATCACTTATTAAATAATTATCATTATTATAGAACAATTTTGTGTGTGAGCTAAAATAAATTAATAGTTTACGAAAATGCTGTTAGTACACATGTTAACATAAAGCTTATGTATGATAATATTGCACAATCAATTTTAGGAGAAATGGATTGGGAGTTATAGGAGTGAATTTACCTAATTAAGACTCACTTACACCACAATTAGCCTTAAAATGCTTTAATATAGAACATGAAAAGGTTTGATAGAGTCTTATTAGAAATTATGTTGTTCCTCTTTAATTTATACACATGAAATGTAATTGTTAGAACGTGATATAATTTTATTTTTGTATTTTTAAGTTTTTGAGAAATATACTATATTAAACAAATGAAGTTTTCGAAAGAAAAAAAACAATAAATATTGATTTAGAAATTATGAGAAATTTTCAAGATTCTATCTCTACTTATGTTGATCAATAAATTTAATTATTTTTTTTTTCTTTTCCTAATTCTCATCATCTTTCATAAGCCAGATGTCCCACAAGAGGCTGAGACAAAATACCTAACACGTGTAACGTCTAATGACTTAACTGTTGATTGAAGACATGAAGCAAACCTTTGAGCTCTCCTTTACAGTTTCATATTAAATTTTTGAATCGTATTCAAAAGAGGGATTTAACTTTGTTTAAAATCTCGTCAAGTCCACTTTGTTTTTACTTGCCGGATTCATGCAACTATATTTTATTAATGCAATGCCATGCGAACTAATAAAATATACAAATAAACATTAATCATACATCATATGCATAATAAAATAAATAAATATGGATAATTACGGCATTTTCCTAACTGATCCACATGAGCCACATCGTGGATCCTATGATCCACACTTTAATAATAATAATAATAATAATAATAATAATTAGACAATAGGAATTAGGGTGAAAATTTTAAAGAGGATGTATAAATGATGATAATGATAAATATAATGATAATTGCACAATTAATTGATTTAAATGTATGGGGGTCTATTGTGTCTTTTCACAATTGGAAAACTCCTCATATAATTCACACTTTTATATGTTATTATTATTATTATTATTATTATTATTATTATTATTATATTATATATTATTATTATTATTATTATGTTTCACACTTATATATATATATATATAGATTACTAATTCATCTCGTAGCGTCGTGTCCATGAACAGTTTAATTGGTCTTTCATATTCTAGATTCACGTTTTTTAAAGTATATCTAATCTCGTTCTGCTTAAAATAGTGACGCTTAACTGTCTTGTAAAAATTCTAACCCTCGAACCAAAAGGAAAAAACTTTCCTAAGAGATCGGATAGCAGTATCTGTTACATTAAATTTATTGTGAAATTTGTTTGACCAAATAAACTGAATCATCAGCTGCCTATAAAAATTGTGTATGGTGTAGCTAAGCCAAATGCAAGCAACATAGATAAATCTCTTTTTGCCCCCATACTTATGATATACCTGTTGGTTCTGTTCTCTTAAAAACAAATAGACAAAGCATAAGAAGATCACAAATACTATGATATTATAAAATTGTTGAAACAGTAAAAACTTACAACAAACAGTTTAAATAAACTGGACAGAAACTTTGTTGTTGGACGAGGCCACAGTAAACCGTGTGCCCGTAAACTCTAAATTGCCCGCCTACAACTTCTGGCCTCCTGGACAAGAGAGTTCCAAGGTACAACGTCCCAAACACCTCTGTATGGGTTGAAGCAGAAACCCAGACAGACTCACTCGAACACTGAACAGTGTGTAGTACTCTCAAGATAATATGATATGAAATGCAATTTCGGGATGAGATAAAGAATGAGGCTGTAGCAGCTTATATAGCTGCAACAGCAGGCCTACCAAAGGCCACAACTTAAATGACAATGCATAGTGGGTTAGATGAAAAATCTCAACACTTAACATCAGATTCATTTCGGATTTAAGTTTCACACTTAAATCTGACATCAATTCTGCAGGTAGGTGAAAAGTTTCAACTTAATACTCAGCAGAATATGAAAAGTTAGGCAGGTGAAAAGTCATTTCAGAAATCCGTGTAGTAAAAAGATAGGACTGCCTTCGCGTCGCGTCGCGACGCGGCGAGGCGAGGCGAGTCGAGTCGAGACGTGACGTGACGTGCCGTGCCGAGCCGAGCGGAGCGGACGGACGGACGGCGCGCGAGGGGCACCCATCTTTACTACTTAACTACACTCTAATGATTTGTATCTCAATATAAACAAACCATAAGTGCCTCAATTACTCAATATGAGATTTCTTTAGCCTAATTGCCTTTCATAATTAACTTACCATAATTTTGTTCTCATTAACAAAATTAATAATAATATTGGGCTTTTAATGTTTAAAACCCATTAATTCTAACAATCCCCCACATGAATGCAATATGGCGAAAAAATTACACAATGCACCTAGATGAAGATTTGAGAGTACTTTGAGAATCCACTGCATCATGATAGGTGGTGATTAACCTTGAACCTTCCTTAGTAAAGTATCATCGGATATACTTGTCAACCAGTGGACGCGATGCCTTGAAATGTTCGACGTTTTATGTATAACAAGACAACAATACTCACACAGCTTCATCTCCACACTATTATTGGTTCTTTCGTTGTTGTCCATTTTTGCCCTGGACTGCCTTGGATGTTTCATCGAATGCTCTAGAGATTTAGCCCTCAGGTCATCTCATAGAAGCGACCCCTTCACATTCGACATAGGTGATTTCTCCTAAAGAGTATCCTGTAATACCCCACTTTATCATCTCGAGATAGAAGAATCATTAAGAGCATGAGCTCAGCCTTCCCAAAGTACAGGTCTATCACTCTTTCATCACAGGAATAGGTAAGGAACTCAATTTCCCGAGTGCTTTGTTCGATCCCCCCCACAATTCGGTTTTCCCATTGAGCCTGCAAATTGGATTTTACAATTCAGGTTGGGTTGCCATCATGGTTGGAAATCAATTTCATGGGATTCAACCCCATTCCCCTCGATGAAACCTCTACTCGGTCTCTCGTCAGACCTTTCGTAAATGGGTCTGCAATGTTTTCTTTAGACTTCACATAATCTAAAGAAATGACACCGGTTTTTAGTAAATTTCTCACAGATTTATGTCTCCGACGAATGTGTCTTGATTTCCCTTTATACACATTGTTATGTGCTCTTCCCATAGCTGACTGACTATCACAGTGCAAACTAATGGGTGGCATTGGTTTTGACCACATTGGAATATCCTCCAAGAAACTCCGAAGCCAATCAGCTTCTTCTGCCGCAAGATCTAAAGCTATGAACTCAGATTCCATAGTTGATCTAGCAATGCATGTCTGTTTGCATGATTTCCATGAAATAGCAGCACCGCCAATAATAAATATATATCCACTCGTAGATTTTATATTTTTGGAGTCCGATATCCAATTCGCATCTGAATACCCTTCAATTACTGCTGGGTATCTCGTATAATGTAGTCCGTAGTTAGAAGTATATCTTAGATATCTAAGAACTCGAACTACTGCCTTCCAGTGCTCATAACTGGGATTACTCGTATATCTGCTCAATGTATTGACAGAATTAGCTATATCAGGTCTAGTGCAATCCATGAGGTACATGAGACTGCCTATGACTCTAGAGTACTCAAGTTGTTGCACACCTTCTCCGCGATTCTTGCAAAGATTTGACACCACTTCCATAGGTGTTCTAGCGATGGTATTATTTCCCTTGTCAAACTTGTCAAGTATCTTCTCGACATAATGACCCTGGGAGAGAAAATATCCATCTGCATGTTTGGTGATCTTCATTCCAAGAATCACATCTGCAAGACCTAGGTCTTTCATCTCAAAATTTCGTGACAACATTTTCTTGGTAATTTTGATGTTATCGTTATTACCAACAATTATCATGTCATCTACGTATAGACATACTATCACATAGTTTGTATTGTCTCCTTTCACGTAGACACACTTATCGCATTGATTTGTTTTAAACCCATTTGAAAGCATGACGCTATCAAATTTTTCGTGCCATTGTTTATGTGCTTGTTTTAATCCATACAAGGATTTCACAAGTTTACACACCTTCGTTTCTTTACCTGGAACTACAAACCCTTCAGGTTGTTCCATGTATACCTCCTCTTCTAACTCTCCATTTAGAAAAGCCGTTTTAACATCCATTTGATGGATCTCTAAGTTATATAATGCAGCAAATGCAATTATTAACCTTATAGACGTTTTCCGGGATACAGGAGCGTATGTGTCGAAATAATCAACACCTTCAGTTTGTCTGTAGCCTTTTACTACAAGTCTAGCCTTGTACTTATCTACAGTACCATCAGCTTTCATCTTCCTCTTGAAGATCCACTTGTGGCCTAGTGGTTTACAACCTGCAGGAAGATCCACTAGTTCCCAAGTATGATTATGTAAGATAGATTCTATCTCACTGTTCACCGCTTCTTTCCAAAGATCAGAGTCTTGTGAAGACATTGCTTCTTTGAAAGTAGTCGGATCTTTTTCCAACAGATATGTTAGAAAATCCGAGCCAAAAGATTTCTCTTTTCTCGCTCTTTTGCTTCGTCTAGGCGATTCTACATTCTCTTGAGATTCTCTATCCCCCACATTTCTCTCAACATTGGTTTCAGGCATTGTCGGAGTTTTGTGGGGAAAGATTTCCTCAAAGAACGAAGCATCCCTAGCCTCTATGATAGTATTTACATGCATTTCTGCATTATCTGATTTATGCACTAGAAAACGATAGGCACTACTATCTTGTGCATATCCGATAAATACACAATCTACTGTCTTAGGTCCTATCCTAGTCCGTTTAGGAGGAGGAATTGATACCTTTGCTAGACAGCCCCAAACCCTTAAAAACTTGTAGCTAGGTGAGCGACCTTTCCACAATTCATAAGGCGTTTTATCCAACTTCTTATGTGGTACTCTGTTTAGCACATAGTTGGCGGAAAGCAGAGCTTCTCCCCATAAATTCCTAGGTAAGTCGGAACTTATAAGCATTGCATTCATCATTTCCTTAAGCGTTCTATTCTTCCTTTCAGCAATACCATTTTGCTCGGGAGAATAAGGCGCAGTGGTTTGATGAATAATGCCACTCTCAGCACATATTTGTGCAAATGGTGACTCATATTCACCGCCTCGATCACTTCGAAGAATTTTAATCTTTTTATCAAGTTGATTCTCAACTTCATTCTTATAGTGAATGAACATATCAATTGCTTCGTCTTTACTTCTCATTAAGTAGACATAACAATATCTTGTACAATCATCGATAAATGTTATGAAATAATTTTTACCGCCTCTAGATTGTACATACTTTAGATCGCATACATCCGTATGAATCAAGTTTAACGGTTCGGTGCTTCGCTCAATTGAGTGGAATGATGACTTGGCTAATTTGGCCTCTACACAAGTCTCACACTTGTGTTTATGATTGATGTTAAATTTAGGCAATAGATTAAGAGACATTAGCCTTTGTAAGGACTTATAATTCACATGTCCTAATCTACCATGCCACAAATGTAAAGACTCGCAAGAATAATCAAACTTTAAAGTTTTATTAGCCACATTGGCAACAGTCATTACATTATTTTTGCTTGTGCTAGCCTCATTTGCTGCATTAACATCAACCTCAACATCTACACTAGACTTAGCCTTAGGAGCTAAAGTCATTACATTCATCTTGAAGAGGTTATTGGCCAAGTAGCCTTTGCCCACAAACATACCACCCTTGGACAGAATGACTTTGTCGGACTCAAACACAAGCCGGAAGCCTTTCTTGTTCAGCACTGCTCCGGAGATGAGATTCTTTCGGATCTCTGGCACGTGGAGCACCTCGGTAAGAGTCAACTCTTTTCCGGAAGTCATTTTTAGCACAACCGTCCCTTTGCCTTCAACTTTTGAGACTGCTGAATTTCCCATGTAGCAGTTCTCATCATTCACCGGTTGATAGGTCTTAAACATCCATTTGTTGGCGCAAATGTGGCGAGTAGCCCCAGTGTCGACCCACCATTCCTTGGAGTTCCCTCCAACAAGATTCACCTCCGATACCATAGCACTCAGATGCATGTCATCCATGTCAGAGCTCAGATTGTCCTCAGCAATGTGGGCATGTGCAGGCCTCTTGCCTTTGCCTTTGTAAGGGACTATCTTTCTCTTACCGTCATTGTTTTGACGTTGAGTGCAGTTGTTTTGACGTTGAGTGCAGTCCTTGGCCTTATGGTTAGGCTTACCACACACATAACAGTCACCGGTGAACCTCCTTGTCTGAGTATCTCCCTTGGGTTCAAAAGTACGTTTGCGCTTATTCCCATGGGAGTTGTCCCCAACTTCAACCACGTTGGCCTTGGAAATCATTCCAAATGATTTCTTGTCAACTTTTCGGTTGTCTTGCTCGATGCGCAGCCTCCTGATAAGATCCTCTAGACTCATCATCTTTCGCTTGTGCTTTAGGTAGCTCTTGAAGTCCTTCCAAGATGGCGGTAATTTTTCAATCATCATCGTCACTTGGAGAGCATCATTTAGCCCCATACCTTCGGCAGCAAGCTCATGATATATCAGCTGTAGCTCTTCGCATTGCTCAACAACGCTCTTGCCATCTACCATTCGATAGTCATGGAATCACCCGGCTACAAATTTCTTTGCGCCTGCGTCGTAAATAATATCAAAGCAGTTTTTGAAACAGTAGGTTTAAACCTTTGAAAAAAACATGAACAATCTTAAGTAAATATGAAAGCTGAGTTTTGATAAAACAGAACAAAAAGATTTAGAGTTTACGATTGTTGGTTCTGTTCTCTTAAAAACAAATAGACAAAGCATAAGAAGATCACAAATACTATGATATTATAAAATTGTTGAAACAGTAAAAACTTACAACAAACAGTTTAAATAAACTGGACAGAAACTTTGTTGTTGGACGAGGCCACAGTAAACCGTGTGCCCGTAAACTCTAAATTGCCCGCCAACAACTTCTGGCCTCCTGGACAAGAGAGTTCCAAGGTACAACGTCCCAAACACCTCTGTATGGGTTGAAGCAGAAACCCAGACAGACTCACTCGAACACTGAACAGTGTGTAGTACTCTCAAGATAATATGATATGATATGAAATGCAATTTCGGGATGAGATAAAGAATGAGGCTGGAGCAGCTTATATAGCTGCAACAGCAGGCCTACCAAAGGCCACAACTTAAATGACAATGCATAGTGGGTTAGATGAAAAATCTCAACACTTAACATCAGATTCATTTCGGATTTAAGTCTCACACTTAAATCTGACATCAATTCTGCAGGTAGGTGAAAAGTCTCAACTTAATACTCAGCAGAATATGAAAAGTCAGGCAGGTGAAAAGTCATTTCAGAAATCCGTGTAGTAAAAAGATAGGACTGCCTTCGCGGCAGCGACACGCGACGCGGCGAGGCGAGGCGAGTCGAGACATGACGTGACGTGACGTGACGTGCCGTGCCGAGCCGAGCGGAGCGGACGGACGGACGGCGCGCGAGGGGCACCCATCTTTACTACTTAACTACACTCTAATGATTTGTATCTCAATATAAACAAACCATAAGTGCCTCAATTACTCAATGTGGGATTTCTTTAGCCTAATTGCCTTTCATAATTAACTTACCATAATTTTGTTCTCATTAACAAAATTAATAATAATATTGGGCTTTTAATGTTTAAAACCCATTAATTCTAACAATACCTGTGATATTCTTTGGCTCATTCCAAGCAATCTTCTTGTCCTTGTGTCAAGCCACCTTGAGAAATGCATTTCACTTTGTTAGGTTTAAAATTTCACTTTGTCAATCCTCATTCCCTTATGATATAGGTTTAAAATTTCTATACCAAAAAATGTTGCAAGCTACACATCCAAACATGAGACAACTAATAGGCAACATAAGGGAATGAGGATGTCTCATACCCTACCCAATCCCTAAAACAACACACGAAATTATGAGAGGTTTATCTAGACAAATGGTGGAAGAAAAATATAAAACAAAATACAAAATCAACATTCGATGCAATGAAGTCAATTTTGGTTAAATGTAAAAAACACTAACATGAATTGGATTAAAACAAATTAAGTAATAGACCGTAAAAGTATGCAACCAAATGATTCGTGTAAACAAATTCTGGTAACAGAATACAACTAAAAAAATAGGATCAGTCATCATTTCAAACAAAAATATAAGCAGTGAGACAAGGAAAATCCAAAATTTTATAGATTGAAGTTCTTCTCTGCAGAGTGGAATAAATAGTTGGTATGTTTTATTGTCAAAATACACTTAGTTTTACAAGGCAACGAAAAGAGTAGAATAATACAACAATAAACTTCCATACAAGAACCAAATCCTGGATATATTGCTCCTGAAACTATTTCATCCTAAGCAAAACAATGTAAAATACAAAACCTCAGTTTTCTAAACAACATCCTCACGTATGCCCCACGAAATTCCATCAGCACGATGCTTCCACTTTTGCTCATAGAAGTAATGCTTCCATCTCCTGCATCTCCAGCCGAAGCTTGGAATTTCTTAAAACTTTTCAAGCCAGATTACTTTCAAACAGGACACACATGAAAAAACAATCACAAAACACAGGATATCAATAACATAATAAGCCATTATAAATTGATGCTGCCATTTCTAGAGCCATCTACCCAGACAACAACTAAGAAATTGTGATTCTGTATGTCTCAGAAACATACAAATTATTTATTAATTAGCAAAATTTTACTACATATTATTGTAACAAATAATCTTACTGATGGCATCAATTCAGATGGTCCTTGAAATATGTACAACCTAGACAAGTTGTGCCACAAGAACAATAATAATGAGAACAACAGTCAACACGTAAAATTAAAATGGGAAAATTGTATCAAATTAAATATGATAATTGCTCTCTTTACACCCGAAGAAATCACAAGATTAAAAATATAAAAAAAAATAAGAGACCTTTAGAAAAAGTAATAGAAAAAGTGGGCTCAACATCAATCCTCAAAGATTCATGCATGAAACCAAATACATTAGCTGAGGCAAAAACCAACACAAATACCGAGCCCAGAGTGACCTGGCCAAAATGGATGACATCACCAACATTCAAGTCCATAAAAAAACCCTCTTCTTTACCGATATTTCAGTCAATAATGCATCATAAAAAAAATTCTTAATTCAATATGATAAGTTTGTGATCAATAGTACAAACAAATAAAGGGATGACCACAAAGATTCATCTACTGTTTTTTGAATAGGAAGAAATTACAAAATCAACACGAGAATAGATTCATCGACCATCTATAGAATGTATCAGCTTCATGTTTAAAAACAGCATACAGTTGCTTCTTAGTCAATTTCATAAACATGAGATATGATACATTTAGACGTATTGCCCTTAAACTCAGCAAGGAAAATAAGATGATTCTTGTCTTGATGAAATTATAATATACACCTAATATAAAACTTGTACTCGAGCGACACATGTGATACTCATGGAGAAAATTTATACATGGTTCTTGTTTATAAATGCCCCATATGTGCTGCCGAGATAGCAGAGATACGCATTTTCCCTGCTCTTGAACTGAAGAACTGCAAAAAGGCAAATTGTCAGACACATGTGAGTTATATCCAATACCTGAATCACACTCATACCCTAATCAAAAACATAATTCAAACTGACGGAAGGAATCTTCGCAGTTTCGTGGCAACAATTTACTACCACAAATAAATGCTCTTATAAGATTCTTACCCATCAAGCTAGCATCCTTTAACATTCCATTCACCGATGCATACTCATGAATCCGTTCCCCCCAATCCAAATCCCGAAGACTCCCACAGGCCATCAAAACTTGAATCAAAGTCATTTCATTAAACCCAACACCCATTGGAACAGCCTAAGAGGAACTTTGATCAGTACCTACCGATGAGACCTTATCGGGAGGTAGCCATGAATCAAATTACGCCAAAGAGGGGTCGGGGGGGACCTTATGGAAGAGGAGTGTTCCGAGGAGGAAGTTCCCGAGGAGGGAGCGTTCATGAAGGAAGAATGGATGTAAGGCGAGGAGCTGACGATGAACTAAGGAACAGTGCTCCTTTCCCTCGGAATAAAGTTAATCCAGGGAGAGGAGCACTTCAACCAGTTCCTTGGGCAGTACGGGGGGAAAGAGTGGAGGGAGGAAATCAAGTTACTAGGGAAAGAACCATGAGCAATGTTCCTAACCGAGGGACCATACATATGATTTCGGGAGGAACATCATGTGGAGATTCTAACCGAGCAAGAAAAAGTTATGCTCGAAGACTCGAAGTGTTATCCATTAATCCAAGTCATACTCAGGAGAGTCCTCTATAGCTTTCGGACCTGCTGATTTACAAGGGATTTATTTTCCCCACGAGGATGCACTGGTAATTTCAGCCACAATAGCCAACTACAATGTGCAAAGAATCTTCGTCGATACAGGCAGCTCGGCAGATGTGCTCTTCCTTAGTACGTTGAAGCAGATGGAATTGGGAAGTATAGCTGTGCAAAAAGTAAATACTTCTTTGCATGGGTTTACTGGAGAAGCCATAAGTCCTATAGGACAAGTGTCTTTACCCGTCACATTAGGAGAGGAGTCCAAGACAAAGACGAAGATGATCACCTTCCTCATAGTGGATGCACCCTCCTCCTATAATATAATATTGGGTCGGCCGGCGTTAACGGCCTTCGAAGCAGTTGCTTCTACTTACCACCTGAAGATAAAATTCCCGGTAGGAGAGGAAGTGGGACAAGTAAGGGGAAGTCAGAGTTCATCAAGAAAATGCTATGTGCAAGAGTTGAAGCAAGACAAAGGAAAAAATAGAGAAGATGGGGAGCGAGGAAGTAATAAGAGGAAACATGGACAGCTTGAGCAGGAGGAGCGGATAGTCCCCGAGGAGGAATTCATGAGTATCGAGTTAGGCCACCCGGCGAAAACTACTCGCATTGGATCCAAGTTGGATCCCGAATTGAGGAAAAGGGTGATTGAATGCTTAATAGCTAACGTGGATGTGTTCGCTTGGAATACCTCTGAGTTAATTGGGGTAAAACCAGAAATTGCTGAGCACCATCTAAATGTTGATCCGGGTGCTCGGGCAATTAAACAGAAGAGAAGGCATTTCAGACCCGAGAAGGATGCCGTTATAGCTAAACAAGTAGAGGAGTTGTTGAAAGCAGGTCATATACGGGAGATTAATTTCCCTACATGGCTCTCAAATGTGGTTCTAGTACCTAAAACAGGAGACAAGTGGAGGATGTGTGTAGATTTTCGGGACGTGAACAAAGCGTGTCCCAAAGATTGTTATCCATTACCAAGGATTGATCAATTAGTGGATTCTACTGCGGGACATGAGCTGTTATGTCTTATGGATGCTTATCAGGGATATCATCAAATCCCCTTAGCCCGCGAGGATCAGTCCAAGGTTAGCTTTGTCACAGCGGGAGGAACTTTTTGTTATGTCGTTATGCCCTTCGGATTAAAAAATGATGGGGCTACTTATCAGAGATTGATGGATAAGATGTTCAGAGATCAAATAGGACGGAATGTGGAGGTTTATGTTGATGACGTCCTGATTAAAAGCAAGAAGGCCCAAAATCTGATAGAAGATATGGATGAAGTCTTTGCCACTTTAAGAAGATTTGGCATGAAGTTAAATCCAGCCAAATGTACCTTCGGAATTCATAGTGGAAAATTCTTGGGGTACATGGTGACAGAGAGAGGTGTGGAAGCTAACCCTGAGAAAATCCGAGCAATCCAAAAATGAACCCTCCTCGGACCCTGAACGAAGTGCAGAGGTTAGCAGGAAGAATAGCAGCGCTTAGTCGATTCATATCTAGATCGGCTGACAGGAGTTTGCCTTTCTTTAAGGCCTTAAGACGAGGAATACAGTTTGAGTGGGACGATCAGTGTCAGAAGGCTTTCGAAGATTTGAAAGAATATCTAGCTCAGTTACTGACCGCTTTTATTTTAAACAATTATTTCCAATCTAGCGATTTTAGACCGCAAGTGCAAGGTGTCAAGTTTTAGTATAGATAGGAAGATACGGATTGTCGAACCCACAGAGACTAACAAGTAAGTACCAAATAAGATGTCTTTTAACTATATTTAACCTACGATAATAAATTGATAATTAAACTAAACTAAATTAAACTACTCTAATCCAACCAAGTCAATAAAAGTAAACGAGAAAAATCCACAAGATAAGATTATCGAGACTTTGGCTCACCATTGCAATTCCCTACAATTCTCGATTGAATATTCAAATCTTTCTAAGGTGACGAGTTCTCCCAATTTATCTAATACACTCTCTCGAGCTATATTAAACCTAACACCGAATTGTAGTAAGTAACTCTCGTTCACTTATTTAACAATTCAATGTTGCATAAGATCCATGAAAACTCCTAGCTTTCAATTACTAGAATCTATGGCTATCACGCATGTATTTGACGTCATCTCTCGATCTCGGTCTTAAATCCATGGTATGAGTTATTAATTCAGTATCATAAAATCATCTCTCGATCTCAATTACGATACTAACATCATTCAAAGGTGATCAATCCTCTAAAAGCATGAAGAACATAAAACATACGCAAAGAACTATAAGAATTCAATCATTAAATCATAAAATCGAAGGTTCATAACAAAGGATTCGCCTAGCCTCGATAAATAAAATTAGTTCAACATATTAAATCAAAACAAATCAAAACTAAGAATTAAAGACAAAGAAAAACTCCCAGCGTCGACTCCGGTTGTAGATCTTCGCTCCTTCTCTTGCTTCCTTCTCGATCGTCTCTTTTTATCGCCTTGTTGGGTTGTTCCAAATCCTAGGATGAAGGGTTGATGAAGGTTGGTGACGGTGATATATGGAAGAAAGATGGAGGTTATGGTGGAGGTTTTTACGTGTGGTTTGTGAAGGAAAAGGGGGCTGTGGTGATGGTGGATGAAGGTGAAGAAAGGTTGGACGTGTGTATGGTGTGGAAGAATGATGGAGGCTATTCCCTAGGTTAAAAATCTTCTTGAGTAGGTCTCGTTCCTGCCTTTTAAAAATCCCGTGCATCAAATAAGGAAAGCAGTCCAAAATTTCCAAAATTCATCAGGCGTAATGACGCCTCCGAAGTGGCGTAGTTACGCCTGTCGATGTGTCAACAAATCTGGCTTCCCGCGTGATAGGCGTAATTACGCCTCCAAAGTGGCGTAATTACGCCACTTAAATTTTCAAAAGTCGTGGGCTAGGCGTAGTTACGCCTCAAAGTAGGCGTAATTACGCCTGTTGAATTAATTCAATGATGTTTCTTTGCCTTTTTTCAGCTTCTGGCGAGTTTCGTATTTTGGCCATAACTTTCTCATATGAACTCCAAATTTGATGAATCAGCTGTCCACGCGAAGATAAGAGAAAGTTCTACAACTTTTATATGGACCACATTTCCAAAAACATGGCTCGAACATATAGTAATTTGAGGAGAAAGGAGCAACATGTGTCTTGGATTCTGGTTTTTTCCTCTTTTCTTCAACTTTATTCATTCTTTCATCATTTTTGGTTCATTTCTTCTACTTTTATGCATTTCAACATTGATTCCTGAAATATAGAAATATATACCATAAACCATAAAATAATCCAAGAATCAACACCAAAACATATACATATCATAGCCTAAAAACGCGTAATATTCAACCCTATCAACTCCCCCAAACTTATCACTTAATCGTCCTCGATTAAGCATTAAAATCATAAGGTAGAGTTCATTCTTGATATTTGAAACAATTATTTCATGACTTGCTTATTCTCAGAAATCTCATGCACATATACAAAAGTTGACAAGACATGTTTTCTCCTAATTCAAGCAACATATCTCAAAATCGGAACGTGTGTGTGTGCTCTAGTCAATCTCAAGTTTCATGCACATATTCAAGATCAAATCATGCTAATCAACTCAGAGTCGAGATTATCATCAAGCATTACATAGGCCTATTTTCAAACAACTTCTCCACTAATGATAGTTACTCCCTAGACTTGGATCAAAAGGACTTTTTAAGCTTGTAATGTAAGGCCTTTGGTGTTGGCTTCAAAGAAAAGATAGGATAAGCGCAAAGAAGAGAGTATAATCATTTACAGTTCAAATGTTTCGCACACATCGAGCTTTTCTTCTTTTTCTTTTATAGCCTTGGCCACTTTGGGTCTTATTTAGTCAATCTTTTTCTCAAGGCTTTTTATCTATCTTTTTCTTTTCTCATTCATCATTTTTTTCAATAAGCTCATCAAGATATAACAATTCAAGTGCATCGAATGATATTCATTATACTCCCTTAGGGTAAGGATAACTTTTTTCATTTAGGCTCAAGGGTAAGTATAATGAGTTTGCCAAGAATGTCGAATGGGGTCTAATTATATGCAATACATATACCATTCTTTTTTCAATAAAGCTCAAATGGGACACTAGGGATTGATATGAATCATGGTAAGCTTGAAAGGCTCAAACGTTTCAAAGATCGCCTAGATCATTTCCAAGTCAAGTTTGTAACTATAAAATTTCGCCTCAAAGTGTTATCATCAAATAAGTTCTAGGATAACTCTAAGATGCTCAAGACAAATCATCAAGTTCACAACAATTATCACTATTCAACATGCAATCCACAAGATCATGACTCATTGTGCTCAATATATTCCTCATTCTTGACATGCTAACTCAATTTGATATTCATGTACAAGTCCAATCACAAATCAAGTTCATATGCATAGTGAGATCAAAATCCTCATTGAATAGTCACTACTATAATTCATTCTTTTCTCAAGTTTGAAAAAAAAAATTTAGCTCATAATAATCGGACGATTCAAGTGTCATTTAAGCACACAACATGTGGTTAAAACAAGTAAAACATGCCAGCTACTACTCCCCCAAACTTAAATCAAACATTGCCCTCAATGTTTAAAAGAATCAAAAGGGAAAAAGTGAACTCCCCTGATCAAGACGCTTGCATGAGGGTTGAGGAAGATTTGCTTTTGAAAGCTCCACTGTTGTAGGGGTTCATCGCTCCAACCAAGTACCTAGCAAGAGAAGAATGCAAATGGTAAAATATTCGACTCGAGAGATAAACAAAACTAAAACAAAAACTGAAAATCAAATAACAAAACTAAATAACAAAAGGATACGCTTGGGTTGCCTCCCAAGAAGCGCTGATTTTTGGTCTTCGGCTTGACCATCAGAAGCAACCATCAAAGAGCGGCTGCCGCCCATAGTAAGTATCGTATGATACCACTAATGGGTCTTCATTCAATATGCCCTCAAGATTGGCAAGATTGTAGCAGTGTAAGCTCGTCGCTCCAACAACATTCATCTTGAAGTGGTAGGTATGGGAGAATGATTCTTGACTTGGCTTCATATGGAGGATGTAGTGCGGTGAAGTTGGCATCGATGGAAAATATGGATCCACATATGGCATAGAACATGTCTCCATCGATGGGCTCAAATCAGAATCTTCGAAAGTATCTTCCTTCTCCAACATCACACTCGACTCATCTTCACTTGGGAACTCCTCGGATGACATCTTTGAAGTCTCTTGAAGAGGCTCAAGTTCCCTTGACTTTTCCACACTAGTAGGATCACTCCCCCAAACTTGGTTGGTTGAGTGATCGTCATCATATAACCAAACTCGATTTGTCGCCTCTTGATTTCTAGCCCTCATCTCTTCCTCTTGGCAGCTAGTTGAAATTGTTTCAATGAGGACCGCCATTTGCTGCTCCAGGTGACGCATAGAGTTGGCTTGGCACTCCAAAGTGTTCTCGGTTGATGCCAAGAATCTTACTAAGGCATCCTCTAACTGAGTCGTGACATCTGCAGAACTATCTCTCATCTCTTCGTGATGTTCAAATGGTTGTGGCGTATCAATAGGGCAGTGAAGCTCCGGTGGGTATTGGTGACTCCATCCTTGTAGTGAAGGATCACAATGCCAGTGATGATCGAAGTCCGCCATATCATTGAACAGGTGCAATACACTGTCTTCATCTCTTTCAACCAAAGGACTTCCAGTTACCAGTGCTCCGCTCAATACCCATTCTCGGGTCTGTGCATCCAAACCGTTGAAGAAATATTGCAAGAGAGTATAGTTCGAAAAGTTGTGATACCGGAATGTGTTGGCCAATTCATTGAATCTCTCCCAAACAGCGTAGAACGGCTCGGAACGTTGTTGGGCAAAGCTTGTGAAGGCTTGTTGATGTAGCATCTCCAAGTACCTCACAAGACAAACAAACAAAATAATTTAATATTTTTTTTTTCGAAATAAATATATACAAAGGGAAAAATGGTTAAATTACAGTCAAAGAACCTAGTATGATATTACTAAAGTTAGCCCCCGGCAACGGCGCCAAAAACTTGACCGCTTTTATTTTAAACAATTATTTCCAATCTAGCGATTTTAGACCGCAAGTGCACGGTGTCAAGTTTTAGTATAGATAGGAAGATATGGATTGTCGAACCCACAGAGACTAACAAGTAAGTACCAAATAAGATGTCTTTTAACTATATTTAACCTACGATAATAAATTGATAATTAAACTAAACTAAATTAAACTACTCTAATCCAACCAAGTCAATAAAAGTAAACGAGAAAAATCCACAAGATAAGATTATCGAGACTTTGGCTCACCATTGCAATTCCCTACAATTCTCGATTGAATATTCAAATCTTTCTAAGGTGACGAGTTCTCCCAATTTATCTAATACACTCTCTCGAGCTATATTAAACCTAACACCGAATTGTAGTAAGTAACTCTCGTTCACTTATTTAACAATTCAATGTTGCATAAGATCCATGAAAACTCCTAGCTTTCAATTACTAGAATCTATGGCTATCACGCATGTATTTGACGTCATCTCTCGATCTCGGTCTTAAATCCATGGTATGAGTTATTAATTCAGTATCATAAAATCATCTCTCGATCTCAATTACGATACTAACATCATTCAAAGGTGATCAATCCTCTAAAAGCATGAAGAACATAAAACATACGCAAAGAACTATAAGAATTCAATCATTAAATCATAAAATCGAAGGTTCATAACAAAGGATTCGCCTAGCCTCGATAAATAAAATTAGTTCAACATATTAAATCAAAACAAATCAAAACTAAGAATTAAAGACAAAGAAAAACTCCCAGCGTCAACTCCGGTTGTAGATCTTCGCTCCTTCTCTTGCTTCCTTCTCGATCGTCTCTTTTTATCGCCTTGTTGGGTTGTTCCAAATCCTAGGATGAAGGGTTGATGAAGGTTGGTGAAGGTGATATATGGAAGAAAGATGGAGGTTATGGTGGAGGTTTTTACGTGTGGTTTGTGAAGGAAAAGGGGGCTGTGGTGATGGTGGATGAAGGTGAAGAAAGGTTGGACGTGTGTATGGTGTGGAAGAATGATGGAGGCTATTCCCTAGGTTAAAAATCTTCTTGAGTAGGTCTCGTTCCTGCCTTTTAAAAATCCCGTGTATCAAATAAGGAAAGCAGTCCAAAATTTCCAAAATTCATCAGGCGTAATGACGCCTCCGAAGTGGCGTAGTTACGCCTGTCGATGTGTCAACAAATCTGGCTTCCCGCGTGATAGGCGTAATTACGCCTCCAAAGTGGCGTAATTACGCCACTTAAATTTTCAAAAGCCGTGGGCTAGGCGTAGTTACGCCTCAAAGTAGGCGTAATTACGCCTGTTGAATTAATTCAATGATGTTTCTTCGCCTTTTTCAGCTTCTGGCGAGTTTCGTATTTTGGCCATAACTTTCTCATATGAACTCCAAATTTGATGAATCAGCTGTCCACGCGAAGATAAGAGAAAGTTCTACAACTTTTATATGGACCACATTTCCAAAACATGGCTCAAACATATAGTAATATGAGGAGAAAGGAGCAACATGTGTCTTGGATTCTGGTTTTTTCCTCTTTTCTTCAACTTTATTCATTCTTTCAAAATAGGATCCCCTAAGTCTTGACAACAAACTTAGCCTAGCAACATATTTAAATTCAAATGCAAAATCATGTTTTTCAACATCAAAAGCATAAGGAAATTAAATAGAATCAAACAAAGTTTAGAAATACGTATAAACTAGCGATGTTGAATCGCGTCGTCTGTTCCGTGTCCGTCTCGCTTTGGCCGTGCTCTGTACTGTACGTGAATCAACTCTCCTCACGTGAATTCCAGTATATCTCACTCTTGTTCCTCTCTTCGTTGCTTTCTCTTCCTATATCTGTATTGCTTCTCCCCTTCTTTCCTTGCTCACTCTCTTCCTCCTGATCTCTCGTTGCTTTCTGTACTGGACGTGAGTTCGTCTCTTTCTCCTCCCTTTCAACTGTTGCTGCCTCTCGTCTCTTCACTCTCAATCTGATCCCCTCAGTAAACTCTCGTCCGCTTGCTCACGTAACTCCTTCCCTCCAGACTATTTCTTCTCCCACGTCCGTGCCTCACGTGATTCTGCACGTCCTCTCTTTCTCTTCGTATCTCCTGATCTAGTTCCTCAATCTGTTCACCTTTCTCCTCTTCCTCTTAGTCCAAGTCACGTACGCTCCTTTTTCAAATTCTGAATCTCCTTATCTCTAGTTGTTCACGTACGTTGCTCTCGTTCAGAATTTGGAGCGTTTTGCCTACGTTGAAGTCTTCTTTCTCCTCCTCCTCTTAGTCCAAGTCACGTACGCTACTTCCCTAATATATTTGCTTCTGTTTCTGTTTTTCTTCACGTAGCTCGCCTCCCCCCTCGTCTCTCCGTAAATATCTCCTTTTAATTGGTTAATCCCTTGGTAAAATATTAGAGAATATTTTATTCCCTACTAATGCTCATATACAATCTTCTCTTCTCTCCCTTCCTTATCATGCATGTGACGTGTAAAATCTTTACTAAAATCGTGTTGCATAAGTGGCGTTAGGGTGCAGCATGTATTCTATCCCGGTGCACGATTTTTCAACTCTTGAGACCCAATTTGAATTCTTGTCTCATTTATGCATTTCTCATCATCTTTTAGCATTTGGACCTGGATTCCTGAAATATACAATTATATACCAAAACGTGTAATATTTTCCAGGAATCACTATAAAAACGCCCCTAATCATATATCAAATTAAGTGTAAAAATCACACTTATCAGTTACCCTTGATGAATAAACCCGAACACAATGAGACCCTCCTCGTCTACTTGTCGGTAACCGAGGAAGTTGTCAGCTCGGTGTTAATTCAAGAGAAATTTGGGCAGCAGCAACCGGTATATTATGTCAGCCGAGCTTTGCAAGGAGCCGAACAAAGATACCCAGAAATTGAAAAGTTAGCTTTGGCTCTGGTGATCACTGCAAGAAGGCTTCGGCCTTATTTTCTATCTCATCCTATCATGGTGGTAACGAGCACTCCCTTAGGAAGGCTCTTGTCAAAAGCTGAAATTTCAGGGAGGATGGTGAAATGGGCCACAGAATTGAGCGAGTTCGATATTTCTTATCAGCATCGGACTACCATCAAGGCTCAGGCCTTATCTGATTTCTTGGTTGAAGTAACTCATACTCGCGAAGAAAAAGATTGGAGCCTATTTGTAGATGGATCATCTACTCAAATAGGAAGCGGTGCAGGAATTATACTTATCAGTCCAGAAGGAGAAGAAATTGCTATAGCTATTCAGTTCGGTTTTCAATCTTCAAACAATGAAGCCGAATTCGAAGCTCTCCTCTCGGGTTTACGAGTAGCAATAGATGCCGGAGTTCAGAAAGTAAAAGTGTTCATGGATTCAATGCTGGTCGTACAGCAGGTAAATGGGGTATACAAGGTGAAAGAAGAAAAGTTGAAAAAATATGTGGAGAAGGCTCAAGTATTAATGACTCAGTTCCAGGAAGTGCAATTGAAGCAAATACCACGAGAAGATAATAACCGAGCAGATTCGCTTGCAAAGTTGGCCAGCTCCATCCATGAGTGGAAGAATAGGAAAGTGCTGGTACAAGATCTTTCGGTCTCGCACATAGCAATCAACAGTATAATGAATTTGGAGCCTTATATCATATCTGATTGGCGAGAGCATATCATTAAATTCTTGAAAAATAGGGTGTTGCCGTTAGATCCAAAGGAAGCTGCTCGGGTGAAGAGAATGGAGAGGCGTTTTGTGTTAGCAGAAGGTAAATTGTTCAAAAGGGGATTTTCAGCTTCCTTCTTGCAATGCACATCAACACAAGAAGGAGAACATTTACTAAGGGAGATTCACGAAGGCTGTTGTGGGAATCATTCGGGAAGTAATATGTTATATCAGAAAGCCCTTCGGGCAGGATACTATTGGCCCAGTATGAGAGAAATGCCGAAGAAATTGTTAAAAAATGTAACAATTGCCAAAAACATGCAAATTTATCTCATATACCCGCAGAGGTCTTAAATAGCAGTATTACTTCCTGTCCCTTCGATCAATGGGGGATGGACATCGTCGGACCTTTTCCTCTTGCCACGGGGCAAAGAAAATTCCTCTTAGTAGCAGTTGAGTACTTTACGAAATGGGTGGAAGCCGAGCCTCTAGCAAAAATAACTGAGGAGGAAATCATCAAATTCTTATGGAGAAGCATAGTATGTCGGTTCGGAATACCGAGGAGAATTATTTCGAATAATGGAAGGCAATTTCAGGGAAAAAAACTACAGGAGTGGTGCGAGGAGATGAAAATCAGGCAAATATTCACGTCAGTAGCCTATCCACAATCAAATGGGCAAGTCGAAGTTATTAACCGTATTCTATTACATGGGATTAAGACGAAGCTGGAAGGGGCCCGAGGAGAATGGGTAAATGAACTACCTGGAGTCTTGTGGGCTTATCGAACAACTCCTCGGGTATCTACAGGGGAAACTCCGTATAGTCTAGTATACGGTTCGGAGGCCCTCATTCCAGCGGAAATTGGGATTGAATCCCTCCGCGTACAATGTTATGATCCAGAACAAAACGAGGTTAAGAGAATGCAAGAGTTAGATGAGATTGATCAGCTAAGAGAACAAGCCGTAGCAAGAACATAGCTATATAAAGTAAGGATTACCAACGCCTATAACCGAAGGGTTCGATCAAGAACATTTCAAGTTGGTGATTTGGTGTTACGAAGAACAAATCCTGCTGGTGAGGTGAAAAAGTTGGCACCCAAATGGGAAGGCCCTTACCAAATTAAGGAAGTAATCGGAAGAGGAGCCTACAGGCTGGAGGATCATGAAGGTCGGAAATTGGTAAGACCTTGGAACGTTCATAACCTGAAGAAATATTTTGTGTAATCTTTCTCTTTTGTTTACTTTATGAATTCAGCAGTAATAAAATAAAAGTATTTGATTCAGTGAGTTTTTTTTACGGAATCATTACATTATCATCGGTTTACTCGTGGGATCGGGATGTTTGGTCCACGTTTAAACATTACATTATCATCGGTTTACTCGTGGGATCGGGATGTTTGGTCCACGTTTAAACATTACATTATCATCGGTTTACTCGTGGGATCGGGATGTTTGGTCCACGTTTTAAACCTAAAATTGCCTAAGTGTTTGTGCTCGGGGGGTAGCGAGCTTTGTTCGGAATTTTAGTTGTTTACTCGTGGGATCGGGATGTTTGGTCCACGTTTTAAATCTAAAATTGCCCAAGTGTTTGTGCTTGGGGTAGCGAGCTTTGTTCGGAATTTTAGTTATTTACTCGTGGGATCGGGATGTTTGGTCCACGTTTTAAACCTAAAATTGCCTAAGTGTTTGTGCTCGGGGTAGCGAGCCTTGTTCGGAATTTTAGTTGTTTACTCGTGGGATCGGGATGTTTGGTCCACGTTTTAAACCTAAAATTGCCTAAGTGTTTGTGCTCGGGGTAGCGAGCTTTGTTCGGAATTTTAGTTGTTTACTCGTGGGATCGGGATGTTTGGTCCACGTTTTAAACCTAAAATTGCCTAAGTGTTTGTGCTCGGGGTAGCGAGCTTTGTTCGGAATTTTAGTTGTTTACTCGTGGGATCGGGATGTTTGGTCCACGTTTTGAACCTAAAATTGCCTAAGTTTTTGCTCGGGGTAGCGAGCCTTGTTCGGAATTTTAGTTGTTTACTCGTGGGATCGGGATGTTTGGTCAACGTTTTAAACCTAAAATTGCCTAAGTGTTTGCCCTCGGGGTAGCAAGTTTGTTCCAAGTTACAAGTAAATGATTTCATTAATAAAAAAGAAAGAAATACAATAAAAGGTAAAAGCTCTACCCTACGGCTGAAATAGCTCCTCAGGGAGGCTCTCCAGAGCAGCATTGACGTCAAGGAAATCTTTTGAAGCCCCTTCGGGAGGGTAGCCTTGAGATCTAAATTGGCCGACGCATGCTTCAAAACCATGATCAAAGAACTTGTAAGCACGGTCAGCCACCATGTTGCTATACTCTGGAGACTTCAAAAAATCAGCTTTCTTCGAGAGCCATAGTTCTTCCACACGAGCAGCCGTGGAAGATTTCTCTTGAGCAAGCTGCTCGGAGACAGCTTGATGTTGCTCAGCCAGGGATTTATACTGCTCTGACAAAGTAGAGTTAGCACCTTCCAGAGCAGCAAACTTTGTCCACTCCTCTGCCAGGACCTGCTCTGCCTTGTCCCGAGCTGATACCAGGGCCGAGTGCCGCTCCTCCAAAAGGCTCACTGTTTTCTTCAACTCCTCACCCATACCCTCTAACTGCCGGATGCGCTTCTGGTTTTGCCCATCAGCCAATCGAACTGAATGAAAGCCAGTGAGAAGTTCACCCGCCATCATGTGGGCCTGCATCAGATCATATATAAAGTTAAAATAACAAATGAAGGTATTGAAAAAAGACAAACGGAACAAATTAATGGGTATAAACATTTACCTGAGTAAAGGAGGAGGAGAAGTCGTTCACCAAGTTGCTGAAAGCCAGCTCCCCGAGGTATTTTCGATCAGCAGGGTTGGGGGTATAGCACAACATGGAATGGGAGGCTTTGGGATCGGGTTTTTTCAGTAGTGGAACAGTAGGGGAGTACGTCCACGAAGGGATATGGTATCTCGAAGTAGGCCGAGATACACCGAGAGCGGGTTGAGAGGAGGCTCGAGGTTCGGAAGGGATGAGGGAAGAAGAAGTTTTCTTAGTAGGAGGTGCTTGGGGCGAAGAACTTGGACCTTCGGGAGTAGTCTTCCTCTTGCGATGAAGAGCATGAGTCTTCTCAGGTGAAGCCTTCTCCTCAGAAGGAGTCAAAATCTCAATAGAAGGGGGAGGTGCAGGAATAGCAGCAGCCTTAGAAGTTTGGCATTTTTGGCTCTTCTCCCTTAGCTTCTCGGCTATCATTGCCTTCATCATTTTTGTTTCTGAAAAGAGCAGAGAAATATTAGTTCGAACATGATAAGTTAAAAGTAAAACGAAGAAGATTACTTGGAAAGCACTCACCGAGGGACATTTTCAAGGATACACCCTTGGGGCTCAATTGGAACAAGTATAGCAGTCCGTCGTCAATCAGCTCCATCAAATTAAAACACTGATCGCCAAGTGCACGACGAACCGACAATTACGGTTCCTCCTCAAGGTGACCCTTGATCGATTTCCCCCTCGGGAGACTCTCCCTCCACTCCATAGGGCAGTCCCAAGGCTGGAGGGGAAGAGCAAAGAAGTAAGAGTTTTTCCAATTTTTTATGGACGATGGGTATTTTTTGAGGAAGCCAACCCCTGTCCTTGAGGAAAAGTAAAAAGCCCGATCTCTTTCTTGTTCAATTGAAAGAAACAATGAAAAAGCTCGGGAGTAGGGGTAAAACCCAGATAAGAAAGAACTATGAAGAAGCCTGCTAATAACCTATAGCTATTGGGAAATAATTGACTAAGGGAAACACAGAAGTAGGAGGCCACTTCAATAAAGAAAGAAGGGACGGGAAAACGGAGGCCTCCTCGGAGTTGGTCTATATAGAAAGGAAAATACCCCTTATGGGGTAAGTGGGGACGAGATCCAGAAGGGGGAGCAATAATAGATGTCCCCTCAGAAATCCCCCATTTAGTTCGGATATTGATGAGTTGCTGAGGTAATTTGACCTCAGACTCGAAGATCTCGAACCAAGGAACACAGGCTTTAACTAAATCTCGCTCTGTAGCACGTTTCTGCTCTTGCTTACGAGCAGCCGACTCAGCAGAAGAGCTTAGGGTTTTGTCGCTATCAAAAGAGGAAGAGGGTTGAGGAGAGGGGCTAAGAGCGTCTCCTTCGTTAAACCTATCTATCGCTTGCAATGAAGAATCGGCTGAGGAAGAAACCATACTTAGGTGATCAAAAAAGGACTGCTGGGGAAAGTCGTTCGATCGTCTGGTGCTAGCTCGGAATCAAAATTCAGCAAAGTAAGGACAAATGAAGAAAAAGGAGGGGTATTTATAGCGGGGACCATGTGAACAGTCATTTAATCTTTACCGTCCAAAAATAAGGGAATGGACGGTTATAAAGGAGCCTCGGGAAACGAAACGTCGCGCGGCATTTGAAATATTTGGGCGGGAAAAAAAGGGCGGCAAAAATATCCCGAGCAGGTTAAGTTTGGGATTTTACCCGAAGACAATAAAACAAGACTTCAAAAGTCTCGTCTTGCTTTACTTTAGGGGGGTGAGGTGATGTTATATGATATATTGACCTCCTCGGGTAAAATCCCTCAAGGGCCGAACAAAGACATATACCGAACAGAGTGCACCGAACGGAAAGCACCGAGCAGGGTTTGTACCGAACAGCTGCTAACCCTCCTCGGTTTTCCGGTCAAAGATTAGCGGAAGACCCGAGAATAACTAACAAATTAACCGGCGTGAATGAACGTGCAATAATGGGGCGCGGATTTCTCGGACGTGTGGGGCTCCAGTTAAGCCACGATCAGAGGACATCGTGTTCCGGATCTCCCGCGAGCCAATCACTAGGAACAGTCCTATAAATACCCGCGGATGTCATCACAGAAGGGGTTGGATTTTTCTGGGCAAAAAGACTCCGAAGAGAGCAAATTTATGTCTGTTCGATCTTTTCTGTTATTTTATAAACAGTTTGTGTAAGTCATTGAACCATTATTTTTTGTGTCCAGAGAGTCTTGTAAGTCATCAACATTTTATAGTGAAGTTTTATACTGGACTAGGTCCCGTAGTTTTTCTCTCAATTTGAGGGTTTTTCACGTAAAAATCTTGGTGTGTTGTCGTTATTTTCCTTTAACACTTTATTCTACCTTATATTCGAAAATCACGGATCACATCAATATTATATTAATATTATATTATATATACTATTATGATTATTATTTATATATATATATATATTATGATTCTTAGATATATACTATTATTTTTGTTATATTTTATTATTATAATGATAAAGGGTATTTTAATCAATATATCATCTAATAATCCTTATCAACCATCTTATTCTCCAATCAAACAGCATATAAATTATCACATGCTATTTTTACAATCATTTCACACTTTTTAATAAATACATTATTACAATATATTATAAGTTCTTCAACGTGATATTATTAGAAACCTCACCCTTTTCAAAGAATTGGAAACAGAACTTGTGACTGGAGTGCTTCTCTCCTTGTAGTCAAAACTGACTTGTGATCGGATTCTCTCTCCACCTCTAGAATCCCAGATCCCAGATCACATTTATCTTGTTTTTCCTTTTAGCTTCCTGTAGCAGAGAATGGATCAAAATCAAGAACAGGTATTAAGCCTGATGAGGAAATCAGTTCAAATGCTTGGTTCTTCCACCGAGGTCAACTTTAAACTATCCTCTTCACAGTCATTTTGTCACAAGTGTAGTACGACCCTTTTAATTATGATGGAGAATTTTCAGGCTTTATTTTTTGAAAACAAACATTCTGAAGGGCCATTTTTTTGTTGCAGAAATATGGAGATCCTACGCTTATGAGATTCTTAATTGCAAGGTCAATGGACATAGACAAGGCTTCAAAAATGTTTGTGCAGTGGCAGAAATGGAGGGCCGCATTCGTGCCTCTGGATCACATCCCTGAATCTGAAGTTGAGGATGAATTAAATGCGAAAAAAATTTATTTGCTGGGTTTATCTGAACAAGGGTACCCAGTGATGGTAATTAAAGCCAATAAGCATTTCCCTTCCAAGGATCAGCTTCAATTCAAGAGTAAAAATTCTAATTTTTTTTTTATAGTACTTTGTTTCTTGGTTTCTTTAGTTTTTGGTATTATTTTCTTCATTATTGGTCTAATACATAAATATTCTGAGTTTGAGTTATTGAATGATGCCTTTCGTATCCTTTTGTTGTTCTGTTGATGTTCGTAGTGCAAAATAGGTATACTTCCTTTGTTTCACAAGGAAGCAAACCCATTAATAATTTTGGAAATCTGAAGTTTAATAATTGTTTGTTCACGTGTGGTCTTTTCAATGCCCCTCTTTCACACTACCAAACTCATTTGATTTTTTTTAAAATTTATTGAATTTTAATGATCTTTTAAGTACTTTTTTTTTTGTTTACGTCGCAGTTGATATTCTAATACGGTGTTTAATTTAAAGATTATTTTGGGGATGAAGGCCGCCTATTAAAATAGCGAAATGTACAAGTTTGAAGTCCAACCTTGACTCGATGGAACGAGAATTGGATTCTTCAATGCATTTTTTTTTTTTGAGCAACTATTCAACTACTTGGGGAAAGGGAGAATGGAGACTCATGAGACTCCGGGTCGCAACTGCGACCGGTGCCTATCAGTTGTTTTTTCAATGCATATTAAGGCTTTCTTTTCTCTGTTGTTTTTTTGATACTGATGTGATTCTAACATAGTCAATCAGTCGACAAATGCATGAATAATGAGTGTAAAGTTTGGTACTGCATTAAAGTATACCCGTTTTTTTGCTAGTGATGGTGATACATTCCTGTTTATCAGGAAAATCTTATACCAATCAAGTGTGAGTTTTATTTTATGCAAATTATGTGTTTGCCACTAAAATAAAACTTCCAAGTATCTTAGACAACATAGCATGTGTTGCTCATACTTAACTTGTTTCGTTTTGTATTTGCATATGATGTCCTTTTGTAGATCGTTGTCATGTCTTCTATAATAGATTGGAATCAAAACCTACCTTTGGTTTTACTTACTTGCTAATACTTCAATGTTTGATTATGGTTAGTTATTGAAAGTTTGTTAGGGAAACTTACGTTTACTTGAAAAATTTGGGGAGTAATCATGCCTCACTTCCAAGAAAATTACTCTGGCTATTCCAATCTACCACCGTGGTTAACATTTTGGGAATACCTGTCGTTTTAAAAGCTCAGTTTTTTTTCTTTTACTTTAAATGCAGAATTTGTGGTTCATCTTCTGGACAAGACTATTGCGAGGTATAGATTCTACTGATCTCTGTGATATGATTCAGTACCAGAGTAAATATTATATCGCATTTGAAACTCTTCTTAGGAATTCAGTCGAGTATGCACAATTTTTTTACTTCGAAGCAAATGCCTATTTATGGGTCCATGTCGGAGGCAGCGGGGCAGTCGTTACACCATTCGTGCAGGTTGCTACTTATGCGACAAGGAATTTCGCTACCTTAGGACATTTAGAGTTACTGCCGTTTACCGGGGTTTCCATTCAAAAGCAACTAACACTTCTCCTTCCAAAATTATCATAGGTTTTTCATAAAATTTTAAACTTCCGCATGTGGTACACAACTTCTGTTGTGAAATATCTAAGTTCTCGTTCTGAAAATATAGTCAAATATGACGATGTACAGTAGATCAGGATTGCAGTTATATAATAATTATAATCACTGCAAATTCACTCGTATCTTTGCTCTGCTTAAGGTTTAAGTTCTGGCTCAGAATGTGGTATTTTTTTACCCATTACAGTTCTTTTAAAGGACGAGAAATAGGAAATGAAAAGTTGATTGGCATTCTTGATCTGAAACAAATTTCCTACAAGAACATAGATGCTCGCGCCTTAATCACTGGTTTTCAGTTCTTACAAGTAAGTCGCCCCGCCGTGCCTTTCCCAAAAGCAATTCTATGTGTTTCATAGATAAATAAAATGATACTAGTGAAGATAGAGCGATGCTTTTTCTCCGAGAGTCATTTAATTATTAGTTTCATAGACATTTTTATTGACATTTGCACTGTGTATACGTGTGCGGTGTGCCACCGTACAGGCATATTACCCTGAGCGGTTAGCCAAGCTGTACTTGCTTCACATGCCATGGTTTTTCGTGAGCGTCTGGAGATTTGTTTCGCGTTTCTTGGAGAAAGCTACCTTAGAAAAGGTATATTTGATGACGATGTATTTCATATTATCAAAACATGTAGTATATACTGGATTGGTGACTTTCACATGTTAAAACTCTAGTCTTGATTGGATGCAGGTTGTGATTGTGACGAATGAAGAGGAAAGAAGAGATTTCGTGAAGGACGTTGGTGAAGAAGTGTTGGCAGAAGAGTACGGTGGGCGAGCTAAACTTGTCCCTCTTCAAGACTTTGTACTAATGCCATTAGAAGACTCATCCCTCGAGTCTTCCCATTGAAGTTCCAACTTCCAAGTAATATACGAAGCAATTTATGTGGGGAAAAATAAATAATGACAGGAAAACGAGTTTTCCTCAGGATATCGTATTGAAAATCGCCTTGGGAACGACTCATCACTGGTTTGTATTGAAATGTGCTTCATTAGAATGATGATTATATGTAGTTTTTTATGACTGCCGTATCTTGAAATTTGAATAGCTTCTTCATTTGAACCGGTACTGGTGGTCCTGTTGGATACATCCCCGAATCCACGATGACTTGTTCCAGTTTCTCCTTCTCCACATTTCCTGTTATAGATGTACTTATCGGTGACAACAAACCCGATTTTATCGAATTGTGTTCTGATGCACCCCGTATCCAGTTAGACTGCGTGATGCAAGAGTTTGATAGTTTTGAGTATGCAAGACGAAGATGTAACACATTTCTCGTATCATGCTTTTTTTTAGTACAAGGAAATGGAAATATTGAATGAGAACGAAATTTCGTTTCTTTTTCGAATGCCAATGGTAAACAACCTGAACTGAACTCCCCGTGAAGGCCTCCCAAGTTTCTACTACAAAATGACCCAAGACAACAACAAGAAACTCACAATAAACATTAAAACCTCAAAATCATCAAAGTTGGAACAAGCCAAATAAAACCCAAGCAGCACACATGGAAAATCCTATCATGCTTGCACAGCTTTAGCCATACCAAAAGCAGCAGCAGATGCAACAGCCCCAATAAACGCGGTCTGAAGAGCACTGCGAATGGGCTTGTTCCCGGTAAAATGGCCTTTTATATACCCAAAAATAAGCAAAGCAATTAGTGTTAAAACAACAGACGCTAACACTGCTTTCCGTGCCGTCGGGATGAACATGTAAGGGGTGAGTGGCACTATTCCTCCAACTATATAAGCAATGGCGATTGTTAGTGCACTGTGGAGGGCTCTGTTAGGGTCTGGCTTCTCCAATCCCAGTTCAAATCTGCATTTACATTAATTTGAGGTGATTTTGTGTTAGCATTTTATCCTTGAAGGCTGCGTTAATTTGAATTAATCTTTGGATTAACTGAACGAGGTAAAATCATCGGCGAGACAAATGTAAGCAATTATATCCATGCTTCTGAATATCTTGTGTTTATTTGAAAGATTTTAACTCAAGATGTTAACATTTTGTGACTCTGAAAAAGAAGAAACAGACGAAGTGCACACGAGAAACATGGCACGTTTGAGTACTTTTTTCCCTTTCTCAAAATATTATCCCAATCTATATTGTCTAAATTCTCAAAAATAAAACGACTGATTAGCTAGCTAGGACTGGCAGACTGAACCTGAGGGCTGGAGTCGTCAGATTATTTAATTTATTTATCTATCTATTTGCATAATTTAAATTGGTTGGATGCTGCAGGTCCTTACGAAAAAAGCACGCACATGAATCAAGAATTCAAGAATCTAGCTAACACCAGACTTCAGAATGTAGCATTTTCTAAGACAAAGATTACACATGGAAATATACCCAGGTGTACTTTACATAACATTGGAACTTGTGGGGGTCGTTAATGAATGTTGCACATGATTTACTTGTATTATGATATTGTTGCAATAATTATTGCAATTATTGTTGTTTCATATCAATTTCTTTGTTAAATTTATGAAAATTGCTCTGATAACAATAATAATTGATATTACAATAACAAATCACTATTTATTTTTCGTTATGGGACTCCTCCACTTAATTTATAAAACAAATGTTAAAGTTTATGTTATTAGAAATCGAGATGATAGTAAGTTTAACACATCATATTCTAGTATACAGGCTGAATTACGGAATATTACTTGAAAACATATTACAGCATTCTTCCATTTTCATCTTTCTATAATCCTAGCATTTTTTTTAAGGAAATCCAGTTAAATGCAAAAATGAAATGTTTGGCATCATTTGAACAGGGAAAAAAAAACTTACTTCATCATAAAATCAAGCCAAGCTTGTGGGTTCTTCCTGAGAGCATTCACTACTGGTGTGTATTCATTAGGCTGAATCCCATATTCTGATAATATTTCCGCAACCTCTGCAGCTTCTGCTATGCACAGTTTTTTTTTTAATGTTAAATTTAAAAATCCAGAGAGATTTGACCTTAAAAATACACACACTAACACACAGAGTGTGTGTATACAGGAGGACAACAGTAAAAACCTGTGTCAGGTACAGCAACAATCTCCTCTTGTTCTCTCTTAAGCTCCCTCATATAATGATCAGCCTCACTTTTTTGCTGCAAGGTAACTGCACAACATAATATTAACTCATCAACGCTCACTGAGTTCATTAACACAGAGAAAATTGTTGGAACATTTGGCTGTGACTGGTAAACATCCATCTTCGTGGGTGAGTAAATTTTGATAAACATTATTAATGTCTTTCATCTTTTTAATTAATGGATACTTTCCCCTTGCCCACCACCTAAATAATTTTTGGTCGATTGTTTCTATAACATTTTTTTGGTTATTCAACTTGCTAATTAATAATTAATTCAAGAAACGAATAATTGCGTCACAAAAAAGGTTGGAAATAATGTTAAAAAATAATACGGTAGGAGAAGATATATAATAAGAAAAAGAATACCCTCCGAGGCCCATTGAGATAGCTCCGGCAGCAACCTCCGCAATCCCGGCGGTGAGAATGATGGCTGAGGATGCGTTAGCACCTGACAGACCGGCGGCGAGAGCGAACGGCACCGTGAGCCCATCGGACACTCCAATGATTATGTCGCGAACAATTTCACCCGCGGTGAAATGCTTCTCCTTGTGTTGGTTTAACAAAGACTTGTTCAACTCTTGAGCCATTGATTCAAGCGTCGGAAACTTGAGAATTTTGTAAAGTAATGCTTAATTGGAGTATATATATATATACATGTACGTATTTATGTGTTATCTAGCATGTATAGGTATGGAGGTAGGTTTACAGACTACACTACAGTCCTGCTGTATGTAAATATAGACGACGACTGTTGATTTTTGTCGTCATTAATTAGGACATGATTTTCTGAAATTCTTATTAATTGTTTTTCCTTCGTTTAAAATCCTTTAGTATTCTTTACAAAAATAAAGATTCTGATATCCCCTCAAAAAAAAAAAAGATTCTAATAATATTCTATAGATATTAGACTAGAGATAGAGGGGATGGTGTAAACCCCAAAACCCGTAAAGCCGGCCAAATTCGATTTACAAATAATTGAAAGCCTATGTTTGATGATTCAATAAAAAAAATGGGATTGAGATTGAGATTGGGAGTTCGGAGATGGAACTGGATTTTTATTTTAAATTCATGGATTTAGAATTCCACTTTTGTGTTTGGTAAAAATCTTAAAATGTTATTTAAATATCTTAAAATGTTATTTAAGAATTGTACTTGTTAATTGATATTTATATAACTTATTTTTTAAAATAATACTTTAAATTTGTAACAAATTTTTTCATTGTGTAACAAATTTGTATATTTCAAATATTTAGTTTAATTATGATATTTCTATAAAAATTACATGAAAGAATTAATTTAAATAAATGAAAAATAAGTTTAGTATTATGATATTTTAGAATTATGAAATAAATGCAAAAAATGAAAATTTAAGATAACTCTGCACATAGACAATAAATTTTTGTATGTCAAATATTTGATTTAATTATGATTTGTTTTATAAAACTATGTAAAAAGTTAATTTAAATAAATGGAAAGTAAGATTTATGATTATAATATTTTAAAAATATAAAATAATTACAGAATTTGAAAATATAAGATCATATACAAGCAACAAATTTTTATATTTCAAATATTTTTGATTTATTTATGACACTTTTTATAAAATTATGTAAAATATTTAATTTAAATAACTATATAAATAAACGTTATTTATGATATCTTAAAATTATAATAAATGATAAATATTAGAAAGAAAATATATCTCGCTTTGACATTATTCAAATCCAACCATTTTAAAGGATTTGAGTTAATTATTCCAAAATCCCTCCAATTCCGAATTCTTTTTTAAAATCTCATTCTGTCAAAAATGTAAGATAGTATTTGTAAATCCAAATTCCACCAAATCCTAATTTTTTCACACTGAAAACGTTATTTAGTTGAGCAATTGGCTCAATTACCCAGAAACAAGAATTCGTTTCAAATGATAAAATACAGTTCTCAAAAAATTGAGAAAAATAAAATTATTTTTTAAGCTCACTTTCTCCAACTGTTTAAAATATACAGTCATAAATTTGATGTATAGCTTTTTTTCCAAAAAATTAAATTAAATATTGTATAACTTTTATGCAATGCTTAATGCTTATGACATGTTAATTTTATGATAAGTTTTAAACTAGTGTTGTGCGTCAAAACTCATAAGCTTGTGCCACATTGTCAGCATCACTTGGTTAAAGTGAGATAATCCTCTCCCAAGACCTCCCAAAATAGCACAATCCTTCACCGAATTTTACTATAAAAAAAAACTCATAAATCGTCAACTTCACTTAGTACATATATACATAAGAAGACAAGATATTATGTTAGGAAGATTTCTAAGTTTTGATGATAACAAGATCTAACGCATTGATTGAAGACTATTGCCTTAAAACCGCTAATGTTATCGTTGAAGAAAGTCTACCGGTAGAAGGTCTACAGGAAGTAACCAAGATGGAACATCTACTGCTTCCGTTAGTCTACAGCAAAATCAAATGTAGAATGTCTACTGGTAGAATGTCTACTAGTAGAAGTCTACTGGAAATGACTGACAATAAGGAAAGATGACTTACGTCTATTAGACTAAGTCATTCTTGAAAGATAGAGATGATTGAGGAACAAGACAAAGTTTTATCTGACAAATAGTACAAGAAGATGCATACATTGATAACAACACCATCAGCGTCAGCTTTGCTAGCCGTTGTTCATGAATATGGAAATAAGACAAAGATTTTTGGACGCTAATCAAAGGAATATTTTAAGTAATCCTTTCCATACAGAGAAAAGTTGTCATTGGACTTTCGAGTCTATAAATACGACAACATGGAGCTTGAAAAACTCTCACTTGCATTCTGAATCAAAAGCTCCAATACTCTAACACTCATTATCCACCACGTAAAAAGCTACAGAAAAGTAACCCTTCAAAGTGTTAGAAGTCTTATGTCTACTGCTGGAAGACTACTCAAGCTTAAATAGTTTTATTCATTTTGAATGAGTGTTAGAGAAATCATTGCATACTCAGACATTAGTTCTGAATTCTTTTTGAAATCTTTTTGAGCTGTGTGAACTAGGAGTTTAAGTTATCTGTGTGGTTGTACAATAGATTTGTAAACTCAAAGTCTTCTAGTGAATCCTTCCTGCAAAGAAAGTTGGGGAGACGTAGAAGTGGTTTGTACTTCGGACTTCAAGAAACAACCATTGTCTCTTTACTTTATCGCACCTACTTTACTGCACTTTTTTTTTAAATTGCCTATCAATTCATATTCATAAGTTCGGAAGACACATTCTACGCTATCTTATTAGATGTCTACTGCTTTGAAAATGAATTGAGACTTTACTGTATCATAACAATCTGTTGTATTTTAAAAAAATAAAAAAAATATAAGTCTAGTGTTTATTCAATTATCCTTCTAAATACTAACTCAATCATAACATATTAACGGACATGAGAAATGAGTGCTTCGTGGGACACCAAGGACCAATTGGCTGATGTGACTGCTGTATTTTACTCTATAAAAAGGAAAATCACAAATTTTCTTATTACTTATGGATTCAATTCAACAAATGATACTATTACATTCACACAATTTGCCAAAAAGTTTGCCGCTACAAATTTCATAAGAAATCATTGGGTGGAACCTAAGTTTGATCGGATTTCCTCCATTGATATTCAAAACCTTACTATTATTTGAATGAGTGAAAGGGAAGGTCTTCTTTGTTTGCGTTTTCACGTGTATCACGGAGTCTATCAATGTTTAAATATCAGAAACAGTCAAGTTAGGTTTGTTCAAGGTTTTATTCCCAGTAGATTGTGAAATCGGAGAGCCAATTTGGTTCCAAGATTTGTTTAATAATTTACATAATATTATGAATCTTTATTTTCTTATTGGAAAGCAAAAGAATAATTGAATTTGAACTTCAATTAAAATTGGACAAGCTAGGAATTAACAATTAAAACCAAATAATAAGTCGTTGAAATCAATTCAAATTTCGAAGTATTTTTATAAGCTGCGTCCATTTCTGTTCAGGGGTTCCGACCCTTCGGCACCATAAATTTTCAACAAAGAAACCATTCCTTAATTTATATTTACATAATCATTACAATAATAAGTAAATATTTGACATAAAACACAATAAACAAAGGAATACTAGGGGATTTATTTCTCCTCAGACAAATGCCTCGATTTGTCATCAATATTTTTAAAGAATGGATTTTGGTCAGACTCGTCATCTTACATTATTCATCATCGGAAAAAATAAAAACCCCTTCTTATTCGAAATAAATAATTAATTTATTTTACGAATAATAATTGAATAAAGTGACAAAAATAAACAAAAGATATTGTTTTTTAAACAACACAGCTCTCATAATACTCTAATCGTACGAGAAAAGCCAAATATAAATAAATAAATCTCGAACACAATAATTAAGAGGAAAATGATTCCTAAATATTTAAACTTATTACACAAACGTTTAATATATACAAAATTATATTAAAATGTTAAATGTATAATGCACATTTTTAGTGATGAAATAAATTAAATTAATTCAATTACCCTTACATGTATATTCAAAAAAAATTTAATAAATTTTCAATAGAGTTAAAATTGTTTTATTCAGAAATTAGATATATATTTACGAATAGTCCTGATTATATTTAAAGAAAAAGCTCGCAAACTCGAGGATAATTCGAGCTTCGCTTTATTTAAAAGTTGGAACAAAACAAATTAATATCAAATTCACATTTTTATTCAAATAAAATTAAAATCAAGATCATTTTTGTTTTAAGCCGAATCACTAAAATCCTAATTTTGGTTTATTCTACCTAAAAAAATTAGGTAGTAAAATGCATTTCAGTACATTTTATTTCCTGTTTCGACTTACTAAATTAAACACAATTTATTACTCGGGAAAGGCTAACCATTTTACATTACAAACAACTTTTAGGCTGTAATATCTAAAATAGTCTGACAAGAATTTCAAATTTTTTCACAATCAAGTTATAGGAAATTGGTTGAAATTCTTGGAGAGAATTTCAAATTTTATTAAAAGAATATAAGAAATCATATATATGTTATTTTGCTATGAGTTTGAAGTTAGGATACATGATGATTTTTCATAAAATTATGTCATCATATTTATCCTATTTTATTTCAACTTCAACTTTGTAGCAAAATAACATAAAATACATTTTATGTTATTTCTCACATTTTTTTACTGTTTCAAAATTTGAAATTCCCGCCAAAAATTTCAACTTAGTTATTATAGCTTAATTACATCCAAAATTTGAAATTCTAAACTATTTTAGTCAATACAACAAACAATAAAAATAATCAACGATTTTAAAATCATACAAACAAGATATAACTTATAACACTATAAAGTCATATCTCGAATGCCCAATTTATGTCTCTTCAGTTCAGGTCTCCAAAAAAGTTTCAGCATTAAGCATATCAGAAGAACGAAAGTTTCTATTTTTAATCATCATTAGAGACATAAATCACACAGATTAACATACTAATTCAATACAATTCATTATTCAACGATATAATTCATAAAAAGCATCATCAAAGCTAAATAAAAATAAAACTGTGAAAATAACATTATGCACTCTTAACTAAAAAATGGAAAATAATATAAAATAATTCGATTCATTGAATAAGAGTTTTTTTTTGTTGATATAAGGCCCCTTCAGTTCAGGTCTCCATTGTTCTTCCGCATGGATACATTCTCAGAAGAACGAAAGTTTAATTTTTAATCATCCCAAGAGGCCATTGAACAAATAATATAAAAAAGAAGTAATAAAAACCAATTTTTAAATACATATACACAAAAAAGTGGAAATTATTTTCTCCTCAGTTCAGATCTCCACTTTATTCAGCATATAATTCAATTCAGGAGATAAAAGGTCTATTCTTTTCATAAATCTCATATAGAAAGGAATTGAACACAAAAAAATTGACCGAAGAGATACAAGAAAAGATTGAATGAAATCCCTTACCAAATTCTCGCTACCAAATTTAGATTTAACTTGAAAAACGCAAATTAAAAGAAGAATGGTTTGATTTTGAAATTCGATACCTCAGTTGGCTGGTGCGGAGCGAGTTCTAGTAGTGTCTGCACGGATGAGACGAACTCTGGCTTTATAGGTACCAGTGGGGAAAAGTGAAACCCTAGAGATTTGTCGAGCCCAAATATTTAGACCGGGAGGCCTTTTGGGCCTTTTATAATTTTGAAAATGTTTCTACTGGAGGCTGCAAATAATCAGTATTTTATATATATTAAGATCAATATCTGTTAGTGTGTGGGTAATCAAATCATTAGCTGCTCCAAATTGAGTGATTGAAAATTACAATGAGCTTTATTTATTGTAATCACAAATTAAGGATTATGTTATAAATAAAAAGAAGAATTTAATGGACATGATTCGATTAAACTAAAAAACTGTGTAACATCTTATTTCGTGTGAAAACAAAATTATGATATTAAATTTGTTGGATTTTGAGGCTTAATGAATAAATGTTAAGCAAGATGAAATAGACTTAATGAATTGAAATTAAGCAAGAAAAATCGAATGAATGAAACGTAGGCAAAAATGGAGTTTTTGGGTGCAAAATGGGTTACCGAAACTGCCCGGGTAAAATCCCGGGCAGTAGGGGAGGCGCCAAGGCTCATAAAATGATGCGCCTAGGCGCCTCATTGCCTTGAAAATTTTACAAGCTAGTGTGTGATGCGCCTAGGGCGCATCAAAAGCTGCGCCTAGGCGCCTATCCGGTAGTTTCTGAAGCATTGCAACACTTGGCGTGCATATACGATTTTTCATGAATGATTACCCTCCAAATGGAGTCTTTTGATGGCAATCTATGGCCTAGTATATATACAACATCCCATTATTGAATTAAAACATCAAGATTTTGAATTTTACACCAAAAAAATCTGATAGAAATGCATGATAAAAGTCATTTTATCATCATATTTATTTTTTTCTTGTAGGAGAGAATTTGCAACCTTTGTGACTGATTTTCTTGTGATTTGATGATTTTCTTGTGATTTGATGTGCTACAATTACAATAGAAGTCGTTATATCTTGGGAGAGGATTGCCACAAATCGAAAGCACCTTATGCGGGGCAAATTCTCTTAAGGACAAAATGCTCTATACTTGTTTCAGCTTAAGATATTCATCATTTCTTTTCTAGACGGAATCACGTACAACTTAAACAACAAAGTGTGATAGATTATAGACATGCATGGTGTGTAATATGGAGTGGAGATGAGGTAACTAGTTTTTTTTAATATATAATTAAGATGTCATTATTATGTCACTCATTTCATTGTATTAAATTAAAAAAGTTAAAGGAAGTGGACTAGACCTCATGATAACGTAAAACATGAGTTGCACCATTAACCAGTGCAATACAATGTAGAGCTTGCACCAAAACAAGTGCAGTAGTGATACAAAATCCAAACAACCAACATACTTAAATACAACCGAGAAAATTTGTTAATTTAAATTATCTCGGCCGAGGATCTATGGTCAGATAATAATGGAGCGCGGCGGTGAGGGAAGAAGGATATCTGAGTACCTGCATCATTCGGACGGAAAGGGGGAGGTGTTTTCGGGATCGGTGCGACCTCGTGACTCATCGTATAGCCTATCTATCGATCGTATTTTTAACGGAGGAGACGGCATCTGATAATGATGAAGTATGGGTATGAGGGAAAATTGATTTTACAATTGATCAAACGCGGAATGTCGAGACGTTATTGTAAGAAAAACTCAACTGAATGACTGTAATCTGAAGTTGTTTGGGGCGTTTTGGACGCCTAGTTCTAGTTGTGGGTAACCGTGGGCTTGTGAGGATCGACCAAGATGGATTCGACGATCGTTGGAATCTGAAAGGGCAAAGAGACGGGTTTGATGGCCAGAGCTCCAATATGTTTGAAGGTGGTCACAATAAAGTTAGACGCCGTTTTTGGCATTTCAACCCTTTGGTGTACATGTAACAGTGTGTATCACATAATATATTCATTTAATAATTATATGCATCGATAATTTGTTTTTAATTGTAATTAAACTATTTAAAACTAACATAAAATAACCCAAAGGGATTGGCCTGGTGGTGGAGGCCTGGGACTTAGGAGGCATGCTCATCTTTAGGTCTCAGGTTCGAAACACCATCGTGCTATCAATTCCTGTAGAGTCAGTCCATACGGTGGCGTAAAGCCCCGGCTTCAATTGGACCCCGATAGTGGACGGTGGGATTTGTCCCCCGGATTAGTCAGTTCTTCGGGCCGGATACCGAGTCATCAAAAAAAAAAACTAACATAAAATACAATACATGTTAACCGCGAGAAAAATCTAACCAAATTAATGACAAATATTAATGATTTTTTTTTTTTTTTGAATTAGAAAATATTAATGATTTTTGTGTAGGAAAAAAATTGCATTTTCAGAACGTGGGCCCTAGCATGAACCATATATCTCATGCCAATAACAGGAAACGAACGTGGGCCCTACCATGAACCACATTATATAAATACCTGATCATCATCAACGTTTCTTAACCGTCTCTCATACATGCAAAAAACTTCGAACTCGAAATCTCTCCGTTCTCTGAGCCGCTGTCGTTTCGTGATCACCAATGAAGCGAAAGCATCAACCATCACAAGCTGTGAAAGGAGGTGTAGCAGCATCACAGCTTTACTTCACGAAGAAGCAGCTCCGATCACGGTTGCCACGCCGCCGCCGACTTCATTTTTCCCCGATCATTCGGTTCTCCGCTTCTTCACAATGTGCAGCTTCACATTTCACACAACCAAGTGAAATCTCCGGTGAGTCTAGCTTATCCTCTGTCAATGATTTTCGGAGAGCTATTACTGCATGGTATTATAGGAAGAAGAGCAGAACTTCGGTTAAAGTAGAGTCATCGGAGAATGTTTCAGAGAATTCATGCGTTCAATCGTGCTCTGGAGCGGTCGTGATTGGAGGTTTAGATAATAGATATTTGAAGTTGAAGAATGAAAATATGGAGGAAGAAGCAGGGGAAGAGATCAGCAAATCCGAAGTTTCTAGCGTTTCTCGTTGTACATTATCAGAGAAAAAATCGGGAAATGACGAGCGAAAAGTGACGGAATATGAAAGCTATCTTGGAATATCTGAGAATGAGGTCCTATTAGAGTTTCCTTGTGAATTTTCGTCCAAAAATATAAATTCTGAAGCTGCAAATGTTCAAATCACTAATAATTTTACGTTGAACGCCGGCATATCACTTAACTCGAACTCTGTCGGGACAACAATTGATATCAGTGAAAACAGAGAGCTTGAAGAGCTGCGATCTGGTGCCAGCATTAGAATCCCAGAACTCGCGACAGTAGAATTTGATTTAGTTTGTTCGGAGCAGTTCTCGAATTGCGGTATTTTAGATGATAGAGAATACGAGGAGCAAAACTCGTCCTCGGAGAATTATCAGGTAGTTTCCGATTTGGAAGCAGAAAGTTCTGATTATACGTCTTCCTTATGGGTAAAATCCCGGGCAGTAGGGGAGGCGCCTAGGCTCATAAAATGATGCGCCTAGGCACCTCACTGCCTTGAAAATTTTACAAGCTAGTGTGTGATGTGCCTAGGGCGCATCAAAAGCTGCGCCTAGGTGCCTATCTGGTAGTTTCTGAAGCATTGCAACACTTGGCGTGCATATACGCTTTTTCATGAATGATTACCTCCAAATGGAGTCTTTTGATGGCAATCTATGGCCTAGTATATATACAGCATCCCATTATTGAATTAAAACATCAAGATTTTGAATTTTACACCAAAAAAATCTGATAGAAATGCATGATAAAAGTCATTTATCATCATATTTATTTTGTTCTTGTAGGAGAGAATTTGCAACCTTTGTGACTGATTTTCTTGTGATTTGATGATTTTCTTGTGATTTGATGTGCTACAATCACAAGAGAAGTCGTTATATCTTGGGAGAGGATTGCCACAAACCGAAAGCACATAATGCGGGGCAAATTCTCTTAAGGACAAAATGCTCTACACTTGTTTCAGCTTAAGATATTCTATCATTTCTTTTCTAGACGGAATCACGTACAACTTAAACAACAAAGTGCGATAGATTATAGACATGCATGGTGTGTAATATGGAGTGGAGATGAGGTAACTAGTTTTTTTTTATATATAATTAAGATGTCATTATTATGTCACTCATTTCATTGTATTAAAGAAGTGGACTAGACTCATGATAACGTAAAACATGAGTTGCACCATTAACCAGTGCAATACAATGTAGAGCTTGCACCAAAACAAGTGCAGTAGTGATACAAAATCCAAACAACCAACATACTTAAATACAACCGAGAAAATTTGTTAATTTAAATTATATCTCGGCCGAGGATCTATGGTCAGATAATAATGGAGCGCGGCGGTGAGGGAAGAAGGATATCTGAGTACCTGCATCATTCGGACGGAAAGGGGGAGGTGTTTTCGGGATCGGTGCGACCACGTGACTCATCGTATAGCCTATCTATCGATCGTATTTTTAACGGAGGAGACGGCATCCGATAATGATGAAGTATGGGTATGAGGGAAAATTGATTTTTCAATTGATCAAACGCGGAATGTCGAGACGTTATTTGTAAGAAAAACTCAACAGAATGACTGTAATCTGAAGTTGTTTGGGGCGTTTTGGACGCCTAGTTGTGGGTAACCGTGGGCTTGTGAGGATCGACCAAGATGGATTCGACGATCGTTGGAATCTGAAAGGGCAAAGAGACGGGTTTGATGGCCAGAGCTCCAATATGTTTGAAGGTGGTCACAATAAAGTTAGACGCCGTTTTTGGCCTTTCAACCCTTTGGTGTACATGTAAGAGTGTGTATCACATAATATATTCATTTAATTATATGCATCGATAATTTGTTTTTAATTGTAATTAAACTATTTAAAATTAACATAAAATACAATACATGTTAACCGCGAGAAAAATCTAACCAAATTAATGACAAATATTAATGAATTTTTTTTTTTGAATTAGAAAATATTAATGATTTTTGTGTAGGAAAATATTAGCATTTTCAGAACGTGGGCCCTAGCATGAACCATATATCTCATGCCAATAACAGGAAACGAACGTGGGCCCTACCATGAACCACATCATATAAATACCTGATCATCATCAACGTTTCTTAACCGTCTCTCATACATGCAAAAAACTTCGAACTCGAAATCTCTCCGCTCCCTGAGTCGCTGTCGTTTCGTGATCACCAATGAAGAGAAAGCATCAACCATCACAAGCTGTGAAAGGAGGTGTAGCAGCATCACAGCTTTACTTCACGAAGAAGCAGCTCCGATCACGGTTGCCACGCCGCCGCCGACTTCATTTTTCCCCGATCATTCGGTTCTCCGCTTCTTCACAATGTGCAGCTTCACATTTCACACAACCAAGTGAAATCTCCGGTGAGTCTAGCTTATCCTCTGTCAATGATTTTCGGAGAGCTATTACTGCATGGTATTATAGGAAGAAGAGCAGAACTTCGGTTAAAGTTGAGTCATCGGAGAATGTTTCAGAGAATTCATGCGTTCAATCGTGCTCTGGAGCGGTCGTGATTGGAGGTTTAGATGATAGATATTTGAAGTTGAAGAATGAAAATATGGAGGAAGAAGCAGGGGAAGAGATCAGCAAATCCGAAGTTTCTAGCGTTTCTCGTTGTACATTATCAGAGAAAAAATCGGGAAATGACGAGCGAAAAGTGACGGAATATGAAAGCTATCTTGGAATATCTGAGAATGAGGTCCTATTAGAGTTTCCTTGTGAATTTTCGTCCAAAAATATAAATTCTGAAGCTGCAAATGTTCAAATCACTAATAATTTTACGTTGAACGCCGGCATATCACTTAACTCGAACTCTGTCGGGACAACAATTGATATCAGTGAAAACAGAGAGCTTGAAGAGCTGCGATCTGGTGCCAGCATTAGAATCCCAGAACTCGCGACAGTAGAATTTGATTTAGTTTGTTCGGAGCAGTTCTCGAATTGCGGTATTTTAGATGATAGAGAATACGAGGAGCAAAACTCGTCCTCGGAGAATTATCAGGTAGTTTCCGATTTGGAAGCAGAAAGTTCTGATTATACGTCTTCCTTATGGAGTTATGCTTCCGGAAGTCAATTTTCTGAAAAGTCGATGGGAGATGACAATTGTTCTCCTACTTTTCAATTGCTCAATCAGTTTAAGAAACAGTTTTGCGAATCAACTTCCGCGCTATGTTCGGTTCATTATGCCTGTGAAGACTATAATTCTAATGACATCAACGTGAGTTTAAAAAAATTCTGTAGTTATTGTTTTGCTGGTTGTTCATTCAATAATTACACATCCTGCGATGCTTTTGTATTTTTCCATGGATATCATTACTTCATTTTTTTTTCTCGTTCAAAATTGTCTCTGACCTTGATTTGCGATTATGTTACTTTTACTTTATGTTAAGTTTGCTGTTTTTGTCTAATCAGTTATTGGGACTAGAGGATGAAGATGAAGAGAGCTATAGGATCATAAGAAAAAGAGAGAGGAGGCAAGTGTATTTGCGTGATTATGCAGAGGAATACTGTTCTACTACTGACTATGGCAATCTCGTCATTCAGCAGCGCCAACAAATGGTTCACTGGATTGTGGAGGTCCGTGACTCTGTTTATTCTTTGTCCTTGATTAACTAACAATAAAGTTATCCTAAAAGAATTTGTACTTCAAGCATGTTTTGTTGTCATGTATCTACACCTAGAAATGGTAATGAAATGACAATGATTTGTTATGAAGTTGATCATGCGGTTTCGAGATTCTGCACATTTGTTGACAATGGCAATATGCCACGTGGCACATGTAAATTACAAAAAAACAGCACTAATTACGTGCATACCCCATTATCATGGTGAAATGCTTTCATGATTTACACGCTCATTGGAGTGGCTGTAGCAATATTCTCTCCTTTTTAAGAGGTGGTGTAACTGTGCTGTTGTGAAATAAAAACAGTTCTATGTTTTAGTGCTTTCCGTTCTCTGCTTTTAGATCGATTGGAGGTTGAATTGTATTTTGGTTTCCAACCATTCTGTTTTATTCCCCAAGCTGCACGTACGTTTTGTGTTGATACGGGCTGGTACATTCTCTGGGGGATGGGTGCCTTTATTTATATTTACTTTTTCGGTAAATGGATTCCTTTTTTCATGGTTTATAGGCGCAGATCATGCTATAGGTTGATACATAAACTTTTTAGATTTGTACAAAACTGAGATAGAGAAGTCAGCAAAAGATAAACTAAAAAACAACGAACAGAAAATGAGAGCGGAAAAAAGTTCATACTACAAACTGGTTGAAAAAGCTTGTATCTAACCATATTATCTTTCGGAATGTTGAGAAATCTTGTGAGTATAGCAAGTATAATTGTCGTTTCCTTGGTTCCAATATAGAAGCGATCACACTCTTATCAGTGATTCTTAAATTCCAATGATTTAATCATGCAGCAAGCTACTAATAAGGAGCTTCAGAAGGAAACAATGTTTTTAGGTGTTAGTCTTCTTGACAGATTTCTGAGTAAAGGATACTTCAAGAATACGAGAAATCTTCAGATTACTGGCGTTGCTTGCCTCACTCTAGCCACCAGGATTGAAGAAAACCAACCCCACAACTGGTAATATTATCTTTGATTTACGTACAAATTGATGATTGACAGAACAAATGCATAAGAATAATCAATAATATAATTGCATTTGATAATTTATACGGAAACTATTATTTAATTATAGGATTTTAATTTCTTAATCTAAGTTAGATAAAATAAATAAAACCAAAATTTGATTTAAAACATGGAATTTTGATAATACAAAGTAAAAATGATATTTAGAAGACTTTCATCTCTCGAGGAGATCAGAATCAATAAATGACGCACCTAACTTTATTATGTTTGCTGCATACTTTAAAATAATTGCACCAAAAAGTTATGTTCTCTTCACGATACAATTTCCCAATTTATGTAATAAATTATTTTTAGAGCTAATGATAATATTTATTAGGATTTTAATTAGCAAAAACACATTAATGCTTTATGAAATTTCTCGCCTAAAAGCCTCCAAAAAAATCAAATTCTATTAATTTATCTCCTTTTGGAAAGTAACAGATCTCAGCTTTATTCTATAGACCCCCAAAAGTTTTGCTTGAAGAAGCTGCTCTCTCAAATCTCAAACCTTAGACGTGAATGTGATAAATATCTTGATCCAAAAGTGCCACAATGAATTCTCTTGTTCCTATTTATATTCCCCCCGCTAAAAATCCAATTTATTACCCATAAAACTTGGTAAAGATTGAGTCTTGTATAGTCAACATTCCTTGTCGAAAATTTAAAGACTTTCCATGATTTTTCAAAGGTTATACTGAAAGAGATGTTCTCCATCTTTTTTCTTCCTAAACCTTTATTGGGCTTTGTCCCATATTGGGAATTAATCATTGTATTCTCTGAAGATACGATTATTCCAAATCTTGATTTTACTGGAGATCCAACTTGATTTTTGGTACAGTATAAGGAGAAAGACATTCGACGTAGGAAGCAACACATATGCTCGGTATGAAGTAGTGGCCATGGAATGGCTGGTGCAGGAAGTCCTTAATTTTGAATGCTACCTCCCTACCTTATACAACTTCTTATGGTAAGACTTTTATAATTTGAACGAACATACATTTTGTAGGGAGGACCCAGCGAGTGGACCCGCAGAGACGGTTCTCCCACCCCATAAAAATTTTGAATTTAACTTAGTAATTTTTTTTGAAAATTCTTGTTTTGCCCTCCAAATCCATTAAGTTGCTTCTTGAACCGCCCTACTCGATACAATTCTTGGGCCCGCTGCATTTTTTCATGTGTTTCCACCCTTTTCATTTCAATAATTCAACGGGCCATACAAATATGTTTAGGTTTTATCTCAAAGCTGCAAGGGCTAATGAAAAAGTTGAGAAGACAGCTAAATACCTTGCAGTACTTGCGCTGTTGGGTCATCAGCACCTTTGCTATTGGCCCTCAACTGTTGCAGCTGGACTTGTTGTTCTTGCTTCCATTGCAGCTAATCAAGATGCATCCTGCAACCTGATTACATCAGTAAGCACTTACCTCTAAACTCAGCATCTCATTTCCACAGCACATAGATGTTTTGGGCATTATTCACAAGCTAGTACGAGATGTAGATGCAGGAATTTACTGATAAATTTTCACCACTTACTCTTCAGATTCATGCCAGACAGAAAGACAAAGATCTACCTGAATGCATCAAGGTATTATTAGATTGCATGAACTTTCTAAAATAATTTACGTTCATTCTTGCTTCAGTTCCTGCCAGTGCCTGGTTAGGTATGCAGAGTGAGGTATAATATCAAGTCACTCATATTCCTATCCTCACAGCAACCAACAAAATAAAATCGAGGGTTTCTGTAGAAATAATGTTTAAACTTAATCAATCTAAATATATTATATTAAGTGGTTAATTAAATAATAAGAAGATAAAGTGGTTGATTTTTGGGACTTTAGTTCTGTGATTTGAGTCAGAGAGAATATATGCATGATAGGCATCCAAATAAACAATGCATGTTGTGCTCGGTCCCATTTCTATACACCCGGTCTTACAAACACCAACACACGTACAAACATATACATATATATAAATATATATTTATGTATTTTGTTCTTTACAAATACCTGGTCCATACAAGTATTTTTGCTTGACAGAGTCTGGAATGGTTGGTGAAGTATCTATGACAGAAAGATAGACCAAGGTGATGATGATGTGCAGAAGAATACTTCAATCATAGCATAGAAGACTGTTTTTTTTCCTTGTTTGATAATAGATCATATGATGTCCATCGAATGAAAGATGTTGTAAGCAATATGTACATTCTTTCAAATTAGCATATGATAAACAAGCGTCAAAGAAAGTAGTATTTTTTTACTATTACAATTAATATAAAAATGTGTTTTACACTCCTCTGCCATTGTTTTTAAATAGATTTAGTCATATATTGCGATAGAGAAATAGTTCTCCAATATCAACATCCTCAAAACTAGACTTAATATACATTTGATGGTTTTGGTTCCAGTGGATTGTTTCGATATGGTTTCACCTATGTTTTCGCTACGATTTTGAATCAATTTGAATTAAAATTTATTCCTATTTATAATGACCAATAAAAATTTTTGATATAAGATATAGAGTAATCAATCTAATTAGATGTAATTATTTAGTAAACAAAGTAATATTTGATTTCTATAAGTGAATAGTATAAGTTTAATATCAGAAAGATGAAAAGAAGGAAGACATCATGCCAACAAACACACATGGAAAAGCCACAGATTGAAGAAGCATGGACTGCACCAGATCGAAAATACATCATCACGTTGTCATTGCCAAAGAATATTCTAGTTGGTTGTAACAGAAAATATGAGGGAAAATTTGTTACTGTGAGCACATGCATGAGTGTGATGATCACGTTTTCATTTCTGTATATTCTTAGATAGCTTCATACGTGTGTATATATACATCATAGGGCTTCATTGGTAAGGAGGGGATTTTAAATACAGTCAATCAATACACAGAAAATTCTCAAATCCTTTCTTCTTACTTTTTACATTTAATGGAGTTTAGTGTTGCCACTTGAAGTTTTCTAATATGGTATCAGAGCCACCAATGGCAAGCTAATCTTCATATTTCTTTCTTTCCTTCACAAGTAATCACATCGTTTCAATTCACCCTCAATGGCTTCTGTAACACAAGAAGACTCTTCTTCATCAATTCACGCTCGGACTTACAGTATGCCGACTGAAGATCCCCGTCAACCCTTCTATCTTCACCCCACTGATACAACAAATACGATCATCATTACACCACCTCTGTCTGGGCCAAATTATATCACATGGCAACGTGCTTTTACTCTTGCCGTCTCTATCAAAAACAAATTAGGATTCCTTGATGGCAGCATCACTACCCCAGAAAGTATTGACTCTTTATTTGTTCCTTGGCTCCGCTGTAACAATCTTCTTCTCTCATGGCTTTTAAACTCGATTTCCAAGGATATTGCATCCAATGACCTCTATATTAACTCTGCCAAGGAAGTTTGGGACAAACTTAGAACCCGTTTTTCCCAACCAGACAATGTTCGAATCTTCCAACTTCAACAGCAACTTCATTGTCTCACACAAGGTTCTCTATCAATCAATGAATATTTCACGCGATTGACTGCCTTGTGGGAAGAACTTCGGAACTACAGGCCTTTACCATGCTGCTCTTGTGGAAGATGTACTTGTGATGCTCTCAAATCCTTGGGTGAAGTTCAGACTTCAGATTATGTATTCAAGTTTTTGATGGGTTTGAATGACTCATATGAAGGTATTAAAGGTCAAATATTACTGTTAAGCCCCACACCCTCTTTAGACCAAACTTTCGCTATGGTCTTACAAGAGGAAATACAACGTCAGGTGAAGGCTACTTTTACACCTGCTCTAGAGTCATCATCCTTCGCTGCTTTCCAACACATTCCTCCTAAGAAAAGGGAAGTTCATTGTGATAACTGTGGGAAGCCTTCACACACTCGTGAGAATTGCTACAGGCTGATAGGATTTCCTCCGAATTTCAAATTCACCAAGTCAAAAGGAGGTCCTTCTGGATATACTAAACCGAAGCACTCTTCTTCTGCACATAATGTTGTTTTGCAGGACAATCAAAATGTACCAGTTGGTCCCCAGGTCACTCTCTCCCAGGATCAACTTCAGAAAATCATGGCTCTCATCAATGTTCTTTCTGAGCATCATCATCATGACTCGAGTCCTCCACCTAATCCATACCATAACCCAACCAATTCTCATCATTCCAACATGGCAGGTATATCCCCTTTAGTCTCTTCCGCTCTTTCACAATGTGATTCAAACATATCCATTCATGGATCATAGACACTGTAGCAACTGATCATATGCTTTGTTCTTCCATATTATATTCTTCTCACACTCACGTTTACAATACGTATGTTCATCTACCAAATGGTTCTCGAGTTTTGGCCACTCATAAGGGTACTGTGAAATTATCCGAACATCTTGTGCTCACAAATGTACTTTGTGTCCCGTCTTTTCCTTTAACCTCATCTCAGTTAGCCAACTAACCAAGGATCCCTCTGTTTGCCTTATTTTTCTCCATAATCTTGCATATATACAGGCTCTTTCTTCAGGGACGATGATTGGACTAGCTAAGTCTCTCAATGGCCTCTATCATTTTGATTTCAATCAAAAGGATCAAAACATCAACATGATGTCTCTGTCTATCCCTCAAGCCAATCATGCTGTGAAGCAAGATTTCAATCTTTGGCACTTACGCTTAGGACACTTATCAAATTCAAGAATGAGATTAATTCAATCTTCTAGTTCAGACATTTCTTGTACTGCTTTTTCATTTCATTGTGATGTATGTCAGCAAGCTAAACAAAAGCAAAATCCATTTTATCCAAGCACAAGTGTTTCCTCCTCCGTTTTCGATCTCATTCATTGTGATATTTGGGGTCCATATTCTCAAACATCCATTAATGGACATCAATACTTCCTAACTATCGTTGATGATTTTAGTAGAGTCACTTGGGTATATTTAATCAAATTCAAATCTGAAGCAAGAGCTATTTTACAGAACTTCATCATCATGATCGGGACCCAATTCAATTCTCCAGTAAAACATATTCGAACAGATAATGGTCTCGAATTCAACATGCCTGATTTTTGTCATACTCATGGCATTTTGCATAAAAAAAAACTTGCATTTATACTCCACAACAAAATGGAATTGTAGAACGCAAACACCAACATCTCCTCAATGTCACACGAGCTCTCTTGTTTCATGCCTCAATGCCTCTCAAGTTTTGGGGGGACGCTGTCCTTACCGCAACCTATTTAATTAATAGGACACCAACTCCACTTCTCAATAACAAAACACCTTATGAAGTTTACATGGTTCAATACCACAATACTCCCACCTTCGAGTATTTGGCTCACTTTGCTATATACCCACCCTCAAACATCAACGCACCAAGTTTGATCCTAGAGCCCATAAGTGTGTTTTCATTGGTTATCCTGCAGGATTCAAAGGATATAAAGTTTATAACCTGACCACACACGAAACTCACATCTTTAGGGGTATCGTATTTTTTGAAGATCTTTTCCCTTTTGCTCAAGATCCTCATCAAACCAACATAGATCCCCTCCCATTACTCTCTCTTCCCCCAGCTTTACCAGATTCTGCTATACCAACATATCCCTTCGACACAATCTCATTGTTTCCTAGTCCTCTTATACCTATTCCTTCAACCAATGATCCTTCTCCATCATCTAACCCAGTTTCACCCCCTGATATTTCCCCACATCCCCCTCCACATACCTTGCGACGCACCACCCGTCAAAGTCAAGCTCCCTCATATCTTCATGATTACCATTGCAATATTATTCTTTCTGCTCCTCATTGCAAGTCACTCACATCCCATCCTATACAACACTATTTATCATATTCCCGTTTATCTCCCACTCACACAGCCTATGCGTTAGCCCTATCAACCCATACAAAACCTTCGAGTTATGATGAAGCTTATCAGTTGCCGCATTGGAGAGAAGCTATAGCATCTGAACTTAATGCCTTGGACGCCAATAACACATGGTCTCTTACCACTCTTCCCCCTAGTCACAAGGCCATTGGTTGCAAATATGTATTCAAGACCAAGCTGCGCTCTGATGGTAGCATCGACAAGCACAAGGCTCGCCTTGTTGCTAAAGATTACACACAAAGAGAAGGTTTTGACTATCAAGAAACATTTAGTCCTGTGGCTAAAATTACGATAGTAAGAATGCTGTTAGCCATAGCTTCCATTAAGGGTTGGCATCTTCATCAACTGGACATACATAATGCTTTTCTTAATGGAGTCTTGGATGAAGATATCTACATGACTCTTCCACCTGGATTCCAGCCAAAGGGGGAGTATCAAAATGGCTTGAAACTTGTATGCAAGTTACACAAATCTCTTTACGGACTGAAACAGGCATCACGCCAATGGAATTCAGCATTTACTGCATCATTGTTATCCAACGGCTTCCAGCAATCAAAATCTGATTATTCATTGTTTACTAAGAATGACAAATCAGGTTACATTATTCTCTTAGTTTATGTTGATGACATACTGATTGCTTGTGATAATATGCAACTTGTGGATTCAATAAAACATTATTTGCATAGTCAATTTAAGGTGCGAGATCTAGGGGAGTTAAAATATTTTCTTGGATTGGAAATTGCGAGATCATCCAAGGGAATTCACTTATGTCAAAGACAATACACTCTGAAAATACTTGAAGATGCTGGTTTACTTGGTTGCAAGCCATCCATGACACCTATCGAGCAAAATCATAAGTTATCAAGTTTATCCAAAGAGCATTTGAGTGATGCTGCTTGCTATAGGCGACTGATCTATCTGTCAATAACAAGGCCTGATATCACCTATGCTGTCAACGTTTTGAGTCAGTTCATGAGCACGCCAAGTAAGGAGCACTTGACAGTTGCTTATAGAAACCTCAAATATTTGAAAGGTTCTATCGGGCGGGGTCTCTTTTATCCGTCCAACTCGTCACTAGAACTCAAAAGTTTCAGTGGTTCAGATTGGGCGAGTTGTTCAGACACAGAAGATCAGTCACGGGTTTCTGTATATTCCTTGGTGAGTCCCTAATCACTTGGAAATCAAAGAAACAAAATACCATCTCAAGATCATCCGCTCAGGCAGAATATAGGGCATTGGCACATACTACTTCAGAATTGGTTTGGCTACAAAAAATGTTGACAGACTTTGATATAACAATTGAGCATCATGTTACATTATTTTGTGATAATCAGTCAGCCATACATCTAACGAAAAATCCGATGTTTCACGAAGAACCAAACACATAGAGTTGGATTGCCATTTTGTTTGAGAGAAGGTGTTGTCTGGAATGATTAAAACTCTCTATATCCCTTCAAAGCATCAATTAGCAGATATATTCACAAAAGCATTGTCCAATGAGAGATTCACATTCTTGCTATCCAAGATGGGTATTTTAAACATTTATACCCATCTTGAAGGGGAGTATCAGAAAGATGAAAAGAAGGAAGACATCATGCCAACAAACACACATGGAAAAGCCGCAGATTGAAGAAGCATGGACTGCACCAGATTGAAAATACATCATCACGTTGTCATTGCCAAAGAATATTCTAGTTGGTTGTAACAGAAAATAGGAGGGAAAATTTGTTACTGTGAGCACATGCATGAGTGTGCTGATCACGTTTTCATTTCTGTATATTCTTAGATAGCTTCATACGTGTGTATATATACAACATAGGGATTCAATGGGAAGGAGGGGATTTTAAATACAGTCAATCAATACACAAAAAATTCTCAAATCCTTTCTTCTTACTTTTTACATTTAATGGAGTTTAGTGTTGCCACTTGAAGTTTTCTAACATTTAATGAATTAAATTGAATATATACTCGACATCTTAAAACGGAATATTATTTTTACGGTTCGGGTTTTGTTACAACAATTTTAGCCAAGTCTTCGGTCTCCACTCTATTTATCCCCCAAGTTCTAAGAATTTTTCAAAAGCTGTTTCGGTTTCAAAGCATTTTACGACCAAATTCGTGCACTCCTTTCTATTTCATTGCCTTCTCGTATTGGCTAATTTGAAGGAGCTGCTGCTTTACCATTCTAATTTGATTTTTAATGTGAAGGATCAAGTTGAATCCCTTCATAAAGAACTCAGTTTGATGAAAGCATTTCTTAAGGACTCCACATAGCAGCATAATGAATCTATACTTTCGAGAGATAGTTTGACAAATAACATATGAGGCGGAAGACACCATTGACATTTTGTAGTAAATCCAGCAATGCAAAAGCCGAAAAGCACTATGATGAAAGTTTTTAACGCATTAGATCATGCTTTGGTTCTTTTAGAATCGCCACAGACATTGAATCCATAAGAGTAAAGATTAAGGAGATCTACGACAAGAAAATGTTTGGCATAGTGAGACTGCCAGTAGGAGAGCCTTCTCGGAGACGTCACCTGGAGAAAAGGCAACCAAATGTGGAGGAACATAATGTTGTAGGTTTCAATGCCTAAAGCCATAATTGGTCGTCTCACTAAAGGGCCAGATAATCTAGAAGTCATTTCAATTGTGTGGGGGCCCTAGGTAAAACGTGTTGCATAAAAAATTTACGTTGATTTAGTATTGAATTCACTTCTATCCATACTTATTAAAGCGCATAACACACTGAAATGCAAAGCTATCGTGGGATTATAGCGCAAAACATACTAACTTATATATTCTTAATATATCAAAAATGTCCATAAATTTTAACAGTTATAAATAAACAAACTTAAAGATAACAAAGTTAAATAATAAAGTAAGTATCCAATAACCATAAAATAAAATAAAACAGTAAATATATAATGCAAAAATATTGTTTAACAAATATAAAAATTGAAAAATTCTTACATATTAAACTATCCAAAGTTTCAAAATAAAAAGCTAATCTATCTATCACTCATATCTACGACTTTAAGATCGGTGACATCTTCATCATCTGTATTATCACTAAATTTATAATACTCAACATCATTATCTTCTCATAGCTTGGCTAACAAAAGGCAATGCACGTAGCATCCTGAATGTTATCGATTACTAATCGGTTATTGATTGAATGAATGACTGAATGGAGCCGTGGATATTTATCCACTGGACAACGCGGCTTCGGCCCGGAAGTGAGTCCAATGAACAACGTATGACAGTCTGGGCATATGGTTCATCTGAACAACACGCAGCGTTTTACGGTCTGGAGAATGGTTCACATTGGCTCGTAAATGAATGAATGTACAAATCCCATCTGAATGTGTGGTGAAAAGTGCTACACCGAACTGTCCGGTGGGAGCCACATCTTTAGCCCACGAGATTCACTCTGAAAATCCTAAAACGTCAATATTCATTATTGACAATTACTTGACTACAAGATCTTTGTTACATTACATATCATATTGATATATTGCACTGTTTGATAATTACAGATATTAAAGCTAATGTTATTCACTCACTAAGTCCCCAAAGAATTAACCTCTGTTTTCCTTGTTATTTATTGTGAATTCCAGATACAAGAGTACTGGAGTCAGGATGAGAGGGAATTAGGAAAAATGGAAATGTGGGCCTATCGGGACTTTAATAGTATTTTCTCTTTAATTAAGTATTGGACCATTAAGGAGTTTGTATTGTGATGTATTTTGTTATTAATAGTTTGTAAAAACGCTATTGCTACCGTAAAATAAATGATTGACTAAACGCTTCCGCTATTTTCGAAAAGGTTTAAGACTCTCGTACATAATATTCAGAGAGAATATGGTATCAAATAAGTGATAAAGTAATATGTCCCGAGTCGGGTCTCACAGTGGTGGTATCAGAGTCCAGGCTCCCAATCTATTATGAAATATCTTTGGGTAATAGTCCATAAGAATTTTACGTTTTGAGTTGTAAGATATTGATGAAGTTGACTGATTTATTTCAGGGTAAAAGTCTTTAGTGCTCGTACAGGAATGCTTAGAACACATTGGTAAGAAATAGCAACCAACTATTAGTAACCTAAAGAGTTATGTGCATAGGCCGAGATCGAAAAAGTTTCCTCTAGTGAGACTATTATGGTTGACAGTTAAATCGAGTAAACCCGGAACAACAAATGAGGATTGATAGTATATCACCAAACTTTATTTTTCCACAGTTGTGCATTACACATTATTAATATTAACTCCCAATTTAAAAGAAAAATGTTTTAAATCACCACTTTCACATAAATTTGATGATGTTGTCAAGAAATAATTCGCGAGCTAGGTATTAGAGAGCTATACAATTTTGTGAAACTCTAATAGTATTTTACTTATGTAATCCGGTAATTGATACATTTTAATTACGTGTAAGGATGTCGTCGTCACTTGGTGGTAGCTCTCACACGAGAAATCAAGGAAATGAGGAAAATTCTCCTGAAGAAGTACGTAGCCCAAGAAGGAACGGCGAGCAAGAACAACATTCTCGACAAGAGATACCCAACATGAATGCGATGGAACTTTTACTACAGTTCATGCAATTCTATCAACAAAATCCACCACGAAATGTTATGAGGAATGAAGAACCATTAGATAGAGCTTGAACGATTTCTGAGGTTTCACCCACCAAAATTCTACGAAACCTCTAATGCCCATCATGCAGAAGAATGGTTGCTCAAAGTTGAGAGATTTTTTACTATTCTCAACTATTCTGATGAACAAAATGTCAGCTTTGCTATCTATCAATTTGGAGATGCAGTTCATCATTGGTGGAGAGTCATAGATCACAAATGGAAAAGAAATCAACCCCCAAGGACCTGGGCAAATTTTGTACGTGCATTCGAGGAAAAGTATGTTACGCAGGTGATACTGAACACCCGTGAACGAGAATTTATGGATTTAGTACAAGGAAGACGTACTGTAGCTGAATACGAGGCCGAATTCCACCGACTAATTCACTATGCCCCACATTATATGGATGATGAACCAAGGAAAACTAAGAAATTCATTCAAGGTTTAAATCTTGATATCCGTTGGGCCACACTATCCACCGAATCCACTAATTATACAACCAAGCGTTACAAGTTGAATCCGATATCAAATCATTGATCCAAAGATAATAGAGGGAAAAGAGGCTTATAACCCAAATTTGACAGAGACAAGCAACAAGAAGAGAAATCTTGGAAAGGAAATGATTGGAGAACCAATTGGACAGAAACTACAAAGACACTTGGGTAAACCGAAATGTGGCTATTGCAAGTTGTCCACTCACGAGAAAGATAACTGCTAGAGAAAGAACGAAAAATGTCTGGTCTGTGGAAGTGAACAACACTGTATCCAGGATTGCCCACAAAGGACCCAGAAGACACAACCGTCACAAAAACCTAGAATCCCAGCAAGGGCTTATGCCCTAATGAGAAATGAAGAAATTGAACCGATCGTTGTGGTTGAAGGCACCATTATTTCACTTTCAAAAGTTGGCAAAATTTTATTTGATCCTAGAGCTACACATTCTTTTGTTCTAGCATTTTCTTTTTCATTTGTTATCAGAACAATTGACTCACCATCTAGAAATCCGTTTACCGATAAGAATTGAGGTAACAATTGAGGTAACCATCGACATCGTCTACAAGAATTACCCACTAAATTCTACGAACCAGAAAATCTGGCAGATTTAATCAAGCTACATATACGTGATTATGATATTATACTGAGTATGGATTGTTCAAACATCGAGCTCACGTAAACTGATACACCAAGGAAGTGACTCCACCAGATGCTACTACACTGGCTACCAAAGATGTGAACAATCATAAATGAAAGATGACATTAATATCTACCTTGTAATCAAGGACAATTTTAAGTGATGGGAAACCCGAACCGAGGTGCACTTAGCTATCGGAGAAAAAATCTCAGCATAATCGTTACCTGAGGTTGGACTTGAGTCTAGCCTTTCCTTCATTTGAAGTCACTTAATCTTTTCAGCCAGAGAACTTTTTTTGCAGACGTAAGCTACTCCACTCAGTTTCTTTGTCAATTCAAATCCGGCCAAGGATTAGTTAGGACTTGATATCAAAAGTTTGATGTTGATAATGACAATTTCTTTGAATACCTATGCACTACCTTCATTCCTGGGTAGTGGAAAAAAATTGTCTTTTTTCGTCGGACAATAGGCTTTCTTTTCTACTTCTTCATTCTTACCCGGATATTAAAACTGATAATTAACATTGACACATCTGAGATCGCAAAATGTTCTGAGTTCATCTACTCAATCATTTCCATCTCCTAAAAAACATATGCACTCATCGGAGAAATAGAGGGCACCAACACAACCACCGCAATTGATACCTCTTAAGGGTTTGAAGGTATCAATATTCATAAATCAAAGTAAATCGAGGTTGCTTAACAGAAACTAAAAAGCCACGAGTGTAGTTTTATCGACTTGACGACAAAAAGAAGATCTGTGGATAATCTGAGAGAAGATTGGCTTGATAAAGAAACGGTGCGTAAACTACAGAACTCATGTCGAAGGGAGCTAGCACATGGAAGAAGATTCCAACTTAAGGCTTCAGAGTTTTGCGATGACAATGATGGAATCTGGGGACCAAATTCCTTGAAGGAAGTGAGATTGTAACACCCCAAAAATATCAATTACATAATTGGACAAAAATTTTTGAAGATATCTTAAATGCTCCTAAAATACTCATCATAAAATAATAATAATAATAATATAATAATAATAATAATCTATGAATTTATGTTTAATTATATTTCAAAATATTTAGTATTAGGCATTTACACTTGTCAATAAAATTGCCCCAACACATGCCAACTCCTTAAAGCATCAATACATGCAAAACCCCTATAAATACCACCCATTCATCAGATTTAACTCACAAATTCAAGAGCAAGTAGGAGAAACTCAGCAGCCAAATTTGCCAAAAAATTGGAAATTTCCAAAAACCTTGTTAAAAAATTCTGAAAATTTTACACAAAACCCTTACACACCTAGAAAATGTTTTGTATAGGACGTGTTAACAAATCAGCAGCCAAATTTGCCCAGAAAATCAAAATCCCGAAGAGCAGTAGCTGGAAATTTGGCTTTGAAAGATCATCACAGGTTGAGTTTTCATGCTCTCGATTATTCTATGTACAAACTATTTTTGGTCTTGTGTATAAAATAAAAGTTGTTCAAAATGTGTTAAAGTTTATGGGTATGTCGGTCGATTGCCCAAAATGTTGCAATACGTTTTGATTTTTAGGCGACTGAAACACCCAAGTTAATCATTTCGAAACATCAAAATCTGGGCACAATCGGTTGGGAATTTCAAAATGATTTCTACACAACAGTTGTAGATCACGATGAGGCGAACACAACAGTAAAATTTCAGCTGTGTATGGTGGCCGAAGCTCTGCCATGCGCCGGCACGGCGGCGCGTGAGATAAACGCGCATCCCCGATGTTCAGTTTTCCGAACGCCGAAAGTTGGTGGAATGATTTTAGGCATTTCTTGAAAGTTTCGTGATTTTTCGACATATGGTTGAATTATCATGAATTTTTAAAGTCTTATTCAAATTTACCCGGATAAGTTTTGTAGAAAAATGATTTTTTAGAAGATTCAACGACATATTGGGGTTACTAATCACCATAAATTACTTATATTATGTCGATATGAATTTAATTTGTAACTGGGTTCAAAATCGATCTATTCTAGTAAGATATCAAGTTGTGAGGTGAGGTGTACTACCAGTTTCTTGTTATATACATTTTTGGCATTTAACCTGGAATTTACATTAAACTGTTATTCATTATCTCACCATTCATATATGTATCATATTGTACATTACATCTTTCCATTGGTCATCTTGTATGCATGTTTTAAGTGTCCTGAATGTTATCGATTACTGATCGGTTATTGACTGAATGAATGACTGAATGGAGCCCTGGATATTTATCCACTGGACAACGCGGCTTCGGCCCAGAAAGTGAGTCCAATGAACAACGGATGACAGTGCGGATATATGATTCATCTGAACAACGCATACCATTTTAAGGTCCGGAGAATGGTTCACCTTGGCTCGTAAATGAATGAATGTACAAATTCTGAATATGTGGGGAAAAGTGCTACACCGAACTGTCCGGTGGGAGACACCTCTTTAGCCCACGATATTCACTCTGAAAATCCCAAAACGTCAATATGCATTATCGACAATTACTTGATTACAAGATCTTTGTCACATGACATATCATATTGATACATTGCACTGTTTGATAATTACAGATATTAAAGCTAATGTTATTCCCTCACTAAGTTCCCAAAGACTTAACATCTGTTTTCCTTGTTATTTATTGTGAGTTCCAGATACAGGAGTACCGGAGCCAGGTCGGAGGGAAATTAGGAAAAATGAAAATGTGGGCCTATCAGGAGCTGTAATAATATTTTCTCTTTAATTAAGTATTGGACCATTACGGCGTTTGTATTGGGATGTATTTTGTTATCAATAGTTTGTAAAAACGCTTTTGCTACCGTAAAATGAATGATGACTAAACGCTTCCGCTATTTCCGAAAAGGTTTAAAACTCTCGTACATAATATCCAGAGAGAATGTGGTACCAGATAAGAAATAAAATAATATATCCCGAGTCGGATCCCACATGCGCGCCTTTCCAAAACAAGGAGCGCGGGGCGCTGCAAGCGCGTGGCCTGAGCCTTGGGCTAAGGCGCGCTATAGCGCGTGCTTTGCTAGCTTTTAATAACTAAGCTTTTATCTTCGTGCATGTATATCTCAACAATACAGCAGAAGGGACGTGTTTCTTTCCATTTTTGAGTCTTTGGGACTCGTAACAGATCAAATGTTCAAAATGAGCGATGAGTGGCTGTCCGTGGAGCCATGCAAACATTTGAGGTACAATAGCTACCTCGTTGTCAATGATGACGTTTGGACAAACGAGGCTTGGGATGATATCAGAACAGCTTTTCCAAACACGAACGCGAGGAGTAGGATACTGTTGACAACTCGACTTGCTTTGAACACCAACCCTAATAGCCATCCTCACAACTTTGCGATTTCTAACTGATGATGAAAGTTGGGAGCTACTCCGCCGTAAGACTTTTCCGAAAATTAGCTGCCCTTCAGAGCTAGTGGAGCTTGGAAAACATTTGCTAGAAAGTGTTATGGGCTTCCACTTGCAATTGTGGTGGTCTCAGGTCTACTTTTGAAGAAGGAACAAATTCGACACTGGTGGAAGAGAGTTGCTGATAGTCAGTTCATATGTTGACAAGACCCAAAGCAGTGCATGTATGTTTTAGCATTAAGCTAGTAGCATTTGCCAGATCATTTGAAAGTTTGCTTCATCTATTTTGGAATGTTTCCTGAAGATTTTGCGACCCAGTTTCGAAATTGCCCAGATTATGCCATTATCGGTTGATGAGGGATTTGTGCAAGAAAGTGGAGAAGAATGCTTAGAGGACACAGCTTAAGAGTATTTAGAGGATCTTATCGCTAGAAATTTAGCCTTGGTGGTAAAGAAGAGGGCTAATGGTTGAAACAAGACTTGTCGAATACACGATATGCTACGTGATTTATGCATTAAAGAAGGTGCACAAGAAAAGTTTTCGCAGGTTATCAAAGGCCCTGCATAAAATCATTCTTTCGGGTCTTCAATCCCGAATTATCATCGACGACTTTGTGTCCATTCAAACATATTGGATTTTACATCTTCCAAGCCCAATGCTCCATACGTTCGGTTCTTGAGTTTTGGCTTGGAAGAGAAGGGCGAGCCTCGACAGCATACGATGTACATACCCGAAGCTTTTCGATTAGTCCCAGTGTTGGATCAATTAGATAGATAATGCAGCTGGTTCGCCTCCGGTTCGTGGCCCTTTTCGGTAATGTTGCAAGCGGAAGTTTGGAAAATGTTGCAAAAGTCAGGCATCTCTATCAAAATTTTACCGCTTAGTATTGGGTTGAGAATTACAAAAATTAAATATCGGAAAAACTATTAAACTGAAATTAATCATCACATATTATTTCACATTAAAATTTATAGTGAAAAGAGCATAATAAATTAAAAAGCAAATTGTGTGAAAGTTATTATGTTATAACTAAAATTTAGTTTTCAATTTAATAACTATTTTCAGTAATTAATAAGTCATTATTAGCAAAATGTTTTACATTAAACTTTTGGTGGAAAAATCAGTATGTATCTCAAGCAAAACTTGAAGACATTTTTCATTCTACGGAAGTACGGAATAATTCGGAACAATTACCTTGATCGGTCCGCGCTGGGTCTACTTTTAAGTTTTACATCTTCGGAAGAAACAGGTCGCCCTAGCTCAGAAGTGCAATTTTACATATTCTCGAAAGTAAATGGTAAAGATTTAAACCAAGCAGAAACCAAAATAGAATTATGTACCAGGATGTAATAATAATACAAAATTGGAAGGGCATACCAATCCATGTACACAGTAGTATACCTCAGAATAACCATTTGAAACCGAGCTTCATGTTTGAACCAATGAATTGTGAACAACCTTGACTGTGCCAGATACCTTTGATGCAGATCAGCAAGTATATATCCATCACAGCAAAAGCTCAAGCTGCTACCTTTATAAATTTGGTATAGAAGAACTTAGTCAGAATGTAGTTTCCTTTTTTGGCATCTTTTAACGTACCACTTAGCATGCTTTTGAAGGCCCATCCCAATCATTAACTTAAGACTAAGTAGCATCATCACAGTCATGCCAAACAGTAAAAAAGTCCAAAAAATTCTCCATGGAAGGGGATTATATGGGAGATGGGCTGAGTAAACTGGCCGTAAAACTCGAATAACCTGCAGATAACATAATTAACTGTTGGTATCACATGTTAGGATAATAATAATAATCAGATGAGATATCATATTATCATTATCGTGCAAACATGTGATCAATATAAGACATGATTTTTTTACTGGTACTGATCCGGAGCATATTTTCACATTTACAATAAATACTGATTGTGTTAAACAAAACTAACAGAGGAATTATAAGGGGCTTTAGCCTTCAGGTTACAGTGGATAGGACTTACAGCCAAACAAATAATTACTTTGTATTGTGTTTCCTCATGTCCGCCCTCTCATTATTTTCAAAGGAGAATTGTTTAATTCCAACGACCAGAGTATCCCAATCGCAACCAACAATCGGGACAGAATATTCTTTAATGAAAAGCATAGTTAACTGTGAATTAGTTGCTGAGCTATCGGAATTCTCTTCGGAGTCATGTCAAATCCGGTTTGGATTTCTGTTTCCATGAGAATGTTCCATTTTCCTGTTCCACATATTAACCATTGACACGTGTTTATCAGTAAAGGAGAAGACGCTAGGTGTCAATAATCAGAGTATTTTGCACAGAATACCTTTGTTCTCTCATTCATTTCTTTATATAAGAACATATTACAATAGTCATCTCCTGTAATGAAGCTCCTAACTATGGAAAGTAGTGTTTACAGCCTAGAATACATTTCTACCAAATATACAATGTGATGTGCCTAATCTAAGCTATCTTAGTATGGAAATGGTGAATGATCATTGGACTAACACTAGGTACTCTGCAAAACAAAACCTCCTATAAACCACCACATTTAAATGGTGAATGATCACTGGACTAACACTAGGTACTCTGCAAAACAAAACCTCCTATAAACCACCACATTGAGCACCATTCCACCCACACCACCACCGTCATAGCCACGCTCACAAGTTCAAGCACTGTTCCACCACCTCTAATGCAATTATACCACCTCGTCATCCGCCAATGCCATACTGCCCTTCCAAGCACCTCAACACCTCCGTTTTTCCACCACCTCCATAGATTCCACTCTTCCTGCCACCACCATGTCCACCAGACCACCATGTCCACCAGACCACCACTATTGTAGCACTACCTTGTTGGTATATCATTTGTTCACATTGTGTCAGGCAAATGATCATTCACCATTTCGATATCAAGACATCGACATTTCCATACTATGATAGCTTAGATTAGGCACATCGCATTGTATATGTGGTATAAATATATTTTAGACTGTAAACAATACTTTCCATAGATAGGAGCTACATTGAAGGACATGACTATCGTAATCTATACTGATATAAATAAATGAATGAGATAACAAAAGATATTCAGTGCAAAATACTCTGATTCTTGACATGATATTCAGAGCAAAATACTCTGATTCTTCTGCCCCAGCCTTCATCGCCTTCTTCGCAGGTGGCAGCTAGAGTTGTCAAAATGGGTCAGTCGGTTTGGCCCAACCCAACCCGCCAAATAAGCTGGTTGAGCCAAGGTTTTATAGGCCCGCCCGCCTCCAAGGTTTTTTAGGCCCACGCCAACCCGTTTGGGTTGGCGAGTTGGGGTGGGTTGGCGAGTTGGGGTGGGTCAATTAATTATTTTATAATAAAAGTTTACTTAATTAATTAAAATACGAATTATTAATAACTTTATAATTAAAATTTAATAAAATTATTTTTAAAATATTTTGGCGGATTGGCCTACCTAACCCGCAACTGGATTGGGTTGGGTTGGAGGTTTCTTAACCCACCTGGAGGCGGGTCTAAACGGGCCAACCCTTTTGGGTTGGTGATTGGGGAGCCAGTCCCGTTTTGACACCTCTAGTGGCAGCAGCGGCGCTGGGTCAGACTGACTTTCTCCTTCAGCAGCGAATGACTGCTAATATTTGTTTTGTTCGTGTTCGATCTTTGTTGACATTGAGGCGATCTGGGGTTTCGGGCACGCATTTTTGTGCGCCCATCTAGGAGTTTCCCTGCGATTGTTTGGGCTTCGCGCATGCCATTTGTGTGCGCACGCATTATGTGGGTAGATCTAGGCTTCGCGGTCTGGGCTAAGCGAACTAGGGTTTCGCGTACTGGTTCCCGCGCAACGATATTCTGTGTGCATATCTCCGGGTTTCGCGATTTCGGGCTTGGCGGTCTGGTTGGTTACACAGATCTAGGGTTTGTTGTGTGCTGAGCATATGGTTATGCGCATATTCACTGGCGACGGTTCTGGGTGTCTTCTTCGTCTTTTCTTCTGGGGGCGGATTCTTTGTTTAGTGGATTCTGTTCGATTTGGGACTACATCACTTCTGATTTGTGTGTGGTGATCGATATTTTTGCCTCGGAGTTTGCGGCGTCCTTGCACGGTTGTAATGCGTTTGAGCCTTGCATGGTTGTAGTGTGTTTTATTTTTGTCGCGGTTAGAGACGTATTTTGCACTGATGTTCACGACAGCTTTGTCCGATTGGGACGTTATTTCTTTTGAGGCAGTTTATTTCGATTGGCAAATTTATGCTTCTAGATCGACCAACATCAATTGAGGGGATGTCAGTCCATTGATCATTCACCATTTCCATATCAAGACATCGACATTTTCATACCAAGATAGCTTAGATTAGGCACATTACATTGTATATATGGTAGAAATGTACTCTAGGTTGTAAACAGTACTTTTCATAGATAGGAGCTACATTGAAGGATATGACTATTGTAATATGCACTTATACAAAGAAAGGAATGAGATAACAAAAGATATTCAGTGCAAAATACTATACTCTGATGCTTGACACATTGTTCTCCACCAAATTCTCTACCACCACCAACTCTATCTTCTAAGTTGTTTTTTGTGTCATCTTCAATTGAATCGGAAATGGTGTCATTTTGCAATGCATATAGAATAATTTGATTCTATGAGGGATACATTACATTCATGAAACTAAACATTTCTTATTTATTAAAGTGCATTTGGAGGCTTTATGTGGTGGTAAGATGCCTGTGGTGGTGGCTATGCTTGAGTGGCAGATGACGGTGGCATTGGAAGATCGGGATTCTGCAAATGAGGGGTGATGATGGGTGAATAATCTAGTGCGGTCTCGTTTTTATCCCCATAAACGCGTGTCCATAGGTAACAAGTGGAACAGAAAATCCAAACCATGTAAATTTTTCTGCTGTTAAATGTTCACAAATGGAACATGATAAGTATGAATGTAGCAGAAGATTACATCTTCCAATGGGTAAAACCGTGAAAGTTTTGTAGAGGGTTTACATCCCAGAGCGATCAGATTACAGCAATTAATGAGATGATATATACTTACCACACAAGCTGGCGCCAAAGGAACAAAAGTTAGGTTCTTCTTCGCATTTTCAGTCTGAATATTTAATGTCTGACAAAAGAACAAATTCCAGAAATGAAAAATGTATCCGAGTTCATATAGCAAACCTTTATCATAATTATCATGAGCAGCAGGTGAAGACAAAGCCTGTATCGTTTATGAAAATATATATTGCCTATATGTAGGAAAAAAGTACCTGTTTGCAGAGATCTTCTAAAAATTCCGAGAATGCAATGGGCTTTATGTCATTGAATTTAGCAATGAATGAGTGCTTTATCACATCAATCATCACTTCACAAAAGTAAACAACTAGAGCATTCTGCACGATTCAGATAAAATATTCAAGAACTAACAAACTGCACAATTTTCATTGTTCTCATACTAGATTATAAATACGTAAAATGCTCACAACTTGCGACTTACACTGATAAAACTTTCAAACCAAGGACCCTCAGCTTCGAGTATATTTTGAGCTAAAACAAATAATATAAATGCTGCAATGTGGAACCGCTCAATTGAATCTGGTTGTGAGCAATCAGAGAACAGGACTGAATGTTAGAAATAGAAGTAATTCTTCAACAAGAATGCAAGAAAAAAAATAAATCAATATTTTCATATCATAGGCTTACTCTAAATTTTTATTGGTGTTCCATGGAAAAATGGATAATATTATCAGTACTAATTCCAATTTAATATGTATTAGTATGCTGAACGAGACAACAAAAGGAAGTGCAAAATGTATAGCACAGTGGAAAGAAGAACTAGCTTAACCAAGCATTATAATTTCCAAGCATTTAAAAAAGAATGAAAAACAATACTCACCGAAGTATACCAAACTGTGAATATTATCCTTGCTATAACGTTTGAATACGCTGCTTTTAATCTCCGCAAAATTGTTAGATACAAGCATAGCAAACAATGAGTTATTATGAGCAACTATACATGTTGACAAAGTAACCGCCTGAGCTAATAAGATAAATGAATGAACTAGTATGAGGAGTTAAGGACCTACATTGATGAAAGACTTGACAAAAGAAAGAAAAAACAAGTAACAAAAAATAAGTAAAATTATTATGATGACAAGGATATTGAAGAAGTAACTGCCAATGTTTCGTCTAAAATAAATCTCCGCAGCCAAAATCGCATGTTTTCTTGTGAACAGTTAGCAAGTCCATCCGCTGAATTGAATAGAGCTTGCATCATATCTCCAACAAAACTTTGACATAACTTATCAAATATCTGGCATCCAAAGAGCAATGTCAAACAAATTGTACATTCCATAGCAAAGCAGGAATAATTCAAACTATAACTGCTAATGTCAACAAAAGCTTATGATGGAATCTTTACACTAAACAGCGAATAGCAACAAGGATGTGACAATTTTGATTGTCAAATACCTTTCGCGCATGAATCATATGGAATGGTTTACATTATAACGGTGAATAGCACCATGGACGTAGCCATTGTGACTGTCAAGTAACTTTATGGAAGGATCATGGCCAGTGTTTTCAAAACCGGACCGGACATAAAACCGGTGTCCTTACTGGTTACAGGTTCGACCGATTGAACCTGGTTCAGTTGGTGATGACGTCAACATTATATAATATCTATTTTAATTTTTGTAAAATACATATATACTGTATTTGCTATAGTTTCAAGTTGTTCACAATAAAAAAATATTATTACACCAACATTACATGTCAAACTTCAAAAATCAGGTCAAACCAAATGTCAAACATAAAAGAAAAACAATAAACATCTCAAAAACCACAAGCAATACCAAAAAGGAACAATGTTCCAAAATCATAAGAAAAAATTTAAAGAAATTATGAAATGATTCACATATTTTATATTTACGAGAAACTAAATATATATTTATATATAATATATAAGACACCTTTATAAAATTATATGGATTTTTTTATACATACATAAAATATTATTTCATAATTATTTCAATAACAATAAATTATATATAATATATTTTTGTTCTAAAAATTTGATTTATAATTTTAACAAAAATAAAAAAAAAATTTACAATTTTTAAAAAAGAAAGAAAAATGAAGAAACAACTGGTTCAACTGGTGGACCTGTTCACTGGTTGAACCGATTTTTTACCGGTTCAATCCGATTCCCACCGGTTTTTTAGCATGGTGGTTTTATAGGGTCAACCGGGCCGGATCAAACACTGGTTACCGATTAAACCGGTTGAACCGGCCGGTCCGGTCCGGTCAGGTTTTCAAAACACTGATCATGGCTTTCCTTCAAAAGATTTTCTTGAGGTATCTAAACTTCTAAGAAATACTCTTAACATTTTACAATTAAAGTCCAATTCATTCAACCTCAAATAATATGTGTCTTTTCGAAAGGTAGTTTTGTAACATTCCGTATGGTTAAATCTAACAAAATTAAGCAACATATATAACATTTGAACGGCTATTTTCAGACATTAGAAAAAATATTGTTATTGGTTATTTTTTCCGGTTTTTAGGAGTGCCAAAGTGGTTTCAATGGGATGAATGACAAGAGAGAATCAACGGACACATCCAAGAAAATTGTTTCGGCAATAAATAAAATTTATCACGTTTTGTCCACAGTCAATAAGCCGTCTAAAATTCATTTGATGCTTCAAGTATCCACATCTAATAGATGACTGTGGCGTCTAAAATTCCTTTGATGCTTCACTGTGACATCAAAACTGTTCTAAACACCGTACGTATGCTTGGTGCACATCATAAAACTTCCGTAATACTTTTCAGTAATTAAAACTCATGATGGAAACATGTTAGCAAAAGACCCCATGTAACTATCATGCTTGCCTGTAGTTAAGTGGCTTACCTCCAAAACATTGTAGACTACGTAAAGTTTAATAATTCCTTGACCACGAATCATGTGATATATTAAGCTGATATCTGGGCAAGAATTTAAAGAATAATACGTCAAGATAGTTCACACTGATTCACTGAAACACTTGGAAAACTTTTATAGCTATATCATCCTTACTCAACCTGCTTGTTGTAATAGTGCGACTCCAGTGACCAGGACCACAAAGCAGCCAAAATCAGACAGCTCCGCTGATGAAGCCCTCTCAAACTGCCTGCCACAAGCATGGTTAAATTTCACTAAACTTATAAGGTCCCTAGAGAAAATAAACGACTGATGTTTATGACACAACAAATTCATGGCATCCAAATTTTGAAACCTACATTAAGTATGAACAATGAGAAAAGATGGGAGACCAATGGTCATGATATATGAGTGAGGAAGTCGATTTTCTCATTGTATCACCAGGATAGCGTACTTTCCAAGAATGTGCAGTGCAGTTCATTTCCATATATAACATTTATATGCAGAAAATGCATTTTTCCATCTATCTTCATAGATATAAGTAAGAATCAATATCTTACATCTGGTAATTCTATGTTTAAGAAAATCAATCTGAATAACTGAGTCGGATATAATATGCAATTGCCGTGCTGACTGATAGATGATTGCAATAAGAGATCAGGCAGTTGCATTGTGTTACCATTCATTATCGCCAATGTAATTGTCAACCTCCCGACACACAATACCATGAGTTAATATGTACATAGGCATCAAAAGAAAAGAGCAAAAAATAATATATCATTCATCTAAATATTAGTTAGTAAGGTTAAACTAATGTGAGGGGATTCCAGAAACATGCCCCATAGTGCCACACCCCAAAATTGCAAGCACACTGTGCAGCTAGCAAGCCATAGTGGGGGCACGACAAGATCAAAACTCAACTTGCCCATTTTACTTTGTTACGGACTGGGAAAACAAAACCAAGTTACAGAAGCAAAGCATATATGTGAAGAAAGCAAATGCTCGTCACAGATACTGTAGACCCTGATATGCCAAATATCCCAAACCTGAACTGTAGTCTAAATCTACCTTGACAGTCTTCCTAGAAACTAGCTTTGAAGCAGATTAATGCAATTAGACCAATTAAATATTGTGAGTTGAAGCTGCACAAGATGATAAAAACACTACCAAATATGCCTGTATGCATGTGCCAAATGATTGCATGGGTGTGACCAATTGCCCAAAATCTTTAAATGTTCTAACTTATACAATGATATTAAGTGGAATCTTTTATTAAAATATGTTGTATCATAACCTACCACACCACTCAAAAAGGCATCTGTTCATGAGAGATGGCACTGACCTGGTTTTAAGAAGCCTCCAAATGGTCATAACAATTCTCGTTGGCATGATGGTTAAGAGCGAAAGAAATGAATCGAAGCACACAAAGAAACCAATATTGATAAGCTGCAAACATAACATAAGATTTTTTATGACAAGACATATATAAAGGGGGTGTTCCACTTCTAAATTTCCAAAACAATTGACATCAGAGCATATCAAGGATAAAGCCTTATTCCACCAACAGAAAGGGAGGAAATAATGTGTCCTGATTTTGTCAAATCTAAAGTTCCAGACAATAACTGACAGGAAAGTGATACAAAATGACTCAAAGCTTGAACACATCAAACTATGATCAACAAGAAAACCATTCACTGGTAAACAGAAATTTAGAGAATGAGTTGCATCACAATGCCAGAGGATGAATCAGAAAACTTTACCAGTTCACAACGCCATGGCAAATGAAATATGGTATCATAAACTCTTTCTCGTTCTTTATCATTGCTAAGTGTGGTAGTGCTTCTTAAGGAATTTCCAGCATACATTTCTTCCATAAAATATTTCATCGGTGACTTCTCAAGATGTAATGTGTCTGATTGGAAAATGTAATACATTTGGATGAGTGAACAGGAAAAAAACGGAAAAAGAAAAAAAGAATGATGGAAGATAACGATAAAGCTTGTCATTTGAAAAATGAATTCTACTTTACCAGCAAATACATTGGACAACTTGTCAATCATGTAGAACTAAACCCAAAGAATGAAAACAAGCACCAAAAAAGAGAGAAATACTCAAATTGGCATCAAAATATAAAAATTACAGGCATCCAGGAAACATCACTCTGTAGTTACAAACAGAATCATTAACTACAGCCCAACATAGCAAAAAAAGAAGATTTGGAGCAATTATGGAAATACTCACAATTTTAAAATATCAGCTAAAATATAGCGATAATTTCGTGACATAAATTGCAGATGTTTCAGAACAAACTTTTTTCGCACAACATATAGGACACAGAAGTGCCGAAAGTGTAGACAACACAAAGGATACAGTTAAAAGGAAAAAGAATTTTAAATTTCAATTTTGAAAGTGGAAAATTGCACTTTTTTCATCCCCAAGCTTGTGATTTTTCATCACATTTCTCGTGAGCTTTAAGTTGACATCACTCTTGATCCCAATTCCCAATAGTGTATCACACTTCACCCTCATTTCCATACAACTTGGTATCACAATTTGTCCCAACTTGTTTCGAAACGGCACAAAATCCTATACAAATTTTAAATGATGGGACCAAATGTGGTATCAATTTAAAGCATTGGATGAAGTGTGAAACACACCCTAAAGCAAGGGAGAAATGAAAAATTCCAAAAGCCGTGGGATGATACATGCAATTGTCTCGTTAGCAAGTCACATACATGAATCCAAGGATCACTTCATAACTCCATTTTAAGAAAACCAACTCCCAGTAACATAAGTTTAAAATTTGAGTTAAGATAACAATAATCCAAAAGCATAAATTATGTGATTCACTTTTCTTTCTCCCTTTAATAATGGATATTCCAAGGTGGATAAAACCTCATGCCTGTTCACGTGTGCTTAAGAAGTATAAATCACACGCATCCCATTCAACGTCATTATCAAATTCAACCCAGATAAAATATGTTCCACAGCAAGGACATAACAATAATTCTAAGAAGGAGGCAGTCCTAAGCTTTTCCCAACTACAAACTGCACAAAAAGCAGCAATTTTAACCACCATCAAAATGGCATTCCAAATCAAGTATATTTACCAGAGTTTTTATAGCCAATTTAAGTTTATAAATTAGCTACTTTCATAAACATTCAATCCATTAACTCATTCAATCAAGAAAAAAAAAGAGACGGAACTTCAAATAGCACTTTCCACATCCAAAAAGGACACCAAAAATCAACAAAAACATCAAGAAGATGGACTCGCAATTGGAATCTTCAGCCATCAATTTCTTCCAATCCAATGACTCCTCCTTATGCAATTTCCCACCCTTCATTTGCATCCGCTGATCCGATTTGACTTCATTATTCCCAACTCTCTCATTCTTCTCCTCAATTCCTTCCATCGCATTGTCTTCCTTTCTTCCACTACCACTCTCCTCACTCGCCAACGAGATCCCAGTTTCACCTCCGTTGATCACACTACTCACATTCCTCTGCCTCAATTCCCGGAACTGCGGTGTAGCTGCACGCACCACGCAATTCGCCTCACTCTCAACCTCCTCCGTAATTGTACTACCCACCGTACAGATATAATTCCTAATTTCACCGTTAGTTACTGAATTTTCTGAAACCACGGATGAAACCTCAGAGATCGAATTTCCTTTCTTGCTCCTCTTCTTCTTCTTCCTGCGAGAGGGGGAAGAGGCAGTGTCATTCTGTACAGACGAGATGATTCCGGCGGACAAATCGTTTTCGTTTTGGGATATCGTGAGGATGTCAAACGGCAGTTTCCGGCCGCCGGATCTCGTGGCCATGGCGGAGACAATTTAGGTGCGTACGTGTGAGATTATAGACAATTGGAGATATGTAACGTGGGGAATTCGAGGACAGTGGGTCCCACACCTCAAATATTTTGGGCCCAGATTAATTCTAGGGTTTTATACTAATTACAGGGAGATGGAGGTAACGACTGACGAGGTGTCACGGAGAAGTGACACGTAATTCCAATGGAATTTGGGGATATTTTTTCCATATCTGACATTATAATTTTCATATTAATAGTCAATATATTGATAGATTTGTATTTCTAATTCAGTAACTTATTTAACCTTTTTTTAACAATTCCAAATATGGATTTGGAAGTATTCGAACTCAAGTCATTGTAAGAGAATTTGAGTAATTAATTAATTTGTCATTTAATCCTATATATTTTTGCAAATTAGTAAATTAGTGTTTCAGCTTTTTTTTGAACATAAAACATTGATTATATTAAAACAAACCACCAATACAATATTTACAATAGCTAAGCAAAGGCAATGATCGATAGATAACTAGAAATAGATACCTATAAATAGATAAAAGAAAATGTCTAATCGTAATGAGATTTACAGGAGAGATATAATAGCTTGACCAGAAGTATACAAAACTAAATCATGTCCTTTCAAATCAATCAACCCAATATAAGATCGAAAAAGGAAACTATCTTCATATTTATAATAATAGTTTCATTGTTTAATTTGTATTTTTAAATCAGTAACCTATTTAATCTTGAATATTTTGCAAATTAATATATTGGCATTTCAGATTTATGATAATACTTTCATTGTAATTTATAAAATCCGGGAGTGTTTTGGATTAACTTTCTTGATATTTCTGAATGTGTGGATAAAATAATTATTCACTTTTTTGAACAAAAAATATCATAAAAGTGCCTAGAATAGTGGTTACTATGTAGTGTTTATTTAACAAAATTCACATAAACTCATCCTTAATTTATTTGTTCCTCTCACTACTATATTCTTTATAATTTATAATTTATTATAATTTTTGTCATATATCGTCTTATGCATGTGATATCCTTGACACTGGAGGCCCAGTACGTCTTTGAACCAGAACTTTATTTGGGTCTGGTCAGCACACTCTCGGGGAGGGGCCCAATTACATATTTTCCAAGGACGTAATCAAGAGTTATCGGGACGGGAACCGGGCTGAGTACCATCCATTGTCCTCTGAGCTGAGTTCGATCCAGTGGCGTCCATCACCTCGGCAGCCAAGGTGGAAGGGCAACCCCTTTCGGACTATCTGTCGAGGCGATTCCTGTCCGACCCGAGCTCAACTACTTGCATTCCACTGAAGTAATCATGAGTATTCTGGATGGTCCCGGTCCATCATCCCGTGTTGTGGCAGTCTGACACACCTGTGGTGGTCCTGCATACCAGGATTGAAGTTGCAGGAGTCTGGCACCTATTAAAGCAAAGCTATGTCCACCAACCAATCAGAAGACGATCAAGTGCACCGAGTACATGAATCATATCCCCGAGCACATGCGGAATAGTAAAAGTAAGGGAACCGTATAGGACATGTAACAGTTGTCTGTGGTCCCTCGGTCTGTAGCTCTCACCACTGCCCCCAACAACAAGTATTGTCTCCTAAGCCCTAGGCAAGCCATTACAAGTGTTCAATCTTCTCTTATAAATCTCAGGTTTGTTAGCTGGAACGAGGTTCACAAAATTTTATCCTGCAAGTTGATTCTTTGATTTTCGCTAATTTCTTTCCAGTACTAACTTGATCGTTGGAGGGGTTTCGTCGGAGAACTCCTCTCCGGCTCCTGTCTAACATCTTGTTTTGCAGGATAGCTCATCATATCTTCAAGGGAGAGCTAAGGTCCAAGTGTATGAGGCATTGACAAAATTAAAAAGTGCAGGTCAGCCATGTCACTAAAGCCCAAGGGTATGAGGCATTGTCAAAATTAAAAAAGTGCAGGTCATCCCTGTCACTTTTGCCCAAGTGTATGAGGCCTTGGCAAAATTAAAAAGTGCAGGATAGCTCTGTCACTAAAGCCCAAGTATATGATGCCTTGGTAAAATAAAAAATACAGGTCAGCACTGTCACTAAAGCCCAAGTGCACGAGGCATTGGCAAAATAAAAAATGCAGTTCAGCCCTTTCACTAAAGACCAAGTTTATGAGGCCTTGACAAAATAAAAAATACAGGTCAGCCCTGACACTAAAGCCCAAATGCCTGAGGCATACGCGTAAAACCGACGTGGGCGACCCGACGACTTGTCAGATGTCTTGAACTTCTTCAATTGTCTGGTGGTAAGGTCGGATGTCTGCCTTAGTTATTTTAAGGTTTAACCGATTCAATTACTTGCATTGAACATAGTGATTTCACCTAAGTTATTTCAAGCTCTGGTTGATTTCATGCTTTTAAATTACCGAAAGATTACGTCAAGGTTATTCAAGTCACGTCCAAAAGAAGTCATACATTGGATAAGTAAAATAATTAGCATTCAAAATGATTTCCTTACAAAGGGGAACACATCCCGAGTACGATACAAGCCCAAGAGCGTGATAAAAGTGGGGAGGGGAAACTAACAGTTACAGCTAGTCTAGTATGTAAAGTCAGGAGAGATGTTGACAACAATTGCATTGAGGTCCATGAATTCATCAGGGTCCTGGTCATCAGGCGGGAAGCACTGAGCCCTAAATTGGCCTTTGCACCCCTCGAATCCTAGATCTAAGAACTTGAAGGCTTTGGATGCCAGTATATGCGTAAACTCCTTTGATTTGATGAAGGCCTCCTGCCTGGCTGAATCACCCGCCACGTAGGAGGCCAACTCAGCCTTGACACGTCCCAACTCGGCCATGGCTTCTGACAAGGCTTGCTCTTTTCCGGCCAGTGCATCTCGAAGATGTTCAGTCTCAGCTCAGAGTCGAGTCACCGCAGCTCGGTGAGATTCCAGTTCCGCAGCATCAGCCTCAGACTTGGACATAGCAGCTTCAGCCTCGGATTTGGCTTCTCGTACCGTTTTCCTGGCATCTCGGGCTGACTGGCCATAGCTTGCTCCATGGTGAGTGCTCTCGCACATCATCACTAAACCCTGAAAAATAGTTCAATGTCAGTACCAAGGCAGGTTCACGCAATTTCAAAAGCGGGGAGGCTACTCACCGATAGGGCTCGAGATAGCCCTTCCTCGGCCAGAGGTTTCTACCTCAGCTCTGCTAGAACTTGTTGATCGGAAGCAGAGGTCAAACACTCCACAATTTGAGGAGAAAGGCCCGGAGGGACGGAGTTGATCAGGCTTATCTCACGGGTGTAACCCGCTAGCATGCCTGGTGAACCCGGATCAGTGGGAGCGGCAGATTGATGGCTTGGGGGAGAGGTAGGTGGGGTGTCAACCTCGTGAATGATGGGGGAAGTAACCACCTCTTCCCGGGCTGAGGTTCCAGCTGCGCTCTTTCCCCTTTTACTTTCGCACAGGCCAGTACCCTCCCAACTTCTTGTTGTACGAGGTGGGCTTGTCCCCAGGGCAAGCTGGGGGGGGGGGGGGGATGATTACCGAAATAGAAGGGGGTTGGCTAGAAGGGCCGACCCCAGCCACCCTTTGCCTGCTTTCTTTTGGGACACCATGGCTGATAGCAACTGTTGTAGAGACATATTATCTGCAAGGGAGGGAATTCATGTCGGACATATTAAAAAAAATAAAATATAAAAATAAATAAAATAATATATTATACATATAAAAGTAGGAGGAATAGAGCACAGAGAGGAAGAACGTACCACCAAGAACGTCTGGATAAGAGCTCAGCCCAAAACGCCTGAGTACGTCATCCCTGACCAAAGCCGCTTAATCAAAATGCCGAGCTCCAATGGTTGAGATAACCGTTTGGAAGAACACGTCATCTTTGTGCTTTCTGGGCAAGGGTCGGGGAGTCGATAATGAATCCCTCCAGGCCATGGGACAAGCCCACAACCGAGGCGGTTTTCTTGACTTGAAAAAAGTAATGAAGAAGTGTAGGGGAGAAGGGGAGGTCGAGAGATCAAAAGAGGGCAGTTTCAGAAACTAGGCTCTGATAAGAATTAGGGATAAGTTGACTCAAGGATACACAGTGAAAATGGGAAAACTCTTGATAAGAGATGGGGATAGGAAAGCGGAGCCAGCTCTTAAGCTGCTCGGTAAAAAAAGGAAGTACCCAGGTGGGGGAGATGTAAACGCTTCCTGGCTCTAGGAACCCGGACTTCGTGGTCCAGTGGGATGAACCAGGTACGGAGAAGGTGTTCGGCATTGGGGGAAACAACCGAGTCGAGTATTTCATACCAGGAAAGTCCGGCCTGGGCCAAACTCCTCTGGTCGAAGAGCCTCGAAATCAGGTGGAAGGGGATCGAAGATTGGTGGGGGGACCTGTCGGAGTGGCGCCACCTGAGGAATGCCTTCCTCGGTAGCGTCCGACCTCTGACCCGAAGGGCTAGGCAGCTCGAAACCTCGATGTCCTTATCCCCCCACGAAAGAGGGCACCAAAGATGGAGGACGTGAAATTTGACATTAAAGGAAAGAGAATAAGGCAAAGCTGACTTACAGAATTTGGGAGAGTCAGCAATCCGACGAGAGCGAAAATGAGTAAAAGTGACAAGGAAGCCGGTATTTATAGGGGATGAAATAAATTGGGCAACAAAGCCAGGTCCAGGACAACAGTGCAGATCAAGGGATATGAACGGTCGGAGCACCTGATGAGGGCACGTGGCAAGACAGCCCATCCTAGGGTTTTGAGCTTCACAGCTATGATCCCAGGGCCATGACTTGTCCAATCAGAGGACCAGGGTGTTAGGAGGAAATAAAGTTCGGATCACAAATCCCCTCTTCCATCAATCGAGGCAGCGCTACACTAGCTCGACTAAGGGAGGGGATACTGATGATACCCTTGGCACTGGAGGCCCAGTACGTGTAAGGCCTCGCTACCTTAAGTGTGGATTTAATGATATATAGAGAGCTAAACATACGTTCATCAGAGTATAAGGGTTCATGTTGATGCATTGAGCTTAAGGATTACAGTGCCAAAATAAAATTTCCAAAAAAGAATTAGTTACATTCCCACAAAATGAATGTAAAGGCTATAGATTTACTCTACCAGTGCGTAGAAACTATACAAAAGAATTCTTGTCCTTCTTTATCAGTAGCACTCCTCACACAGGTCACCGCATCAACCCTGGCATTAGCCCTCCATGCCAAAAGCTCCTACGGGAACAACCCCAAACCGTGAGCATATAATAAATCATATTCACAATCAATATGATCAAAATGTAAAATGCATAAACCATTAATACAAAGTACTTCCTGTATTCAAATGTATTAAAATGCTCCATTTGGTTGTCCATAGTACTACAGACTCATATTCATAATCAATAGATTATAATACAGTTCCATAAATGTCATGACATATATCCGATCCATCAATACCAATAACCAATTCCTAGTCTTGTTATAACAGTGTATTTTAATGCACCTCGTTTCGACATGACATCGACATTAATACCCATCGCTTCGACATATCGGCGACATTAATATCTCTCGCTTCAATATGGCAGCGACATTTACCATCGCTTCGACATATTAGCAACAAATATTCTTTCATCACTATGATATGACAGCGGCAAGTATTCTATTCATCGCTTCGAAATGACAGCTGCAATCATTAAAATCATCAATTGAATATAACAACGACTCATCATAATATGCACCAAGCATCCAATATATATATGCAACCACAATGCATAATCCAATATGTAAAAATACATGTTACCATTTGATGCCCGTACGTCTCTCTACGTACCTTTCTTCCAAAATGTGGGATGGTTGCAGGACTTTATCCCCTGCGTTGTGCTGCCTCCACTTAGCTCCAATTTCCTAGCAAGAAACAAAGATTACAAGCTTTCCAAAGTTCCTCATCTTCCTTGTTGGTGTTAGGCGATAAGAGAGGGGTGCGGGAGAGTTTTAGTGGTTAAGAGGGAGTGGTGGGGGATAAAGACGAATAAGAGGGCAAGGGAGGGTTAAGTGTAGGTTGAGTTAAATGATGTCCAAGAATTTAGCATGATGTATTTAACAATATCCCCACATGATATTTTCAAGCATTTACTCAATAAATTGCACCATAAAAAATATTAAACTTGCTTTTTCCTATAACACTAAAATAAAACCCAATTACACCATGCCAATTTACTAACTCCACACAATGCATCACATGCACCCTGAAATGTATTATCAGTTCATGCCCACCGCATAACCATACATTTCCCACAACCATAATTAATTTAACACCATAATAATCACATAATCATCATTAAAACATGATCAATTTCAGGGATATCACAATACTCACCTACTTAGAAAATTTTGAACTCGAAATTTGCATGCACTTACCAATGCCAACAAAATATAAATTCACATACCAGAAAATAGTTCCGGATAGTGCTGCATCATATGTCGCTCCGTCTCCCACGTGGCCTCCTCGACACCCCTGCGATCCCACTGGACTTTAACCATCGGTATAACCTTGTTTCGAAGTCTGCGATCAGCTCGATCCAGAATCCTAACTGGCAGTTCAACATAGGACACATCAGAATCCAACTGAACTTCTGAAGGCTGCAACACATGAGACAGATCCAGCTCATATTTCCTCAGCATAGATACATAAAACACGTCATGAATATCAGACAATGACGATGGCTAAGCCAGACGGTAAGCAAAGACCAATGCGCTGCAAGATCTCATACGGGCCCACATATCTCGAAGATAGTTTCCCTCGCATTCCAAACCGGTACCACACCTCTGAAATGTGATATCTTCAAGAAGACCTTATCTCCCAACTGAAATTCCAACAGTCGTCGTCGTTTATTAGCATATGATGCATGCCTATCCTGAGCTGCTTTCATTTTCTGTCTAATCACCTTCACCTTTTCTTCCATTTCCCGAATCATCTCCGGTCATCCTACCGATTCACGATCTAAATCGTCCGAGTACAATGGTGATCAACAACGTCGACCATAAAGGGCCTTAAATGGGGCCACCTGAATGCTTGCCTGATAGCTACTGTTGTACGAGAACTCTACCAAACCCACTGAATCCTGTCAAGAAGTATCAAATTCTAACACACAAGCCCGCAACATATCTTCGAGAGTCTGTATGGTAAGCTCGGTCTGGCCATCTGTTTGGGGATGATACATCGTGCTCAACCTCACCTCAGTTCCCAACGCTGACTGAAGACCTTCCCAAAGTGAGATGTAGAACGCGGATCTCGGTCAGACTGAGCTTACCATATCCCGTGCAATCTTACCACATCACGAATATACAGCTGAGTCATCCTCAAATACGTAAAGGTCATACTGTATGGAATAAAGTAAGTCACCTTAGTCAGCCTGTCCACAATTACCCAAATGTCATCAAATCCTGAAGCAATCCTCGGCAAGTGGGTCACGAAGTCCATGGATATGTGTTCCCATTTCCATTTAGGTACTTCCAAACTCTTCCACTCACCACTGGGCCTCTGCCTCTCCGCCTTCACCTGCTAACAGATCAAACACCTCTTAATGAATGCTATAACATCTCGTTTCATTCGCTTCCACCAGAACTGGTCACATAGATCCTTATACATCTTCCTCCCGCCTAGGTGGAATACTAAATCTGCTACTATGAGCTCGCTGTAAGATTCCTTGGCGTAGCTCAGGAGCATCCTGTAACTACCCAACGGTTACCAAGCCTCAATGAACCATCATCTGCAATCCTGAATTTTGATGGTTGTCCTTGAAGGACCAATGATATCCATCTCTGTAACTCATCGTCTGCCTTCTGAGCTCTCCTGATATTCTCAAAAATATCTGGCTCTGCTAGCAATGTGGACACACGTACCGACGATGCAGACACATCAAAGTCATAGCCCAACTGACAGTAGGAAGTCAACAATGCTGACAAATGATGATGTCATCCACAGTGTATTTCACCTTCCGACTCAAGGCATCAAACAGTCAAGTTAGCCTTCCCCGGATGGTACTCTATCTCGCAATCATAGTCTTTTAGCAAGTCCATCCATCTCCTCTGCCTCATAATCAGTTCTGCCTGAGTAAATAAAAACTTCAGTCTCTTGTGGTCCGTGTAGATGGTAAATGAAGTACCATACAAGTAGTGCAGCCAAATCTTCAAGGCAAACACAATAGCCGCCAATTCCGAATCATGAACGGGATATCTGGTCTCATGTGGCTTCAACTGTCTCGAAGCATAAGCCACCACGTGCTTATCTTGCATCAATACGCATCCCAAACCCTGTAGCGATGCATCAGTATAAATAACAAACCTCTTGTTCTCCGTGGGAATCACCAACACGGGTGCAGTCGTCAACCGTTGCTTCAACTCTTGAAAGCTCTGCTCACAAGCCTCAGACCAATAAAACGACACTCCCTTCTGCGTCAACCACGTCAATGGCTTAGCAATCTTCGAGAATCCCTCGACAAAGCGTCGATAATATCCGGCCAAACCAAGAAAACTCCGAATCTCGGGTACAGAGATAGACGCAGACCATTCCATCACTGCTTCTACCTTCCTGGGATCCACCGATATCCCATCTATGGAGATGACATGACCTATAAATACCACACTGTCCAACCAGAATTCACACTTGTCAAAGCTTAGCAAACAGCTGATTATCTCGGAGAATCTGAAGCACTTGACACAGATGCCTCACGTGCTCTTCTTCGCTTCTATAGTAGATAAGGATGTCATCAATAAAGACTATGACAAACTGATCAAGATACGGTTGGAACTCCCGGTTCATCAGACTCATTAAGACAACCGGGGCGTTCGTCTCCGAACGGCATAACCAAGAACTCATAATGCCCATACCGAGTCCGAAATGTTGTCTTTTGAACATCCTCATCCCTAACCCATATCTGATGGTACCCTGATCTCAAGTCAATCTTGCACCTTGTGCCATGCAATTGATCAAACGCATCATCTATCCGCGGAAGAGGGTACTTGTTCTTCACCGTCACTTTGTTCAATTGCAGGTAGTCGATGCACAAGCACATCGGACCATCCTTATTTTTAACAAACAAGGCTGGTGCACCCCAATGCGACACACTGGGGCGTATGTATCCCTTGTCAAGAAGTTCCTGCAATTGAACCTTCAGTTCTCTCAACTCTGCCGGTGTCATTCTATAAGGGGCACGATAAATGGCGGACGTGCCTGGTAATAGCTCAATCCCAAACTCAACTTCCCTACTCGGCGGAAAACCTGGAATTTCTTAGAACCCCAACCTCTCTACCCACTGGGAATTTTAGTCTCTGATGGTATGTAGAAGCTACTGCTTTGAAGTCTTTCATAGCAGGTCGGCCTAAGATTGCATTATATGAGGAAGGTGTCTCAACCACAGTGAAATTAACCATTTTTGTTATGCGTGACATCCCATGACCAAGAGATAAGGGCAGGGAGATCTCTCCAAGAGGTTGAATTGCATGCCCGGTGAACCCGTACAAAGGAGTTGTAATATGTTCAAACTTTGACCCCTCTATTTGCATCTTTTCTAAAGTGTCTTTGAACAAAACATTAACCGAGCTCCTGTATTAATGAAGATCCTTGCTACATCATAGTTAGCTATGGTTATAGTGACCACTAGAGCATCATTGTGCGGTGCTGCAACTCCTTTCAGATCATCAGGCCCAAAGCTTATGACAGGCTCCTCTCTTGAAATTACCTCTTCCGATACTTCGAAACTTTCCAATCTTCTACCATGACTTTTTCGAGCTCTGCCCGAGTCTCCATCAGTGGGTCCCCCTGAGATCATATTGATAGTTCCTCGGGTGGGATTGTTCTCCACCTGTTCGACCCTTCTCCTTTGATTATCTGTTTCTCTAGGAGGAATATCCCTCTCACGGGATCTGGTTCGGCCATCATGTGGTGTTTTTTCTCTTCTGTTACCTCGGTATCGGCTTCTACCATGATTTTTGTGATAAATTCTTGAGTCCTTGTTAGAGAGTTTTTATTTCAGAATCTCTTTTGATGATTCTCTCTACCTCATCTTCAAGCTTCTGACACACATTAGTTATATGACCGTACTCTCTATGGAATCCACAGTACTTATCAGATGGAGGCAGACGGGGTCCCTTGTCCGACTTCCTTGGTTTTTCCAGTTTCTTTCTATCATCACATACTTTCATAGCTCTTTCCAAGCTCATGGACAGATGTATACGTGAAGCAAATTGGCTTCTAGGTCAACCATTGTTGTCGGTCCTATCAGCCGGTCTTTTCTTGCTTATCTCTAACTTCTCTTTCTTCTCTGATGGCCATAGATCAGCCATTCTCTGTCTCTGAGCATCTTTCGAGATTGATGTACTTTTCAGCTCTCCCTAGAAGTTCGTCATAACTGCGAAGGGGGTTTCTTTACCAATGATTTAAGAACTCTCATGCCTTAAGCCCTTGTGTGAAGGCATTAATAAGGACATCTACTGTTGTAGTGGGGACCCTTAAGGCCGCCCCATTGAAGCGTTGTACGAACTCCCTCAAGGATTCTTGTTCATTCTGCTTGGTAGTGAACAGACTTAAAGAAGTTTTTTGATACCTCTTGCTGCTGGTGAATTTGTTTAGAAAAGTCGAACTGAATTCCTCAAAACAACGTATGGTATTTGGTTTAATTATATTAAACCACTATTGTGCTGATCTAACCAGGGTGGTAAGGAAAACACGACATTTGATCCCATCGGAATACCTATGCAACAGAGCAGCATTCTCAAATCTTCCAAGGTGTTCTTCCGGGTCTGTGCTTCCGTCATATTCTCCTACCGCAGGTTGTCTGAAATTTGCGGGAGCTCCTCTCCTAAAATAGCTTGGGAGAAAGGACTTTCTCTCCTAGCCACTGAAGGTCGGCCACCTAGATGTTGACCCAATCACCTTATCTCTCCCCATACAGCTTCCATCGGATCCATCAGTGGAGGCTCTACTTGTGTATCTGCATCAGCACTTGCTACCCTATTATTTTCAGGGGCCTGCTCTGGTTGAACAGGCGATGGTGCCTGATTTGTTTGTGGAGGGGGTGAAGCTTGGTTAAGTTCCGTAGGTGGTGGAACTTGGTGTTGAAAAAAAATATTCCGCATGGTTCGATTGATGAATTGTGACAGTTGCTCCATAGTCAGATCTCCCACGTTCATAAGAGGAAGAGATGGTTGATCTTCTTGCGGTGGAGGGATATCATGATTTTCCATACTAGGACTTTCTCTTCCTCCAAGGTTCCTCCTGATTCCATGCCCACGTCCACGTCGTCCAGCCATATCAACGTCTTCAACTCAAGTTTCCCACAGACGGCGCCAATTGATATCACCAAAAATTACGATGAGCTGCTGCTATCAATAGAGATGGGGTTCACATCTCTTTCTTCTCTGATACTCAAAATAACGACGATGGTGGCAGTAAGTATCCTATAAGATGACCTGAAAGCACGAAGCAACAATGAGAAGGGGGCCGAAAATTTTTTCGGTGACTCCCATTCGACGCTCAAGTCAGGCGAGAGGATACGAGAAAATATACACTTGTAAAGTAAGTAAAAGAAATTAAGAATGAATGAGTTGATACCCAAACCTGGTATTTATAGGCAGAGACCAAGAGTTATCATGCCGCAAGGACTCCTTCCATGTTTATCCAAATATTACCCAGATATGTTAAGATCTTGTGAATACAATCAAATCCCAGATATTGCTCCGCAGATCTAGGACTTACCTAGTTTAGGGGGCTCAGTTTTCTTGTTTTGCACACGTATCAAGCAGGGAATGAGAAGAGCTCGGTCAATGAGCTCGGGTCCCAAAAGAGGTCGCCAGACAGTTTGGCGAAGGGTCAACAGATGAGACGAAACATGTCGGCCAAACAGGTCGGCCTTAACAAAGAGCGCGGAACAACAGGAGAGGTCTTTTGAGGAAGGTCAAGTAATACACGGCGGAATCAGGTCGGCTCATCAGGTTGTGTCTTCATATTTAAGGGGTATCTATTATATAACTATTATATATGAATATAATATTTATAATTAAAGTATAAATAAATAAATATTATTATTATATATATTATATATTAATATTATATTTTTATTAAAGTATAAATTTGAAGAATAATTTATAAATTACGCACATGGATTTTAAAATAAATATAAAATATTTAAATCTTTATTATAAATAGGAAAACAATATATTAAAATATTAATAAAATATAATTGAAATTGAAATGAATTGCAGGGAAAAAAATTGTTTGAAATTGTTGAATGTTGTAATTGTAAAAGTTATTGATGTGGTAGTGGAGTCTATTTCTGAAATTTGTAATTGCAAGGATAAAGATAACCTAAAATTGTTATGTATGAGAAATGTAAGTAAAATAAAAAAAATAATAAGAAGCCTTGTCGTGGTATGACGACGGCAAAAGGGCAATAATTAGCAATGGAAGGTAACCCACTAACCCTAAACCAAATTTGAAAACTCAATGGGATAGAATGGTAATTAGGTCAGTTGAGCATGATTGGTTTATCAATTATATTTAATTTTTTTAGTTTAACAACGTATCCAAGCTTGCGTCTGACTAATTATTGGGTGACGATCCCAGCTCTTCAGGACCACCACCAGGACAAACCCCCCACAATATTTCAGTGGAGAATTTGTCTCACACAGGATTCGAACATGCGACGTCGGAGGAATCTCTCCATATCGACTCAACCATTATCAATCAATCTATGCCATTAGGGACTCATATATATTTACTTGATCCCATTCATAATCATGTACACATTTTTTGATTTACCCAACAACTGGCGTGGCTTGTTCATTTAATAGTTTACTAGATAGGGTGAACATATCATTCGGAAAAAAACTATATTATTATATAACATGTCATACTATATTCTTAATTTTTAAATATTTAACGCATTAGATTTACTCAAGTGAGATCGACTATATAGATTTTCATTATTCAAACATAAAAACTTTGCCGATAGCTTGTTACCTAACTGCAACCCTCCTAATTTACCTGGGTTTGTGACCGATCATCACAGAATTAATATTTTTCGAGTTCAATGCACGAAATAACGATGCAACTAGAAGACTGTATTGTGTAATTGTATAAAACTCGAAAACAATTTCCATCTTAAACATACATCACCAGTATCTATGTTTCTCACACTTGTTACTACATCATCTCCTCTCATGTACATATACATATACATATACATCAACTAACATTACATTTCAAAGAATATATCCCAAAAAAACAGAAGCTTAACTTTGCATTGGTTGCTTCCCATTTCTCAAATCTAATATTTGGTTTGTGGATCGCGACGTACTTGCAGTCGCTGTTGCAGTTTGCGTACTCGTTGTAGAGCCGAAGGATTTAGAATTTGATTCACCAGAACTTCCTGTGTTGGTAGATCTTTGCTTGCGAGGCTTTCTGTATCTAGAAGTAGTGTATCCAGGTCTCATCGGCTCATCAAGAACAGTCGGTCTTCTTGATAATAATATGACTACACGTCGCATGTCGGGGCGTATCTGTGGATCCAATTGGGTGCAGAGTAGTCCGATCTGTATAAGCAATGATATTTGGCCTGTATCTGATGAAGGTTCCAGTGCAGGATCCAGAATTTCAATGACCCGATTTTTCTTGTACAGCTTGTATGCCTGAAAATGTAGACAACAAAAGTATTCAAGATTATATTATGATTGCACTATAATAATCTTAATGTTTAACTATAGAGAAGGTTTTATATCAATATAATTTTGAACAAAAAATCACGTTCTTACCCATTCGAGTAAGTTTTCAGCATTAGGGTCTCGATTAAAAGTTGAATTTTTTTGCCCGCTGATCAGCTCAAGAACCACAACACCAAAGCTGAAAACATCGGATTTTACAGAGAGATTGCCATGCATGAGATACTCTGGTGCCATATAGCCGCTGTTAACAATTCAACGCATTCTTTAATCAGTATTTTCCAGTTGTCACCAAGTAGAATGAACTCGGATGTCATTACCACATATTAATTACAGTTTTTGATGGTTATTTGAAAAATGTTTTCAAAGTGTTTCAGAAATAATATAGCGACCGTTTAGGAAACAATTAATATCCATTTTTCAAAGTTTTCAACATTTCTACCTCTTGCTTTTGGGATTTTGCAGCTTGGTGAGGTTGATTAATATGTAACTATATATCTTCATAACCTACATATCCAAAATAAAGAAAACAACTAATTCTCAAGAAATATTATCAAATTCCCAAAATTTAGTTTTGATTTCATTGGAGATTTTTCAGTCCTTTCGATGGACATATTTGACTTGTGACAAAATAGAAAAAAACTAATATATTCTTTTAAGGGGAACTTACTTGGTACCAGCTACACGAGTGTTAATATGTGTTTGATCTTCAGGATAGAGACGTGCAAGGCCAAAATCAGCAATCTTCGGATCCCAATTTTCATCAAGTAGAATATTGCTAGCTTTGATATCGCGGTGTATGATGCAACAGTGAGCATCCTCATGAAGATAAAGCAAGCCTTTTGCAATGCCTGTTATCATGTCACGTCTTCGATTCCAATCAAGAATTTCTCGTCCGCGAGACTCTGAATTGTTATAATATCATATGGGTTAATAATACTTTAATTTCATTTCCATTGCTTTAAGAGGCATGTCTATATATATATACTCACACACACACACTTTACAATGCAACATTCCAGTTATTTCCAAAGCTAACCAGCAGCAGAGAATGTAATAATTCGGGAAGTATTATTTGTTTGACGTAGTCAAACAACTAATTCTTAGCGCCTACGGTTCAAATAATAACTCCTATCAAAGGCTCGAAGCGGAAATCAAGGAGTTTCCAATAGTTTACGAACACTGCATGCCTACCTTAAAGTTATAGGAAATCTCTGTACTCAAATTATAACAAATTCTCTAAGCATTCCAACTTAAATCATCATATTCATCTTGCTAAATGTAGAGTTTATATACGACTATATACTTGAAATATACACATCTAGGTAAAGGAAAAAAGTGTAGAATTAACATTTGATTGACCCTATAGCTTCTAACACAAGAATCAAAGCTAAAACTAAATTCTTGAAAGCAACTATTACACCACCATAGTTGATTGGCCACATATAATCGAATAGCCTGTTAAACTTCATTCTTTGACCAAATATTGATAATCAAAGAACCAAATGGCGATTCGGAACTCAAAATTAACTAAAAACACTTACTGAATAAAAGTTTGTCAAGGCTCTCATTAGCAACATATTCATAAACAAGAAGCTTTTCTGCATCCTTGATACAGTAGCCCAACAGATTTACCACATTTCTATGCTGCACAAGGGCCAACAAATTTGCCTCATTTTGAAACTCTTTCTTCCCCTGACTTGACCTCTGCGACAGCCTCTTCACAGCTATTACTCTCCCATCATTCAATATTCCCTGAAAAGTCAAATATGAACAACCCAAAATCATATCTTGATTCCAAATTCCCACTCATGTCTAATGTTTTTAACTTAAATCCAACGCTATTCTTCACATATATTAACCAACGGCTCAATCTTGAAAACTAATTTACCTTGAATACTGGGCCAAATCCCCCTTCCCCAAGCTTCCGATCAGGATGAAAATTGTTGGTTGCTTTTGTAAGGGTTTGAAAAGAGAACCGCTTGTGTCCTTGTGCAGCAATTTCCTCAAAGCCCACATCGTTTTCATCTTTTGAATAGATCAAACAGTTAAAAAAAACACACACACACAAAAAATCCCAAAAACCCATTAAATTTGAATGATCATGAGACAAAATCAAACGACTAAAAATTCAAAATTCACCAAAAAAATACCTTTTCTTACAAGGGACGAGAAGGGCTTCATCAGGTTTTGGAGGAGGCTTTTGGATTTAGCCATCTCATTGGGATGAAGAAAAATTATTTGATGGAAGATAAAATAAACTATGTGTACGACTTTTAATCAATAAATTTGAAAATAATGGTTCCACTTTCTGACAAATACGCGTCAAATTCATTAGTTAGCAAAATCTGAAATTTTTCCGAAGCACGCAAACGAGTTGACCAAAACAAAAAGGTAAAATGCATTTAGTCCGTTATTATTCAATAGTCCACAATTATGATCCTCGTGGTTTTAAATTTATAATTTTGATTCTCTGTATTTTTTATCCGAACAAGTTTGATCTTTTATCTTTTATCACGTGAAATATTAGTCCATTAACTATCATAATTCACAATTTTAATTCTTCAATTATCAAAATTTGTAATTTTAGTCAATTAAAATTTAAAAGTTCTTCCCCACCGCAAATGATTTGAGCCGCATGTTCTCTACTCAAGTCTGAATATCAATCATCATCGGCCAGAAATTGAAGTTTCTTTTGTTAATCAAGTGTTTTAAATAATATCTCTCAACGTGTATCTCAGAAAAAAATAATAATGGCTTCAAAAATAATTTTTATGTCGATGCGAGATTTGTAATCTCTATCCTTAAGACAATATTGTCCCGCTATGTTACTAACGGTTTGCTATTGCAATTTGCCTCCCAAGATGCAACGACTATGACTTGTGATAGGAGCACTCCAAATCACAAGTCCTCAAACCACAAAAGTTCAAAGCACTCAATTTTGATGAATAACAAATGTTCTCAAATTTCACTAAAAATCATGAATGAATTTCGAAATTCTCTTTGTACAAATCAAGTGGGTTTATGTTGTTTAAATAGCAGACCAAAAACCAAGTCCAAAGGACACCATTTGGAGGCCATATTTGGCCAAAAATCGCACCTCAAACATGAATGAACATACTGTTTCACAAATCTGAAACATGGCTCGATCGATCGAGTACCCCGCTAGATCGATCGATCTCCTGTAGCAAACTAACCAGAAATTTCCTGGTCCGCTCGATTGATCGAGCTACTGTGCTCGATCGATCGAGCCTTTATAAAAAATAATTACTTTAATTCAATCATTTCGTTTTTTCCAACACCAAGTTCATCTCTGCCGCGGATCACCGGAGTTGGCCAGCTCCTCCAAGGGCGCCCACCTCCCTAGTATGCTAGCCACTCCATTTCGAGAGCTCGGTAATGTCTGCGGCTGTGGAGCGGGTTGTGTTGAGGCTGACAGAGAGGATGTTGGCTGTGAGGAGCTTTGGGCTTTGTATATGGCGGTTGCTTGGGTTGAGAGGGGCAGTGGCATTCTTAAGAATTCTATACAAATTCTTTGGAGCTTGCCCAACAGTCAATGTGGATTGTAACACTATCATGAATTCATGATGATTCACATACTGAGATATGTCATACTCGGTCTTGATTTCGACCCAGCAGAAAATAGAAAGACTAGGCAATGAATTCAGACTCTACCAGCTCATACCGATCCATGAATGGGAAAATCTCTATATCACTAAAATAAGCTGCCAGTTAGAGCTTCTCCGTTGTGGTGTACATATACAAATACTCCTGGGGAATCTTCTTTTGAATTTTGTTCTGTGCTTCCGTATGTGTCCACTCAGCTCACTTAGATTAAAGACTGCAGAAAATATTTTGATTGGTTTTCGATAAATATAACTAGTTAGGAAATGAACTGTTTGCACGTATATAATTAGGACAAGCATTTGCTTATTATTGTATATATCATTAACTGATTCAGACATATGTGGAGATTAACATCCTTACTCAACAATGAGATGGAGATAATGCCATGTTTATGTGCTTTTCAGTGTTGAGTATGTTGTTGTCTTATATGTTCGTCATGTATGAAAAAGAAGTTTATCGTGGTTCACATGCTATTTTTATATAAGATTTGGTTTCCCTTTATAATGGTTTTTCCATACTCGTAATGCTCTAAATATCATCTCATTGCATTATTGAGCTGGTATAATTTGACGTTGAATTTTAAGTGTTTGATGGATTGTGCCACACCTTTTCATATGTTTTTCTTGGTTAGTCCGATTTTATTCAATTGAAGCTCTTTTTTTTGGTTTGCAAATGTTGTGACAATCTCAAACATGAGCATGTTTCGGGGTCTTTTGTATTAATGGTTGCAAGTATTGGGCTATGCGTATCAATATGTGTTATTATCTGTTATACATTTGTTGTTTAGCTGATTCCTATGTTTGGGATTATGATTGAAAAAAAACTTGGAGATTGGTAAGCAGAAGCTAACGTCTCCCAGCCACCTTTGAGCCCTGAAGGTGGTGCCCAGGAGCTTTGTTATTTGGAAATGCGATTGCAATATTTGTTAGATGCTGAAATGTAAAATAAGGATTGAAATTAAAAATTCTGATAATTAAAGATTAAAATTGTGGATAAGTTTTTTTTTTTTTGGTTTCCTTGACAAAATGTTAGATGCTTTATATATATTTTTGTGTAATTAGTATAATCAAGGTGAAGTATTCACATAATATAATAAAAAGTCAAACGTAAAAGCTTTAGGATTAAATACGTATATATCCATGGCGATTTACAACTATAAAAACATATATATCTTCCTGAGGTTTGTAGTTTGTACCCAGTAAATTTAAAAATTATATATATATATATCTCCCTCGAGATATATGTTTATATACTAATTATTCTTTTGAATAAGATGAAAAGTAGATAAAACTATTGGGGGTTGCATTCTTAAACTTAGTGAGTATATATGCAATTTCGGGGTAGAAAATAGAAATATATAATTTTTAAAATTAACTTGATATTTTTGTCGTTATTGTAACCTAAAAACATTGTATGTAATTAAACCAAAACTTATAAAATTTAAAAGAATCATATAAAATTGAGAAGCACAAGCATTCTTTGGAATATAATTTTAAAATCTATATAGAAGAATTATTAAGTTATACGATTACTATTTTTTCATCGTTTTCTGAAAAATTTGTAAGATAAAAGAAAACTAAGCCAGGAAAATAAATAATCTCCGAATGTTTGAAAAGAATTGTGTTGTTGAATTTTTTTTTTATATATTGTATTTGGATCTAATGATTTGAAATATGTAGATTTTAAATTTCTTATTCAAATCCATCATTTTGTTTTAAATAAAATATTAAACTATGTATTTTAAATTTTCATTGTTTTTTAATATATCTTTCTTTATCTTTTAGAATGATATGAAATAATAATATATTACTTATGTCTTTTAAATGATTAGTTTTTAAATTCTTTTCTTCGAATCAAATCTTTCTATCAAATTAGAACGAGATCTTAGTAGTTTTGTTAAAATACATATTATTTATTTATATGAAAAAATAGGTACTATCATATAATCTAATAACAATGTTTGACCGGAAAATCTCTCCCTCTCGACTAAGTCAAAGTCAAATGCTGAATTTTATAACGAAGAGTTACTCAAATTAAACTCAAATTAAAAACTGTTACAATTAACAGTAGCAATTTGAACGATTCCACCTATCATATTCAATTAAATGTCATAATTTAGACCATTTGGTCTATCGGCGTATACATCTCCCATTTGAGAAGAGACATGTGTTCAAATCAACATAAAAACAATTCTTCTTTTTCCAATTGTTGTTGTAATAATTGATAAAAAAATATATACCATAATTCGGAATCCATATAATTGCAAAGATTAAATCTTTTTTTGCCGATAATAAATAGACTTTTTATTAGTATATTTTGATACAGCAAAGCTTATATTATAAAACCGAGTTTTTGGCAACGAACATTGTCTATGTGGTTTTCCAAATGATTACACCAATATGATTTAAAAATAGACAATTTATCATATGTGATTATCAAAATAAGCAATGTGTTTTGAAAATAGACAGTTTACACATTTTGATTTGTGAATGTGTAAAATACCTCCTCAATATAAGATGACATTGTGTTATAAGTGCAAACCACACGACGATTATATTGACTATTTTGAAAACCATATATACTATCTAAACTGTCTATTTACATATCACTAGAGGTAAAATGTATATTATACTTGATAGATTACCACTTGACTCTATAAAATTAGTATACAGGTTAACCAAAAACCTACCATTATAAAAGTCAAAAGATTTATACATTTTATCGTCAAGAGTAAGATAAATTTGTGTAACATAATAATATGAAAGAGTTATAATTCTTAAAAAAATGTGAAATGAAATCATCTTTGAAAAATATCATGATTTGAACCAAATATTTTAAAAATGTGAAGAGAGACACCACAACTTTTTTTAAAAGAAAAGTTGAACTATCTGTCCATCATTTCTTCAAGTGGCGCTATCAGCTGTAAGTTAATTAATTGAGTTCTCATCAATTTGACGACAACCACGAAAAGTGACAGCAAACTCCATAAGTAAAAAAGATATAAACAAACACATTTAATTGAGTTAGTGACGGATTATCTCCTGTGATTTTAAAAATATTCCATGTTGTTTGAAAAAATGCATTTTAATATTTTACCCTTTGTATTTTTGGAAATAATACCCAATTGTGGTTGGAAAATAGGTATTTCACCATCCTGTGATTTTGAATATATGTAATTTAAAAATATACAGATTATCCCATGTTGTTTCAAAAGGGGGTATTTTAATATTTTACCCATTGTGGCTTGCAAAAAAAATGGCATCAAAAGGGGGTATTTTACACATTCACAAATTACAAGGCGTAAAATATATATATTTAAAATCACATGGGATAAAATACATATTTCAAACCATAGGGAGATAATCTGCATATTTTCAAAACCACAATCGTGGAAAATATATATTTCCAAATCACATGGGATAATCTACTCATTTTCAAGGCTATAGGGGGAATCCAACACTAGCTCCACTTTCATATATATACACACAACTAATACATTTGAGTTCAGCTAAACAAACCTCAAAATTTTTAAAATTGGACTGGAAAAAGTTCCTTACCTCTTTGCCTAACCTTTTATAAGTAAAAATTTAAAAAATAAAATATAATAAAATTGTGCTATATCCATGTCTAGTCTTCTGTTCTCATTTCCAGTTCATACACATAAATGAATGACAAAACTATACTAAATATTTTTACATTTATTTTAAGAGCATATTTCATTCATCTGCATATGAAAACTGGATAAAATCCAACGACGTAAACAGAAGATCTGAAAATGGTGCTACTCATGCTGAAAATGACTTATACTAAGGGGCGGAGCCACGATTGTGATAGAGTAGACTTCAACTCATGCAATTTTTTAAAAGAACAAAATTTTTAATGTTAATTTTCAGAAATTTTATTTTTTAGTACAACCCTCTAAAACGTTATAGCCCTCTAAACCTAACTAAAACGACCAACCCCAGGTAATCCGTCTGTATTTCTACTTAGCACTGCTACACAACAAACACATCATTTATCACCCCCTTTCCCTTTAAATGGGAATGGACACAATCCCACAAAAAAAATTGGGCCTACTTAGACAAGACAACTAGGAAAAAGGTACCAAAAGCTAAGAAAATTGCAGCTTCTGGTCCGCCAAGATTTGCCTAAACATATCAAGAACATCAAGTCTCATTTTTGTAAGAAATGATTTTCGAAAGAATTCCCCTGCTGTTTAGGGTGATCCTTATCGTTCTCTTCGTGTATTTTTGCAAATTCACAACTGCAAAATGACTGACATTTTATAAATGTGCATGTATAGGCAATGCCATTTGATAATATTGATAATGCAAGTTTTAAAGAAGTACCATGTTCTTGTTGGGATCCAGTTCTTGGCCTCGACTACTTCAAATTACTACATTTTCTGTCAGCTTTCTTGCACGAACTCCACATTGCGTAGGCAACGAAGATGTTGCAAGATCTCTTGAAGGAGATGCATTCCTTTGCCGCCTTTATTTAGGAAGCTAATACAATGCTTTAAGAACTCTCTATCAGACTCAAAAGCTAGTAGCCTTTGATGCAGATGATCCACCTCCTCTTCAATGGCAACTTTCTTGTTTTCGGTTCCTAAGTTACATTCGTAAGTGTCGTGCATCCCGTTTGAGTCTATTCCATTTGCGTTCCCATTCGGTTCTTCATCTAATTTCATCAAATGGTAGCATTGAAAAGAGGGAGAAGCGATTTCCCTTTTGGAACGACGATTCTTCTCTGCTGATGATTCTTGCCATTCATCAAGAATCCACTAGAATGAAAATGAGTATTCCCATTATCTTTTTTCAAATCTTCCGGCTCGTCTATTGCCACGAGCTTTTCTTCTAACATCTTAAGCTGTTCAAGGATGGAGAATCTCTCTTCCGCAGAATCTGCTAAATATTCGTCCAATTTAGCAACTGCATCCACAGGAGTGGTGAATTCTTGATGACTGAAAAAAGCTTCTCCCCCTTTTGCTTCTTGCTCGTTATGTGATCTGTTTCGTGAACCGATAATGCTTCAATTCAACCATTGGCTCCTAAACATGCATAGGACCTAACAGAAAGCAAACGTTAGAATCTTGACAAAAAGGGGGGGAGAGAAACTAGAGTTTCTTTTTTTCTTTAACTTTTCAAATCGGTAAAACAATAAGTCAAAAGTACCATCATGTTCAGCTTCACATGAATGGACAGATGCTTGATTTTGCATTTGATCTGTTATATCTAAATCAGGAATTTCTGTCCCAACTGTGAGATGTCAGTTTCATTTTCATTTGTCACCACTTCAGAAAATTATTCGGAAGCTGTATTATTCAGATAAATAGTATGCTTTCAATATATAAACACACCCTTAACTTAAATATGATGAAATTATTTCAAGGAACAAACGTACGTACCAGCATTAACATAAGAATGCTTCTCCCCTTCTGCTCCTTCCAGTTCTTGATCAAAATCACTTACTAGTTCAGATGGAAATTGTTTTACCTGAAAATCTGTAAATTCTTCAAAGTTCTTGGCATGAAAAACCTCAGAGGATTTTCAGTCTCTCCGATCTCCATTGAATCAAGCCCTTCAAATTTAGGCTCCTCATTAATGTCAACATCAAGAATTTGTCAAGATGGTGTGCCAGCTCATCAATCTAAGGCCGATTACTTAATTTCTAGTTAATAACTGTTTGTTAAATATAAAATAGCAGTTAGCACTCTAATTATATTTTGAGTATAAATAATAAGATACTTGTATAATTCAATTTAATTCAGTGATAGGTAAACAGAATACTCTGTATCTTTACAATTTATTCAATGAGAAATTCTTTCAATTTGTTCTTCATCTTTGATCTTAACATGGTATCATTCGCTACGGATTGATCCGTCCATACTTCCGCACAATTTCGTTCTTTCAATATTTTGTTCTTCCTCTGAAATTTTCAATTGATGGCGTTACCAAAACCTAACTCTAACCTCGGTGCATAATCTTCTCAATCCGACGGAAGATCCATCCACGCCCTTTTATCTTCATTCTAGCGACAATCCAGTTGCGTTAATTGTTGGTGAAATTCTTACAAAATCTGTAGAAATGGCTTTCAGCGTCAAAATAAATCTGCCTTTCTTGATGGCACTTTGCCTTGTCCTTCTATTTCTTCGAATATTCTATTTTTCGCATGGATACGAGCAAATAATCTCATTCTGTCATGGCTTTTGAACTCTATCTCAAAAGATATTCGTCAAAGTTTGTTGTATTTTGCGTCTGCTCGTGAAGTCTGGGTTGAATTTCACACAAAGTTTGCCAAGAGTGATGGTCCACGAGTGTTTCAACTTGAGAAAGTGTTAAGTACAATCAGTCAAAATTCTTTGTCGGTTACCCAATATTATAATTCTTTCAAGTCTTTTTGGGAGGAGTACATCAACTATTGCCCCGTTTTTCGTTGTAATTGTGGTACAATGAGTAAATGTTCATGTATATTCTTGAGGCTATTTCGAATTCTCATCAAACCGAAGTGTTTTAAAATTTCTTATTGGTTTGCATGATTCATACTCCCTTATTCGAAGTCAAATTATCCTTGTTTCACCCTTGCCTTCTCTTGCCAAAATCTATTTTCTGTTATTGCAAGAGGAGACTCAAAGATCTCTTCAGAACTACTCAACAGTTTTCTTAGATCATCTGGCTATGTTGGCCAAACAAGGGAACACTTCATCTCACTATAGCCTTGCTATGGACTCTACTGCATTACTGGCCAAGAGCATGCATAATAAAGACAAGAAGTCTCTAAAATGTTCCCATTGTGGATATAATGGGCATACAATTGATAAATGCTTTCAGTTGATCAGCTATCCCCCAGGTTGGAATGGTCCGAAAGGCATCAGAATTGCTCCAAATTATGTTAATGCTAATGCTACTTCTACAAGTTCCTCTATGGCCTCTTCGATCGATTTTTCTCAGGAATTCTACAATCAATTTCTAGCATTTACCAAGTCTCAATCTCAACAACCTGCTAATCATATTTCATCTGATCCAAGCCAACCTATGGCAGCTACTGTCTTGAAAGGTAATCAGACAGATAACATTAAATTAGTTTTTTGTAATATTCTCGCTTCAGACCATCCCTAAAAATTGGATTTTAGACACAGGTGCTACAGACCATATGATCTGTGATTCATCTTTTTATACAAATTGTATGTTTCTGCTGTAAATGTTCACCTTCCAAATGGTGAAATAACTCAAGCAACACATATTGGTGAAGTCCAACTCACTCCTAGTCTTCGACTTAAAAATGTTCTGTGTGTTCCTTGTTATAATTTTAATCTAATTTTTGTATCCAAATTAACAAAATATAATGATTTTAGTCTTCAGTTTGTTTCTAATTGTTGAAATCCAAGAAAATGACTGGTTTTGCTGAAACACATGAAGGCCTATATCATTTCACTTTGCCTATAAATAATTTTGTAGTTGTTACAAAGTCTATACATTTGTTTGATATGAACAATACTCGGCACACTAGGCTCGGACATCTGTCTCTAAGTTGCATGATGATGATTCCTGGTTTGAATACTACATGCAATACTTTGAATAAAGTTCCATGAGATATATGTCATTTTTCTAGACAAAGAAAACTTCCTTACATTGTTAGTAATTCTACTACTTCTCATGCATTTGACTTATTACATTGCAATGTTTGGGGACCATTTTCAGTTCAGTCATACACTGGTCATAAGTTTTTCTAAACCATTGTGGTTGATTATACTAGATGTACTTGGATTTATGTAATGAAAATGAAGTCTGAAACTCGAACAAATCTACAAATTTTTCATAATCTAGTACTCATTCAATTAAACACTAAAAGTAAAACAAAAGAACTAACAATGGGATTGAATTCATACTTAAAGATTTATACTACGATAATGGTATTGTTGTAGTTGCGTAGAAAACCCGCAACAAAATGGTATAGTTGAGAGGAAACATCAACATTTATTACAAGTTGCACGATCTTTGTTGTTTCATACTTCCTTTATATTTTTGGTCCGATTGTGTTTTAGCTGCAGCACACATTATTAATCGTGTACCATCCAAAGTTCTAGGAAATAAATCACCATTTGAAATGTTGTACAATAAACCTGCTTCATACTCACATTTGAGAACCATCGGATGCCTATGCTATGTTTCTACCCTTTCCGCTAATCGAAATAGATTTCATTTTCGTGCAGAAGAATGTATTTTTATAGGATATCTCTTAGGTTATAAATGATATAAATTGTACAATCTTCAAACTAATCAAACTTTAATTTCTCGAAATGTTGAGTTTTATGAAAATATTTCTCCTTTAAAAAATGGACATAATTCTGATTTGGATTCTCAACAAAACATTTGCGATGATGTTTTAATTACCATTCCGAATTGTTACAATGACCATTGTAATTATCCTGTCAATTCTACAAGAAATGTATGTTTTCCAGAGAGTGATATTATTACACAGGTCGAGGTAACTTCGGCTCCCAACCACCTTCAGTCTGATCCTGATAACGCTGTTGTACCCAATACTCATTGATCCCTACTAGTCCACAAACAGAAGCTCCTCACAGGAAAACAACAAGAAGCAGGAATCCACCTAAGTATCTCAGTGTGTATGATTGCACTCTTCCAAAGTCAGTGGCCAGATCATCTACACAATTGGTTTCTTATGGTAAACAATATCCCATCTCTCGTTTTCTTTCTTCTAATTATCTAGCTTCGCCACATCAGGTTTTCAGAGCTTCATTTTCACAAATCTTTGAGCCAAAGAATTACAAACAAACATCATAATATCCAAAATGGCAAGATGCCATGGATGCTGAAATCACACCTTTAGAAAAGACTAAAACTTGTGTTTTAACAGACCTGCCCTCTAACAAACAAGATAGGGTGTAAATGGGTATACAAGGTAAAATCAAAGATGATGGGAGCTTCGAACGATATAAAGCAAGATTAGTTGCCAATGGTACACTCAACAGGAAGGTATTGATTATTTTGATACTTTTCCCCCTGTAGCCAAACTAATTGTAAATAACACATTTTTACATGGGGATCTCGACGAGAAAGTCTATATGCAGCCTCTTCCTGGATATTGCTAGCAAGATGATACGAGAGTGTGTAAACTAATCAAGAGCTTATATGGACTTAAACAAGCTTCGCGACAATGGTTTCACAAACTTACAGGTTGCCTTCTTCAATATGGTTTTATTCAGTCTAAATATGATTGCTATTTATTAACTCTATCTAATCATAAATCATTTTACTGCATTGCTAGTTTACATAGATGGCATATTCTTACAGGAAATAACCTCCAGGAAATAAATCCGATCAAGAAACACTTAGATGACAAATTCACCATCAAAGACCTTGGTAACCTCAAATATACTTTTGGTTTAGAAGCGACTAGATCAAAGGAAGACATAAACTTATGTCAAAGAAAATATGCATACATGCTTATTGATGCATGATATATTAGGTTGTAAACCATCGTTAACACCTATGGAATCAACTCTAAAATTGACATCTACAGATAATAATCTATATTACACCGACACTCCAAGAAATCATCACATGCAGTGTCGTATACTCCGCGGACACAGACACGGCAGGACACGGGTGCGATACGGTGTCGGACACGCCACGTGGCATGTCTGGCCTTTAATGGATATGTATAATATATATAAAAAAAATAAAAAATTATTACCATATCCTAGAAGTGCCATGTCCTGTAATTTTGAAAATCTGTGTACCCGTATCTATGTCCGTGCAGCATAGATAATAATTATCTCACGTATCCTACATCATATCGGAGATTAGTTGATAGACTACTATATCTTACAATAACACGTCCAGATTTATTATTCGGTGTTCAATGTCTTAGTTATGTGTAAGCCAACCCAATCTCATCTAGCCGCAACACAAGAGTTCTAAGATATCTTAATTCAACTCCCAGGACAAGGAATATTTTAATCAAAGTCATCTAATTCACAACTAAAAGTTCCACAGACAGTGATTGGGTAGGAGGCTTAGATACAAGGAGTGTCACCGGCTATGCTATTTTTCTTCGTGACTCATTGATTTCTTGGAAGTCAAAGTAGCAACCCACAGTAAATCGATTATCAGCAGAAGCTGAATACCGAGCTTTAGCTTCGACAATTTGTGAAGTACAATGGTTACTTTATTTGTTAAATGACTTTCGAATCATTCACAATTTTCCTGCTTTGATATTCACTGATATACTCATGTGTTCCATGAAAGGACAAAACATATTCAAACAGATCGTCATTTGATAAGAGAAAGGGTTTAAGAAAGCTTGATCAAGGTTCTACATATCTCAGCAACAGAACAAATTGCAGACATTTTTACAAAACCTTTGGGGACTCACTTAGTTCAATCATTTAGTGTCAAGATGAACATGAACAACATACATGTCAAGATGGTGTGCCAGCTCATCAATGTAAGGCCGATTAGTTAATTTTTAGTTAATAACAGTTTGTTAAATATAAAATAGCAGTTAGCACTCTAATTATATTTTGAGTGTTTAATTCAGTGATAGGAAACAGAATACTCTCTGTATCTTTAGAATTTATTAATGAGAAATTCTTTCATTTGTTCTTCATCTTTGATCTTAACAGAATTGAATCCACCTCCAGTAATCTTCTCACATTCTTCATAACAAATTCGTCCTCTTCTTGAACCTGAAACCCGCAATCCAAACCACATTCTTGAACCTTAATTGTACCATGACGTTCAATCTCGACACTCTCCTTGCTCTGATGTTTTTCTGTCGAATCGATTAACGCAACGGGGACGAGCCTTTGTTCCACCATAGTCCAGAAAGAACTCAAAATGTTTGAGGAGAAATTTCAGTAGAAGCATTTTCTTCAACACACACTTGAACAGACTTAACTTTCATGATCAAAGTTGAGTTTCCTCCATTAAAGTCGCCTCCTCCTCCCGCATCTCCATATTATTTTTCTACTTTTAATGTTTTCATCTGTTCAATTTCTGCAACTTCCAAGCTTCTATCAAGCTCAGAATCAATCTCATATTCATTCATATCTTGCAAAACCTTTTCACCATCCCATAAATTAGCAGCAAAATCTGATATTTGCTTATCAAGATCACAATTTTCTTGAATATAATTATCATCCAAAGCGAAATCCTTTTTGTGGTCACATTCCATAACATCCCAAGATGGTGTTTTTAGGAATATATAAGAGGAATATGTATCGTCATTGCGATTACTATTATCCAAACATACCCCACAGCAAGAACAATTCGTACTCACCTCACCATTTTCACCCACCTTTTCTTCAACCCTCTGAATCATTCCAAAATCTCTAACCCTTTACATAAATATATTTTTGTTTTCCATTTAAATGATATGGTTATTAGCCTATATGATGCATAAAAGTTCGACAAAATAATGATAAGAAGCCAGCGCGACCCGATGACATTCACCGTTTATTAAATTTTAAAATAATGTTCCTGATTACATATTAAATATTGATTTATTTTTTTTAAAATGAAATAATTTGTTGATACAAATTCGTTATTTCCCATTATTTTGTGGGACCAAAATGATATAGTTACTAAAAAAAGAAAAATGAAAAATCTTACAAAAAAGTGAACCAAATAATTATTTTCAAAAAGATCGGAATCCTAACGGCGTAGTTGGGATTGGGATAAGCGTCTAAGAAATTGCTGACTCCCTAACCCTAAACCTAATTGCCATTATACTTACTAATCTCTCGTAAAAACATATACAAAGAAAGCAAGATATTCATCACCTTTTCATAGTTACCTTTTCATAGTTATCTGAAACGTTTCTTGCGCTCAATCGTGATCTGATCTCTCTCCTCTTGCCCTCTCTCGCTATTATATCTCTTTGTTCCTCGTCCCTCTCGTTTCTTTCTTTTGCATCCCAAATTTTAGTTGTGAATGCTGGAAATTTCGGCTGCGACATTGATGATCACCCCCTCTTGTTCAAGAAGGGGGATTTCGATTCCCGTCGCTAATTCTTTCTGCTTTGGTTCTTGCATGGAGGGCTGGTACTATCGCTGCCTTGGCCTCGACCCATGAATAAGAACGCGATTATATTATCTTTTTCCCATTCTGAGATCCGATTTTCACAACCCTTTTTCCTTCATTATATTTGAACTACTACTTCATTTCGCTTGTCGATTTCGTGTTATAAAGTATTCTGAAAGAAAGCCAAAGATTTCATTTTGATAATAACAGATGTTGAATTATAAGCAGAAGAAGAATCAGGCCCTCAAGGGCAATCGGTTCTTGATTAGCGTTACGGTGCTTGGGAGCGCTGGCCCCATTCGGTTCGTTGTTAACGAGGAGGATCTTGTTTCTGCCGTCATTGGAACTGCTCTGAAATCCTATGCGCGTGAGGGCAGGCTCCCTGTTCTTGGTTCCAGTCTCCATAATTTTATGCTGTATTGTCCTATTTCTGGAACTGAAGGTACTAACTTAATGTTCAAGTTGTGTTCTCCTTAGTTATTCTGTTAAACGATTAAATATATTCTGTTTTCTTGATTAATAGCTGTTTTTACATCAATGTCCCTTAATCAGTTAATTGTGGCCAAGGTGATTTTTGTAGGATTTATGTTGCTGAATTTGATAATTCGAGTATTTTTTTTTTGTTTTTCTTGGGATTTTGATGAAAAAAAAGTATTTTTTTGGTTTCTTCTTTTTTCTATAGCTCTGAGTCCACGGGAGAATATTGGGTCAGTTGGTGTCCGCAACTTCATGCTGTGCAAGAAGCCACAAACTGAGAATGCCATTGATGGTGAGAAGTCACCCACAGTGTCTCAAAAGGCAGCTGGAAGTTGGAAGACATGGTTCCATAAGTCTCTGTCGCTTAAGATATCTTCTCATTGACTTAAACTGAGTCTAGTCATTGGGTACTTTTAGTTTGTTAGGGAATCCCCTGTTGTTTCGTTGATCTTTTGCTTATCAGTTTCAAGCTTGTTTTCTGCTTGGTCACACGTACTTTGAAGCATGTAACGAACGATATATCGAAACCTTAATGTTTCTGTTCCTTCACCTGAATAAATTAGACTTGGTTGCTATTTGGTTTGTGTTTTATCTCCTTTACTTTTCTTTTTTTCCCGATTAAATTGATACACGAATATAAAGATGGACTTTCTAATTCATTTCCACGGAAATAAACTTCAATACGAATTCTATTGGCAGTCCATATATGATTAGAAAAGGAAAATTATAAGGTAAAGGCACAAGCATAATTCTACACAACCTGAAATTCATATTTTGCATTATCCTGCTAACTTATCGAGGGATGTCAATTTTCTGAATAAATGTTTAGTGGCCTCCTCCTTAAGCTCTTCGGCTGTAAAACTTTTGTTTTTCATTCTTGGACAAATGTTGATCCAATAGAGAACATCTCTTGCAGTCTATTGACGTTATTTTCAGGGGAAATTACATGGAAGTCCACTTTGGTGACACAAAATCTACTTAAGTCTTGAGAAAAAATCTTAGTGCATAAAAAACCAAATTGGAAACAATTGTGTTGAAATAAGTCCACTTTTCAAATTTTCAAATCAATTGGGTGTTTTATGATGACTCTTTTACCCCTCAATAGTTTGATATATTGCATTCGGGAAAAATGCATTTTTGGTCCCTTATGTTTCATTAGTCAGCATTTTTGGTTCTCATGGTTTCAAAAATGCAATTTTGGTCCTCTATGTTTCTTGTTTCAGCGATTTAGGTCCTTTATCTTTTACCACTGTAATTTTAGTCCTCTAATTATCAGAATCCACAATTTTAGTCATTTATATTTTAAATCTGCAATTTTAGTCCTTGATATTTAAGTTTTAAAAATTAAAATAAGTTCCATTCTGATATTGTGTTTTGAATTGATTCAAATTAAGTTTTTATGATAAAAAAATTTAATCCAATTATCTAATAAATGTTTATTAAAAATGGATTAAATTTGATTTTTTTAAATATAAAATCGTATATTAAAATTTTTGGGATAGACTATGGCATTATAAAAAAGGTATTTACGCAAATAATTAAATTAAAAATATTTTATCGGCTGGAATATATAAATAAATTATTTTAAAAAAAATTAAATATAAATATATAAATTCTACTTTCAAAAGATTAAAATAAAATGAGAAATGAAAATCAAACCAAGTTTTAGCATCTATCTAGCCGTGTACCAGTTAGACAAATAATGTTTATCCAATAATTTCATTAAAATATTGTTTAAAAAGGGGTAGAAATAATGTTTAGAAAGTTAATTCAAGTTTTAGAAAAATTAAATTATATTTGTATAAGTCAAATTCTTATAATCATTCATTTGAAATAAATTTAATCTAATATAAAGCTTTTAAAAAAAACTAAGAACGTGAAAGCAATGTAAATATAATATCTAATTTTTAATTAATTGAGTGATTAGTTAGACATATCTACCCCTTTTTAAACAATAATTTAATGAAATTATTGGACAAATATTATTTGTCTAACTGCTACACGGCTAGATAGATGCTAAAACTTGGTTTGATTTTCATTTCTCAATTTGTTTTAATCTTTTGAAAGTAGAAAATATATATTTATATTTAATTTTTTTTTTAAATAATTTATTTATATATTCCAGCCGATAAAATATTTTTAATTTAATTATTTGCGTAAATACCTTTTTTATAATGCCATAGTCTATCCCTAATATACGATTTTATATTTAAAAAAATCAAATTTAATCCATTTTTAATAAACATTTATTAGATAATTGGATTAAATTTTTTATCATAAAAACTTAATTTGAATCAATTCAAAACACAATATCAAGAATGGAACTTATTTTAATTTTTAAAACTTAAATATCAAGGACTAAAATTGCAGATTTAAAACATAAATGACTAAAATTGTGGATTCTGATAATTAGAGGACTAAAATTACAGTGGTAAAAGATAAAGGACCTAAATCGCTGAAACAAGAAACATAGAGGACCAAAATTGCATTTTTGAAACCATGAGGACCAAAAATGCTGACTAATGAAACATAAGGGACCAAAAATGCATTTCCCCCTATTGCATTCTATCCTTTAGGCTTTTGTTTAAATTACAAAGAAGTCCATATATAATATTTAATTATCTTTGTTATCCTTATATTTATAAATAGCAACATTTAACATCGTCTTTTTACAAGTCCCCGTTTTATGCGATCTTTTATGCGATCCTTGGCTTTTTACAAGTCCCCGTTTTATGCGATCTTTTATGCGATCCTTGGCACAAAATAGTATCAGAGCCTAGGTTTATTCTGGAAATACTATGATAATATCTTGAAATTAATTTGTAACCTATACGGAGGTGACGATTCAAGAAAAATATGGACCCGAACGTTTGTTCGAAGTGTCATTCTTACAGGTGGTATTTTCAGAAATTGGAAAAACTAAATCAAAAACATATGGCAGAAGCTCAACGCTTCAACCATAAGTGGAAACAATTACGAGGAACAGGTTTATGCACTCCAAGCATAAATCATTACAAGAAATTGGAAAGGATGGCGAAGAGGCTTCATCAAGTGAACCTCAAACTTCAGTTCCAGTTAGCCGAACTTCAGGAGGACAATCATCCTGAACACGAGGACGTTGTACCAGACCCCAATGATCTAACAGGGTCCGGACCGGATGAATAAGATGGGTGAGCCAACCTTTCGAGAAATCGAGCCCGATTCTTCTAAGATTTCCCAAGATCTTAGAGAGATCCAAAAGACAGTGCAGCGCTATGGATATCTTCAATACCATGTCCCTACACAAATCCATCAGATCCAGAGTCAGATGGAGACCATGATTAAACATCAGAAGGAGATTCTTGAAAACCTTCAAGATGTTCAAACCCGAGTAAAGGAATTGGAGTCAAGACCCAGTCCTACAGGAAGAAGAAAAGGAGGATGGTTGCCACCATCTTACGGAACAGAACCCCTTTTACACCAAAAGGGGAAAGCAGAGGAGGTCCGAAGGCCGTTAACTGAGTCTGAAAAAATGATTGCAGTCCTACGATGAGAACCCATACTTCCCACAAAGTAATGGAAAGAATCAACCTGGAAGATCTACGGGATCTTGAAGATCTAAGGGATCTTGCTGATTCATTTGCGGGATTAAATCTCGTAGAAATCAAGACAGGAGAGCTTGTACAAAGACCTCCACCACAAGAGAGCTTCGGGTCACACAATCCACCCGAAGGAGACCAAAGTATGCCACACAGGGATGATTTCACCTCAGCAACTTTGGATCCCCCAGTAGGAACAAGGAACCGTTCCCGAAGGCCAGATATTCATCAGACGCCATATGGGAAGTCACAGCTAGATCCAATCCATCCATATTGACTTATGCTCAACATGGATAATTAGGATTTCAAAAACAGAGAACTTCTTATTGATGAATGGGCTTCAGCAATGAGAATAGCAGCAGGAACACTTGACTTAGGCAAAGAATGATTCATTTTACTTCTAAAAATGAGTCTGGAAGGATCAGTCAAGATTGCCTGGGATCTTGGAGACCCAGGAACCAAGGAAGAAGTTTTAGCCGGAGAGTCCTTGAAAGAGATCGTGGACAAGATGGCGAGATTCTTCAAAATCTGTTTCATCGGAATAAGCTACTTCGAGGGAATGGAGGAAGAAAAGGCTAAGAAATACAGACAAGCTCTAATTAGCCTAGAACTACATGACATCTGCTATGTAGATGAGTACATCAAACTCTTTACAGAGTATCGATGGAAGTCGAAGATAGCGGAAAACGATGCAGCGGAGCTGTTTTTTGTCAAAATTCCGAGCCCATGGAGAGAAATGCTTATCCAGGAGTATACACCGCATACAATCGAGACGGTGTCCAGGAGAATGTCATTTCTCAAAGTAAAGCTGGCGGAGTGGTGCTACCAAGCAAAGCTCCAGAAAAATTTCAAGAAGCTCAGAGGAATCAACAAAATGGCTCCTCTTTGTTGTACGGGAAATGATATCCCTACAATCATTGGGAACTACCCACAAAGGCGCAAGTTGAAGAAGCACAGAAGTCAACCGTATGCCCGAGGAGGTGGTTCAAGAAAAAGTAGGTCTTCATGGAGACCTAGAAAGTTCTGGTCAAAGCAGAAAGCCCGAAGCTATAGATCGGGGCAAAGGTCTGGACCAACAAGGAGTAGAATCTCATCGACAGGTTCTAATCAAGCAAGTTCTAGCAGGGCACCAACGAAGAGAACTTTCAGACGCACACCTACCCGTGCAAATGAGAGTTTCAGAGATTGTAACTGCTGGACATGCGGAGCAAGAGGACATATCTCTACAGATTGTCCAGAAAACCAAAGCCGATGAGTCAGACAGTTCGAGCATACCAAGGGATTTGAGGATGCTGTCTATTTTCAGGATTTGGTACAGGTGTATCAATTTGAGGATATTCCCTCAGATGAAAGTATCTACGAAGAAGAGATCTACTCTGAGGATGGAGGTGAATCTAGCTCAGAATCAGAGTGAATGAGAGTTTCTTCAGCACGTGATTAGAGAAGAGCCGTCGGGGTTTTTCTCGCATACCACTGTTTCTCATAAAACCCTTATGAGGATCATGAAAGAAGAGCCAAAGCTTCAAATGTATGATGGATTTACAATTGGAGCAATGGAAAAGCCATGGATATGATTGGTCTTCGTAGCAGGAAGCATCAGATTATCCATAGGGTAACAACAGGTGAATTTGCGATCCCAATGGAATTCACGGGAAACCAAATTGAGATGCAGTTAATCCCCTACAGAGAAATCCAGGAGATTAAGAACAAAGTCAAGAGAGAGGTTGCTAATACACTCTCGTGGATTTATATCGGAGCCATAAGAGTTATCATCAAAGCAACATTCAAGGAAGGAATTGATTCGCCCCTCAACCTGGCGATCTTTGACAAGAGAATCCCGAACCTCAAAGATTCTTGTTTGGGAGCAGTAGCAGGAAATCTATATGCAGGAAAGATGGCCTTCAACATCTATCCGAGGATTGCTTACAATTTAGGAGATCGAGACTTCAACAAAGTTCTCACTCTTCATCAAGATTTTAAAAGAGAAGATTTGATGAAAGAAGGGAACATGCCTTACTCGATCACCTACAAGGTGCCATACGCACTCTCGAATACTCATCATTCCGAAGTATTCTTGAGAAAGGAATTCATCGAAGTCCCCAGAATATTCGAAGACTTCGCCAAAGCAGTATTGCCGGACATCATTGATACTCCGACAATAGGAGAGATTGACATGAGGATACAAGATCAACCTGTTCTGAACAGAAGCAGGAGCCTCATGATCGAGTCAAGAAGGATGTTTTTCCAACAGGATAGGTTAATCAGCAACTATCCAGGGGAAAAACAAAAGGGAGCCTCAAGCAGAATTCAGAAAGTTCCTGATGTATTCCAAACAATAGGGAAACTGAAATGCCCAGAAGGCTGGAGAGAAGTGCAGATAATTTTTGACATCACCGAGAAGAACAATATCTTCCCCTGCGATGTCCTATATTATTTGCAACAACCGACAGTTGGCAAATTTCAAGGAAACCTTCAAATTGGTGAAATTAATCTCATAATTGAAGGAATTGCCGGACGGATCCCCGAGCAGCTTATTTTAGGGATTGAATTTCTCGAAGAACATAAACCTTGGGAAAGATTGCAAGATGGAATGGAATTCACGATCGACGGAAAGAGATACCGAATTCGATGACCACCAGTCCATTCTCAATATACATCTCCATTGGGATGTTATATGAGAAGTACCGGGCAGAATATTTTGCAGCCTACATTGACTCAGGGGCTGGAATATGCACTGCCAGGCGAGAAATCTTCCCCAAAGACGTTGGTGAGAAATTACCAGCCATTGCCGGAAGAGACTTTTCCAAACGGATCCTTATTCTTAATGAAGGAGTCCAAGGAGCGAAAATAATTATCGGCGGAGCAGGCGGTACCCCATGGTACAAAGTCAAAACTCCACCTATATATTTCCATGATACATGTGCAGATATGCTGTTAGGAAACAATTTCCTACAGACGTTCAAGACATTCACTCAAGAGAATGAAACGAGAAGACTTATTTTCACAACTCTATGTGATCATAAGATTATGGTACAACGATTACGGGAGGCGTTTCACCGAAAATTCCCTATTCGTTTTCGCAACAAGCGTGGTGATGAAGGAAAACTTCGACACCCAAAGATGAAAGATCAGCGGAAATTTGGAGAGACAATTCTCCAGTTCCGACAACAAGGTCCTAGTGAAAGGGGGTCACAAACTTTTGACTGGGTTAATATCATGTCTTTCAGAGAACAGGATGAGGAAAGAGTAACTCCAGAAACCCTGTTGCTACTGAAAAATGCTTTACGAGAAGAAGTTCCACAACCTGAATCTACCCTCGAAGAGCGAATCACTCTAGAGGATGTAAAAAGGAAGATTCGTAGGAACTACAACGAGGATCCACTGGCATGGTGGAACAAAAATGAGCTCAGAGCTACTTTGAAGGTGAAAACTGGAAAAGAAAATGAGTTTGTGAGGTATAGGCCGATCCCCATGAACCAAGAAGATCGGAAGGATATGCAGAGAATACTTAAGGAGCATCTTGACCTTAAGTTAATCTCAGCAGGTATTTCTCCATACAGCAGCCCCGGTTTTCTGGTAAGAAATCATGGCGAAATTAAACGAGGAAAGCCGAGATTAGTGATCAACTATAAAGGGATCAACGAAATCTTGGAGTTCGATGGATATTTTATCCCAAGCAGAGAACATTTGGTAAATAGCATCAAGAATGCCAAAGTATTCTCCAAATTCGATTGCAAGTCTGGTTTCTACCAGATTAAAATGGAGGAAGCAAGCAGAAAGTTCACAGCATTCTCCACACCACAAGGACATTATATCTGGAATGTCATGCCAATGGGATTGGCAAATGCTCCCCAGATATATCAAAGGAAGATGGATAATCTTTTCAAGGATTACTTCAGCTTCATGTTCGTGTACATTGACGACATCCTCATAGCGTCAAAAAACATGAAAGAACATCTTAAACATCTAGAGATCTTCTCAGACGTTTGTTACAAGGAAGGATTGGTGCATTCCGAAAAGAAAGCAGTAATTGCTACAAGACAGATCGAGTTCCTTGGAATCGAGATCGACGAATCTGGAATCATCCTACAAAATCATATTGTTGAAAAAGTACAAGGATATCCGGATGACCTCAAGGATTTAAAACAACTTCAGAGTTTTTTAGGAGTTGTTAATTTTGCTGGAATGTTTATCAACAATCTAGCAAACCACAGGAAGGTGTTCAGTTCACTACTCAAAAAGGATGTTAAGTTTGAGTGGAATGAAGATCACAGACAAGCTGTTAAACAGCTAAAGGAGGTTTGCAGGCAACTACCAAAACTCGCAATACCAAACGACGAGGATGAACTGGTATTATACACAGATTCCAGTGATCATTGGTGGGTTGCGGTCCTCATGAAAGTGACAACAGAAGGAGAAGTGCCATGCAGATATTGCAGTGGATTATTTGATAACAACGAAGTTATCAGATGGCACATCAACGAGAAGGAGTTCTTTGCAGTCCGAAAGGCTTTTAAAAAATGGCCATTATTTTTACTTGCAAAGAAATTTATCTTAAAAATAGATAATACGAGTGTTAAGTCTTTTCTGAAAAATAAAATTGAATCAAAACCAGAAAAGGCTAGACTTTTACGTTGGCAAGCTGAGTGTCAATATTATGATTATGATATTGTCATTGTGAAATCTGATAAAATATTATTGCAGATTTCTTAACACGAGATGGGGGGACACATTGCTAGCGATACCCTCAAGCGAGTTAGGAATCTCAGGGAAAACCTGGAGATACTGGAACGAGATTTTGGGACTCTTTGTCTCAATGCAGAGGTCGCGGGACGACTTCAACGAGCAGATCAGGAACTTGTTACTGATCATATACGAGCGTGCTTTCGGGACCACGAACGTTTGTTTGAAGTCTTGAAAGGGCCTATACTTCAGGCAGCACCTTCAACAGTGCAAAAAGAAGTGTTTAGAGAACGGGGCTCATCTAACCCGGAGGCAAGGGATTCAAGTACCCCTGTCACGAGTGCTTTAGATGATGCATTCCTTGAGGATGTACAAGCTGAAGCGAATGTTGAAGGTCAGGTGTCATCACAATCTGAACCTTCAAGTCAACCCAACACCTCTGGGTAAATGAGGGAGAGTTGAATCTTAGGCCAATGACTGGCAAGTCTAAGGTTCAAACTAATGACGATTTAGTTTCTTCACCTATGCAGGATTACCAGCGCACTGGGAGAAACTAATTACCAGGTGAGGTATCAACCCAGAAAAATCAATAGTTGATATCTCCGGAAAATATCCGAGAGTTTGGATGAAACCAGGCAGCCATCCAAATGATGTTCAGGAATGGTATAATTTCGGAGCTCTGGCTTCGGTTTATACTGTGGCACCAGCCTTCTCTGAAATTTCGAAATTAGCAAAATGGATCAGAGAAGCTGTATACGAGACTTGGGCCAATAATCCACATTTGGCCAGAGGTGATATCTTGGAGTTGTATTTTTTCAGTGCTGCTCCAGAACCGGCAAAGAAAGGCTTCATTGAAGCTTTTCATTTTATCAAGCTGAGAAGACCAGATGGAAACGCCCTGAAAAATATAAAAATGGCGCTACCAGAAGGAATTCCAATTTTGGCGGGAACTATCACAGATGATGAAGTTTCAACCAGACGAGCATGGGGTCTTTGAGTTTGTCTAACTGAAATGGACAAAGTCAAATACACATTCAAGTTCTTTCAGAATTCAGCCAATGGAACTTTCTTGCTGAATTCCATGACAGGAACCTCCACGAGATTTGCCGAAGAACTCTTTGAAACAAAGAGAAGAATTCTTTGGGAGAACAAGATTCCGGCAGGAAAGGAGACTTACTGGAAATTCTGCAACATGGCACACATTGGCCGATGGATTGATCATATCTGCCTAGCATGCCCGGAGCAGAAAGAACCAGAGTTCGGGAAAGGATTCCGATCCAAACCCGACAGATCAGAGGCAGGAAAAGACAAAAGACCTGCTGACAAGAGAGCCCGTTTTCCTAAAGCTCGGGGACCACAAAAACCACTAATGTAAAGATTCCCCGACAAAGGAAAATAGGTGGACCATTAGAAGTTAGTGCGGATACTGTTCAAACGCACTCAGACAAAAAATAATGGACCACTCACGAGAAAAGTTGGCACAACCGGACAAAGATGCCAGACCACGTGAAAGTTAAGGCGCACTCACAGGCGCACTCAACAATTATCAAGATTTGGAATCCGCATTTGAAGTCCGGATTCATGCCTATATAAGGGCACTCATTCAGGAAGCTAAGGACATCGAAAATTCTCCATAGTTTTCTGAGAAATAATTTTAGAGTCTCCAAGCTTTGTAATATTTCAACTTTCGTAGCTTGGTAATCTTTCTTTCTTTTATTCCTTTTGTAATCATTTGTAATATTGTTCTGTTGGTTTTAAGTTTATGTGTTTTGAGTCAAGCCTCATCTATATGAGAGGCTAAACACGTCCGTCTCCTCCCAAAAGGAGACGTTTTAATGTAATAGATGTTATACGTATTCCAGAATAAAAATAAGGCTGTTGCCCAGCTATCTCCCAGATTTCTTTAAATCTTTTTTATATCTTGAATATACCTTACGCCCTACGGTAGGAAACGAATTAGGGCTGTGCTGTGCGGTTTCTGAAGGAGTCGGATAACTGGCAGACTAACCTCGCCCGTGTGCTGAGGTTGAATGGTGAGGAGCCATTCGTAAAACAGTCTGGAGGCAGTAAGTTTTCGACTGGTGGAAGTTGCGACCCACCTCACCCGGTGCCGTTATGGTCAAATTTTCAGTTTGCTAAAATTTATTGTAATACGGAAGCATGTTGGGCCTTTTATTTTTTTTAACATGATCTTCAAATCGGGTTGAATTATAATTAGACGAACGTTATATAAACCGTGAGTCCTTTGCAAAGTATGCTCTTGGGATTCATCTCGAGATGACAGAAACTGAAGGATCTCATGTTCATATAATGTTTCTGTTTGATAAATATTAGGATGAAAACGATGATGAATAGTATATTGTGGCATATTTTGTTCTTTAAACATTTTCTAGGGCTAAGAATGCAATTTTATTAAAGATTGGTTGGACCGCGTGGACCGCTTGGACCACATGGACCACATGGGGTTATTATGTCATTTCAACCTAGAATGGACTTATGTCAACTAATGTTTTTTTCGCTGGACTAGGATAGATTATGTTTCACCAAAGTGTACCGGCCCGTAATTTTCCCTTATTTTTATGATACGTGGGGATATGGATTTCATGGGCTATATAGTCCATGAGTCTGGCCCATATCTTAATCAATTACTTGCATCAATCATAGCCTTAAGATACATGACATGAAAACGAAGTATATCCAATGAGATGCTAGTCTGTAATCGTGCTTGTAATTACTGTGTTGTATTGATTTCTGTCTTAGTTTGTACACGTGCTTGTAATTACTGTGTTGTATCATAGAATATCAACGGGTAATAAGATGCTAGTAATGCAGATAATACTCTCATGCTATATTCGAATGTCCAAATTTTGTGAAAGATCTCATATGTCCAAATCAAATTTAGACATTGATTTAAGCATAATAACATCGTCCTTATACGAGCAAGACTCACATGAACATCAACTCCTACCAATCTTTTTCAATCTTGCTGCAGTCCTCACATAACAATCGACGAAAAATAATATAAAAAATTATAAACACCAATTTGTTGTACACAAATTATTCAACACAAGAATATACTTCACCACTTTAAATTTCAGATCGGTTAAAATTGAATGTGGAAGATTAAATCATCAATTCATTCTCCCATTTGAATTTTTTTGATAGATGACATGAAACCGACACATATAATTAATTGCCTATAATGTTTATGAATAAATAATTTAATGTATTTTGAGACAAAAAAACATCGATTAAATTTTGTTAATTTTTTTGAAGAAAGTTTTATTTATGTATTTATTTTTCATATATTCTCCACATACAAACTTGTGATTGGTATTTTTCCAAGTGGGCCTACCTTGCTTTCCTGAAATGTGCAATTACTGTGTATTGAAGAACATTCTTACCGAGGTCCACTTGACCTCGTAAAGAAAAGCCCAATTATTATTATTATTATTATATATTATATATATAATAATCATTTAACTTTGGCTATTATGCAAACCAACCACTCAAAATTCATTGAAATGGACATTCATCCATTATCATTTAATTAAAGGCGCGTTTGGGTGGTTGAATTGATTCTCTCATAAAAGTTTTATCTTTAACATGAGTATATACCAGCCTGTGCGGATCAGTAGTACTGCGTGTGGGACATATTATTTTATTATTTTTATTATTTTTTTTAAGTTCAATCATAGCTTTCCAACGTGGTTTTATTTGGGTTCAGATTTGATGATTAATTTCTTAAAATATTCCGACAAAAATTGCAATAGTTTCAAAAAATATGTTGAAACCTACCATTGTTATAATTAAAGAGAAAAAAAACACAGAGAGAAAGTTAAGCAACAAACGCTTGTATACATCAATACTTCACTTTAATACGTTTAATTTTCAAAAAAACATTCATTTTGTAGAAACAATTCCGATTCCAACGAATTTTCTTAAAGCTACCTTTAAGGTCTAATCTTTGGAACATGAATATTGGTAATTTAAAGGATACAACTGTTTCACATGTATAATAGTTTTATTATAACTGTTGATCTACAATAACGAATGGATCTCTGTAGAATAGTTGTATCTTGAATTCACTTCATCTAGTTTGTGTAGGATGAAAAGAAAATTACAATTGACATAAAAATATATAACATTAGAGATAAACGTTATTTTTTTTAAAAACTATAGCATATAAATTCATATTTATTTAAGCTAGAGAAGGTATATATGTAATTCACCTTAATTTAGATGGTTTCATCGAAAACAACCATGTAAATAAATTTCTCGAAAGTGAAATTTCAATAATTAACACAAATATAGATTTCCAAACTCCATGAGGTTTTGTTTGGATTGAATGATTTGAAATAAGAAGATTTCAAATTCTCCACTCGAATCCATCGTTTATGATTATGTCAAAAATTGAAGTAGATATTTCATATTTATCTTATTTTCAATACACATTCCTTTGTATTTTGGAAAGATTTAGAATGATATTCTATTATATGTCATTTTAAATTTATGGATTTTAAATGATTAGTTTTTTAATTTTTCTTCAAATTAAATCCTTCTATCCAAATGCAAAACGAGAGTTTATTTTATTTATATAAGTAAGATAATTTAATTATATCCTAATCACTTGAAAGTCAATGCATTAAAGTGCAGATAATAGATATGTCGCACCGCAGTACCCCTATTTATACCTTGAGAATATGAATTTGTCAGAGGCATCTTCTTAATATGCTAAATATATATTTTATTTTGAATGACATTTTAGTAAAAAGCATGTACACATATTAATTAAGAAACAATTATTATATTGCCAACATAAATTTATATATTTTCCATTGTCAATGCCACGGACGTAGTGAGATGGGTGTGTCAATCAACTCTCTCTTCAAGAAAAATAAATATTTTTAAGTGTAATTTATGCTTGGAAAAAAGGAACCAATTTTGGAATCTTTGTGTGGGAAAAAGGCTTTATTTGTAAATTTACTATCACTGCTTGACAGGTTCAATCCGGAACCTAATCGGAGGACTCGTGGATTTGGAGACACGAGCAAAGTGGCTGCATTTGAATTGAAGTTGATTCAAGATTGGATACCATCAAAGCTTAACCTTCATAGAATAGGAATTATGGCTAGCGACTCTCTCATTTGCATCTTCTGCAGCGGAAGCATACGAAAGTAGACATCATTTATTCTTCACATGTCGATTTTCACCTTTAATATTTACATGATGTTATGGCTGGTTTGGTCTCATGTATGTAGGTCATAATGAACCGATCGTCACATCATAATAAGTGACTGATTGGCATCGAAATCGGGTGTATGTTTGAGGTTGAATTTGTGATATTATACAAGGGTATGTGGCTAACCACTAGTAGGTCAACTTAAATTGTTGTATTTCATCTTGATGTATCGGGTTGATTTTGTTTATAATTATGTTTTGTATTATATTTAATAATAATTTTGCCTTATCAACAAAAAAACTTTTTTTATTAAACAATTTTAAACTTTTCTGTAAGAGCATTACGTTCTTCCCATGAATAAAATACGATACAATGCTAAATATGACAACCAAAAAAGCACGTACGTTCGAATGTCACTATATATAATAGAACTCAAATAGAACAAACGATATCTCATGAACTGTTGAAGAAAGATTTGACAGTACTCCAAAATCAATAAACACAGAATGAAATTTTGGGTGGAGAGCAATAGTTTTCTTGGACTCATGTTAGACCTAAGTCGGGGTGCGCGATGGGTATGGATGTGCGAAAACGTCAATTTTCAAAAACTTTGAGTGATGAAATAAAATTAAACATACTTAATATACATCAATTTGACAAACTTACATAATTGTTATATTATTAGAGTGTAATTCAAATATTTTATCGGATCGCTTTCCTAATATGGAAAATGATTCTTCTCCGAATATATTTTAGAGAATGAAAAATGAAAAATAATTATTAAATTCAAAAAATAAAACCAAATATTACCTCTGTATTTCAAGAAGAATGTTTATAATAGTATGAATTTATTAAAAATAACTTATTTTATTTCGTATAATTAAGAATGTTTAATATTTTAGTACACGGTAAAACTTAGTACATGAACTAATAAAACTTAGTCGTAAAACGCCACACGCACACTCAAAGCGTCATATCACGACCAGAGTGTCAGGGCGTGAAGGGTGGTAGACGGATTATGAGACTTAGTATTAGACTGGTTAAAGAATGCTCTGTAATTAGCTGTCTGATTAATGACTATTTAATACTACAGAGTCTTCAACCTAATATTCAGTTCGCTAAATATCATCTAACAATGCATAGAGGTTAGGACATACTCTTTTGAATTTTCATGTCAAAAATACATGTTTTTCTCTTATAGATCAAGTCCTCTCGGCTAAATAATCATCTACTCAATTGTTAAATTGTCGTTCGGTATTATAAATACTGTAGGCCAAACGATAGGAAGGGCATATCATAGGTGTCAATTATTAAACTTTGAATCTAAAAATGTACTATTTGTTCACAAACTACACTAATTCATGACTAGATTAGACTTATACGCACATCAACTAATTGTATTATACACCATGCAAGAATGCTTTCAAAATGGAAAAGAAACAAATACCAGAACAGATAGAGTAGATGAACACCAGTAACTACAGCAATTAATACAAAAACAGTAATGTTTTAACAGAAGGTACAGAAGAAAAAAAAGAGAGCACTGCAAAGGAAGCAAGAGCATTAAACACCATTTTCCACACCTTATTTTCTCGTGTACCATCTTTCTACCAATTCAAAAGCAGCACTGAAAAAGCTAAAACCAGCTTTGCTACAATTAATTCTAATACACAATGGGTGAAAAAGGAACAAAAGACTGATAACAGAAAGAACTTACAGTCTTTTTTAGGGTTTTGCATTCTAAAACTAAACATTTAGAATCAATTGTAGCAAAGCGTCTAATTCTTTGTATGTACCTTAGTTATGAAGAGGGTTGGGTCCTGTGTGTATTAGTCTCTTCTCTTCTTCGTACAAATCCTCATTCTTCGGATCAACACCTTCCATTCGTGGAGATGGACTCGAAGTTCTTGCATTATACGGAGCCGTTTCGAAGAACCGGGATTTTCTTGCTGGAGACCACCTTACTGAACCGCTGACGTTGTTAATCTTTTCAGCAGATGATAGGTAAACTTGTAGGGTTGAAATTAAGAGGAAAGCAAGAGAAAACACTACAATTCTTGCCGTGGAATTAGAATTAACTCTCATTTTTAACAGCAACGTTTAACTCCAAGTCTGCACTAATATTCCAGCAAGATATTTGAGCTTAAAATCCTGGAAAGAAGCTGATATATCTCCTGATCTTATGGGATTGATCACATGATCTTGGCCCTTGATTCTTGGAAACTTCTTATATTTTCTTGTCTGAATCTTGGAAGTCTGAACCCTGTTTTCTCGTAATATTCTGAACAAGAATGGGTTTTGACATTTATGTTAATTTGGGCATCTTTGTAATGCAAGCATAAAGAAATAGTTTATTGTTTTTTGGAAAGAGAAAAAAATTGGAGACTGGGGCTGTCCAGTAATAGCTGTTGTCTGCGGACAATATATATATATATAAGTGGAGGGTTCCTGAGCAAATATTTATTTTGTACTCGAATACAAATCTATATAAATATGACAATATTTTATATTATATTTATTAATAACATAAATGAATATTAATCCATTTACATTCAAGAGTTTTTATATATTTCCACGCCCTTTTGATACCCGAAAATATTAACATTCAATCTGTGTATTAGATACGATGTATATATGTAATAGTTTTATGTTCTAATTCACTTTACAAATTAATTTGATAAATTATAAATTCAGAACAAAATTTAGTTCGTGTTTATGGAAGTTTTCAAATAGGTAGTTTCGTCATCTCCTTTGTTTAAGGAATGTGGAAATAAATCTCAAATCAAAGGTTGTATTTAATCAAAAAGTTCGTAAAACCACCCTCATATTTTTTTGTTTTATTCATTTTTTTTTTAAAATCATGTTAGTGTATATTAACATAGTAAAATTAGTTATATTATAATTTATATAATAATAACTAAGTAAATAAAATAATTATACGTGCCATATGTACGTATAGAAGATTTTATATTGTTTAGCTTTTTAATACCTATTGCTAATTATTTTTATAATTAGTACTATTGATCTTTTAACATACAATATAAACATTTCTTTGATATTATACAAGTATCGATTTATAATTTAAATCTAATGGTAATTTCTATACGAAACAATTTAATTTGTAACAGCTTAGTTTTTTACACTAAAAAAACAGTTTCCCTAAATGGAAGCTCAATGCACAAACCAACACGTGTTAAATATAACAAGTTGTCGACATTTAAACGTTTTGTATATCATATAATATAAATTTTTTAATTATTGTGACTTATAAAAATAATTCAAATTTCAAAAAAAATCAAGTCGAATTAAATGATCAAATCGGAATCAGAATACCTTCAAAATATAAAGCAAAATTTAAACTGGTTTAAAAAAGTTTGCGATACAAATGGGTCAACTACGTACTATATATGGCAGACTATTGGAAATAGGCGGAATCGGATTGGAAAGTAAGGCATACTCTCGTGCAACTACTTTGGGACATGATCCCTTAGAATCCAGTAATTTTTATGGCAAACGAGTATATATTTAATGGTTTTTGATATTGTGAGAGCAATAATTATCAAAACAATTATGTTGAAATCTTAAATTTATCGCTAACAAATGACCTTCATGTGCAAATTTTCAAAATTTAAGGAGAGAGACGATAAAATATTGTACTCAGTATCTCTCTCTCCCTCTCTATTTGAGCAATTTGGAATGACAGGTACACTTATATACAATGAGGACAAGAAAATGATCAGAGTTCTGTAATTATATTAAATATGGTCAAAGATCTATGATGCCATTCATGTCTGTCAACAAAGATTTTTTTATTTTTTATTTTTTTCGTTCTGTACTCAAACATATACAAGATTATGTTTTCCAGCGTTTTCATAAAAACAAAAAAATATTTTTTTAACTATCCTAATCCTAACAATTAAGAATGTATGAGTTTCCAACTCAAAATCAATTGATAATATGTGGAGTAACTTATATATCTTATAAATAACTATGTAAATTTTCGATATGGGACACCTCTATTAGTCAAAAACATGGATTGATAACGCGAGTGACGATGAACATATGAATAGAATAACCAATCAAATGAAAAGCCTATTCTTATACCATATTAAGAATACATGAGATTTTAACTCAAAATAATTTGGTATGAGTGGAGTAACTCATGTATCTTATAAAAATGTTATCAAAGACCAACATCAATTTCGAGCGTTTCAGAAAAAAAACTCTTCATTGTATCTGTACCAAATTTGCTGCACAGAGAAACAGTACCAGAGACAGCAGACATCATATACCTTTGAAACAATAATGAATGACGATGTCTTGCACCTTAAAATTTAAATTGCCATGACCCATGAGTATTTTTCCAATGACCCACGTGCACCTATTCTGAAGTATTGCATTTCAAGTTATAAATTTTTTTTTTTTTTGAAACACAAACATTCATCAATACAAACTACAATACATTGCGAGAGATCTACTTACTGTATTCAAATACTTACAGATACAAGAAATTATACATGTATGCAGGCATTCTGGGTCAGGTAATGAAAAGTATATTCAAACATCCATAGTAGAAATATGAAGAAAACAAAACACTCGATATAATCGATTTGATTAACAGCTTCTTTAAATGAAAAAAAAAGAAAGTATTTAGAGAAGACTACAGATAGAGGTAACTTATTTTCTTTGTTATCTGATATTTCGTTCATTATATATGCCCTAAGTTTTTTTGGAATTTTTTTTTTATTAGAGTAACTTTTGTACATCAAGATTTGGAACAGATAATAAAAAACCCACCTCGGATCTCTCCAAATACTGTGAAAGTGGAAGTTCGGAATCGCGATTCATCCGAAATTGAAAACATGTGAGGGAAAGTGATGAATCCAAAATATAAAAGATTGGGCCCCAATACTACCTAAAAGTTGAGGCCTTGAATTTAATATTTATCTATTTTGGGCTTAAAACCAACTCAAGTCTCCGTGAAGGATGGGCTCAATAGAACATTACAAGCGTGATGATCCTATCCTATCTTAAATTGGGGGGGAAAATCAGATTTTTATGAAATTTTTTTAGACATATGATAGTATTTATGTACATAAATATTAGATTTCTTGATTTAATTCAATATGTAAGTCACGCATTCGCTTTCTCCTAAATGACGCAGACTTAAGTAGTTTTTGGGTGTTTTATTTGTTTGCTTCTGCTATTGTTTCTCTAAAAATAAGCAGAAAAAACAGAAGCAGAGAAGCAGGTCATGACACGCTTTTGACCGCTTTAAGTTGTTTTGTGGCAATTTCGTAATTAATTTAAGTTTATTAAGCTGTTTTTTTATTTAAATAACACACTCAATGATTTTGCTTAAAATCAACTTTTTTCAACTTTAAGCAAAAGCAACATAAAAGTGCTTTGAATAAGCAATCGCAAACACACCCTTAGAGTGTTTTGGATTGCTTATTCAAAATACTTTTATGTTGCTTTCGGTTAAAAAGTTGTCCAAAATCATTTTTAAGCAAAACATAGAGTGTTTGCTATTAAAATAAAAAAAATTATTTAATACAATTCAATTTATTACAAAATTACAAACACATAAGTTAAAGCAGCAAAAAAACATCTCATTATTTGCTTATCTGCTTTTGCTTTTACCTTCTTTTTTTTTTTTAGAAAATTAATAACAGAAGCAATGAAATCAAATACTCAACTACTTTTTTTATGTGAAAAAAAAATATAAGCACTTTTGAGAAGCAATCCAAAATAACCCCTTAAGTATAGAGCGTTATTAGGATGTGATCTATTTTGTATTAGATTGGTGATTTACACTCCAACGTACTCTTAAGTCCATACTTTGCCGATGTATATATTCATATTAAAATAATCAAACTTTTTTATGTCCAAAAATTCTGACGTATTAGCCCTAAGAAAGGAACCCACAATTTGTTATTCTTCATTATTTTAACTCGAGAAATTAAAATTAGCATATATCTTTTGTAACACCCGTAAATATTAAGAAATATAATTAAGAAAAATTTAAGAAAATTTATTAAGAAGTAAAATTTTTAAGAAATAATAAAATAAGTTTGATGTACGCTAGAGTCGAGAATCATACGAAATTGCGTATATGTTGAGGTTGTGTTGGAAGAATATTAAATAATTTTGGCAATAAATAGACAACATTTAGTTTTATAGAAATAGTGAGAAAAGAAAGTTTATGATAAATTATATGCCTGGAATAAATAATTTATTGGGATATAATTTAGTATTTGGGCATAAATTTTTCCTATGATGTCGCAATTATGTTGTTGAATATGTCACATAAAGATAAAAGATAAAGCTACAATTTTCATGTTGGAAGTTTTAGTAAATTATACGAGTACGTATGACAAAAAGATATCGTTAAAAGGCGACACGTGTCGACGCGACACGTGTGCCTCAGTAGATGTTCAAGGTTAAGCTTTTAACTTTGTTTTCATTATTATAATATATGTGTAAAATTAGTAAAGTAAATGAGTAAAACCAAAAGCATTTCAGAACATTTTAGAAATAAGTTGAAGAAGGGTTCGTGAGCTTCAAGTTTAAATTCTTTGCAGTCCGTTTGAGTTTTGGCTATATATTTGGCATCCGTAAGGTATAAGCTACAGTTGAATACTAATATTTTGTAGTTTGATGATAATTTTAGTTTAGCCAGATTTCAACGGAATAGTTAAAAACAATGTTTTATGAATTTATATTGGATTTGGAACACATTGATATGTTCAATTTTAGTAGAAGTGATTAATTGATTCAGTTTTGGATTTTTGAAGAGTTTCATAATATTTTGAAAATTGGATTGATAAATTGATCTGAAATTTCTTAAATACGAGATTAAACCGAGGACCCTACATCTTTAATCCTTATATATAGATAACATCAAGCAACAGATGCAAATTGGACTTTCTTGGACTTTGGTTTAGAAAGGAAACCCTAGGCAGAGATTAGGGTTGGGTTCAATAATTTGATTTGGTTATTTGTCCAATCAATTAAAAGTGGATATGGATTCAATTAATTTAATAGTTCGTCTTTTTATAGGAAGATATTGTTGGGAACCCCGAGATCTGCATCTTTTATGATATAAGAAAAGCAAAAATAGAAATAATAACGACACAATGATTTAACGTGAAAAACTACAAAATCAGGAGAAAAAATACCTGGACCAGAAAAGAAAATACACTATATGAAAAATTATTACACCCACATAATTTTTCTTCTCACCCCAAACACACCCACAAAGCTTTTTCACTAGCCGCACTTTATAACTCACACATATCCCCTTACAAGAAAAGCCACTTAATAAAATCTTTTCTGATGTGGAAGATCAGTCACAACTGCAACCACACAGCATAATAAGAATTTTATAAGACCCTACAAACAAGAGAGAATTTATCTAAAGCCAAAAGTTGCTAGACAAGCTATTGACTGGAGCCCTTAAACTTGCAGCATAAAGCCTCATTTTATAGAAAAGATTTGCCCCCAAATTCTATCCAACCGATGTGGGATACTGTAACAAAGGCACTACCCAACAATCTCCACCTTGGGTACTGCGGAATGCATAAGGATGTATATGTCCTTTTTCAGAGGACATCAGAACAGAAGACAATGCTAGCTTCATTATTAGTATCTCCATTTACTGACCCAGAGTAATTTACCGAACCCACTCCATCTTTTGTACAATTTTTCTTGATGTGGCTGGGTTGCCACATCCCCAACATGATTTCTTCACGGAGTTATTCTTGCATACATCACTGCACTTCCACTTGACACCTATCGTAATGATAAAAAGCTCATCTCGACGAACCACGGAAGAGCTGCTAACATCAGACTAGTCCTAGTTCGGAATCAGTTGCACATTAATATTCCTCGAAAAAGAAATCCGCTTGAGGATAATAATTCATGATCTACGACCACCCTCGCGCGTATTCCCCGGGGCGAGCTTAGTTAACAGCTGCCTATAGTACGTTCCAACTCATCGACTAGAAGGATTGGGCGCTGACTCTGATTGGTCACTTTGTTCTCTCGACCCCTAGGCTGGCTTTTGGGTTTGGTACTTCGACTACATGATCTCATCTCGTATTTTTTTTTAAGTTCTGTTTCCAATTATGAGCTACAATTACAAATTTTTTATGTGAATTGTTACTCCCACCAAATCTTCTCTATTAAGCTTACTAGTAACTTCTGAGAAAAAATGATTTTCTCCTTCCGATGAATCAAGATCGGCTTCATGTGCTCATACGAATGTGGAAGAGACCAGATGAGTCTCAAGGCCTGATCCTCATCATCAATTCTAACTCCAATAGATTCAAGCAACAATGTCATTTAGAACACTTAAATGATCTGAAATAGTAGTATCATCATTCATTCACAATGTATGAAACTGCTCTTTTCAGATACACCTGATTTGAGAAGCCCTTTGTCTGATACAACTCTTCGAACTTTTCCCAGAGTTCCTTAGCCGTAGACATTCCATGCACATTTGCAAGAACATTTTGGCTAGGCACAGACGGATTGCACTTGTTGCTCTCAAAACCAGATCCTCTCAATCTTCATTGCTTATTCCAGCTTTGTCTGTTGCACTAGTCATTCCACCAGTCAAACTAGTATCACTGTTGCTTTTGGGGAATACTCTGCCCTTTAACGCCTTGTGTAAATCAGATTGAATCAACATGTCCCTGCTTGAATTTGCCACAAGCCAAAGTTGATTTTCCCATCAAATTTCTCCATATCAAATCTGACTGCATTTTGAAATCTGCTTCCCGACATTGTCTTATGATACTTTGATGAATTTTAGTGTAGACCTGAATAGTATATACTAAGTAAGCTCTCAGGAAATAGAGAATCTCGATCTTTCATAGACAGAACTTCAAGACTCCCAAGAAAATTGGTAGGGTCACACTTGTCAAACTTAAATACCGATTTTCCTAGACAGAACCTCATTAGTCAATACGTATTTGCCTACCACACCAAAGCTCCACCGCAACAAAAGGACCCAGGCTCCGATGCCATTTGTTGGGAATTTGACCCTCCAGATTCACCCCCGGGATCTGCACCTTTAATGAGACAAGAAAAACAAAAGGAGAAATAATAACGATACAAGGATTTAATGTGGAAAACTCCCAAATCAGGAAAAAAATCACAAAGACCAGAGAAGAAAATACACTATATGAAAAATTATTACAACCACACATATTTTCTTCTCACCCAAAACACACCCCCAAAGCTTTTTCACTAGCCACTTATAACTCACACATCTTCCCTTACAAGAAAGATACATAATAAAATCTTTTCTGATGTGGAAGATCAGTTACAGCTGCAAACACAGAGCATACTAAAAATTTTATAAGACTCTACAAACCAGAGAGGAATTTAACTAAAGTCAAAAATTGTTAGACAAACTATTGATTATCGCACTTAAACGTGAAGTTTAAAGCTTCATATTATAGTAAAGACTTGCCCCCAAAATACATATCCCACCGATGCGGGATAATATTACAAAGGCATAACCCAACAGATATTTCTTATTATTATAAATTTTAAACACAAGACATTCGGCTCCCCCGGTGATCCTACGTACAAAAAAGTTTGATCCAAATGAGCTATATCTATCTTAAATAAATTTATAGAATTATCCGGTGAAGAGTTACCGGCATGGGATGGGACAATATGATAATCTTTCAAATAAATGATTAGGTTACAAGTCTTTCAATGACCGGTTACCTAAGTATCCATATATTTCGCACTTTTGATGGCTACCAACTTTTTAATAAACTTAGGAACGAAATGATATTATATGAATAAAGTATATGATATTATTTAAGTATCCTTCCTTAATTGGAAGAAGGGGAGACGTAGAAGGATTACACCACCTTCGAACTTCCAGAAACATATTCTGTCTTTTATCATTCTGTACCTGTTATACTTTTCAAGCCATCGAGCCGTTCTTACTAGCTTACGAATAGATCGTTCCGCACTAAATTATTCAGTGGTCTGTTCTGCAGAAAAGTTAATTAAGAAACAGATTTATTTCACTAATCCGAAAGAAATCACAAAGGATTATTTTAATAGGAGTGTTCATTCACCCCATCTAAACAATCCGGACCGATCCTAACAAAAGACTTTCAATGACCGGTTACCTAACTATCCCTTCAAGATCCCCATATATTTCGCACTTTTGATGGCTACTAACTTTTTAATAAACTTAGGAACGAAATGATATTATATGAATAAAGTATATTTTGTAGGTTGATTACTATGATATTATTTAAAATACATGAGAGACAGGACCATCTTTTTTTTCAAAGATCAATCACACGTTTAAAGCTAGAATATGACTTGTCCCATAACAAGCAAGTAAAATCCAAATAAAAGAAACTCTGACTTTGACGTGGGCCATCTTAGGAATATGCAATAAGGGTGGTGTATAAAGATATGGAATCTTGTGAAGAACGTAGATGTATTCTCTGTCTTGTCTCAAAAAAAAAAAAAAAAAAATTATGAATTGGACAGCGCATATGACTGATACGATCTTACACGCACATACTTTTAAGTAGTTTTGGATTTTACATATTGTGCTAAATTGATATGGGAATTCATTTGTTATCTTATATTATTGTATATCACGAATCAAAGCAAGATATGCGTCAAAGATTCATTCAATAAAAGAGAAAATATATAATAAAATATTACAAAAGGGTTGTTTTGCTGTTCTCCTACAGCACATGGTGACTTAACAAATGTCCAACCCTCAAGATATATAAGATCTGGAAAAAGGAAAAAAAAAAACACTTTACTTAGCATGCCAAGAAATCTTTTAAAGTGTCAAGTATAACTCTATAATAACATATTTAAATATAGTCTGAAATCGAAATAATTAAATTAATTACTCAGTGCTGTAGAATTGGTTGGATTCTTTAAAAAATACCTTTTAAAAAAGGTGGTGTAACTTGTCCGCAGCGAGAGAACAATGGGAAGTTGAATAGAGAATAATTTAGTATAGTGATAAATGATAATGGGATGTCACTTTAGTGCGCTTGCCGGTTTCTTTCTGTGCGAAGACTCTGGTCTAAGGGATACCTCTTTCGTGATATATAGATATACCAGAATCTTTTTAATCCTGGCCCTCCATCGTCTTCTTTTTCAAATAAAGGATTTAATTACCTTTTTTTGTGCCAAAATCAACTGTGATACCCTGCAGTAGAAAGATATTACTCCACCTTATTGTACTCGACCGACCTCCCGACCTGACAAGGTAAAAGTGATCAGATCGTTAATGGTTATGTTCCCGACCTCCCAACCTGACAAGGTAAAAATGATCAGATCGCCAATGGTTATGTTCCCGATCTCCCGACCTTGACAAGGTAAAAGTGATCAGATCGTCAATGGTTATGTTCTCGACCTCCCGACCTACCTAGGTCAGAGTACAAATCATTCAACATTGATTCCAACCTACCGACCTAGTCACCGTTTTGTCTCCGAGATGATCACAACTTCAAAACGAGGAGACCTAATTCTCCTAGCTCCCATCTGACTAGTCAGCGATGATGCTCATTAACCTGGAAAACTCCAGACATCCTGCCTCTGAGAATAGGTTGACCAAGTCCACATTGATCAGGCACGTCCCGAGATTTCAGGAAGTGGAAATGAATAATGGCTTTTTCAGTTGGCAGACATGCTGCGAAATCCCGAGAATCGTGTGAATCATGGCCTTACTGCGCTAAGATGTATATTCATGAGGTAAACTCTATAAATAGGAAACCAATACAAGATTTCAGGTATGTTTTTTACCTATACACGCCTATATACATCAGCCATATTATTACGATTTTCCCCATATTTTCCGTCATCTGACTTGAGCGTCGGAGGGGACACGCCGGAAAAATCTTCCGGCACCCTTCTAACACTTATTTCATATCTTAACAGGTCATTCACGATCTATATCTTGTTATTTAGTCTATTGAAGAGCATAAAGAGATGTAATTTTACTCTTCATTGATACTTTGCAAACCATCACCCTTTTTAGGAGTATCAATCTACAAGGTGGTCGTGCCGCAGTGGTGCAGTTCAAATCCTGCCGACCATGTTCTTATTTATTTTTTCTTCTGGAACTTGAAAATTATATTTAATAATATTTCTTAGATAGAGTGTATGGATTATGAAAATTTATATATTATTGTGAAATTCGTTTTTTTCCCCATAAAAACGAATGTTTCTGATCACATCGAAAGTTATAATTGCCAATAAAATCAGTTCTTTGAAATATCAAGTGTGATATTTCAATCCGAAATAACAACATTTGGCAGCTGACCCAAAGTTGGCTCACACCACCTAAGCAATTGTTTCAACACAATATTTTTTATTTATTTTTTAAATGGAACGTGTGGCCTTGTGTTATTGCATATGCAGAGACATGTACATGGTATATAACTAACGATTGTGCAAGATCAAACTTTTTTTAGGAAGGTGCTAGATTAAACTTTTAAATAAACTTATAAAAACAAGACATGTTCTTTGCATGTGTTTGTTTAATTTGTTGCCAAATTTCCCTATGTATATCCAACTACGTTGTTTTTGGAAAATGAGATCATATCATGGAGTATTATCCTAATGTTATATCTAATTATCCAAATTTGATTTGAGTATGTTAGGCCCATTTAAAAAAAATCGACCTCACAAATTCAAATCAAATTTGAATCAGTAGATATAGATAGTTGAGCTCACACGTTGTTTTTGAAATTAGCACATAATCTTCTCCTCCCGTTGAATCAGAAATTCATAACTTTTCAGTTCAAAAACAGAAGAAGAAGAAGAAATTCATAACTTTTCAAAACTAAATTCTAATATTATTATTTAAAATAAATAATTTCCTATCTTCAATATTTATTGTGCATGCATCGATGTAAGCAGTAAAATTGCCCCGTATCCCAAAGGACCCCACCCACCTGAGCTATCCACATCGCGGACATTTAAAAACTTGCCTAAATTTTATAACCAGCTTAGATAAGTGCACCTAGGGATGACAATGAGATGGGTTTAGACTCAGACCTGCATTGAACTCGTCTCGCTGGATGGGTTTGGGCCCACTTCAACCGAGTTTGGAAGCGGGGCAGGGTGAGTCCTGGGATGGCGAACCCGCCTTGACCCCCCTGCTATACATTTTTAATTTATTGAATGTACATTTTACATCTTTGATTGAACAATAAACTTGCATTATTTAATTTTACATCAAAATTCATGTTTTATGTTAAAGAAGTTGGACATTTTAAAGGAAATGAAAGCAAATTAATAAATATTTTAGTAGCTTAAAGATAGTTTTACAATGCTTATTATAAATATTTACTAGATAGAACATAAAATTTAATCACAAAACTCAACTTTTGTGTTTCAAAATTGATTTCTAGCTAAATATTTTTTTAAATAAAAAAATGGAACCGAGGTGGGGCGGGTAAACCCGCTGGGTTCGGGGGTCTAAGCGGGACGGATCTGGGTTTTAAATTAATTATATTTATTTATATTTTGTACGTCTGAAGATGAAAACTTGGGAATTTTTTTCCCGTTTATTACACACCTTTGCATTAATTTTCGTGATTTATTATTACTGATTTTATCAACATGGGCTAGAAACATATCCAAAATCCAGGGGCTATTACTAGTCGGGGTGGATGCTCTTATACCAATTTGGTTGATGTTATTCCAAAATGCAATATTTTATGGGTAGATCGACCATTAGATAGAAATATTCATATTCAATTGTTGCTATTCCTCACGGGCTATTCTCCGTGAGATAGCAATTTTCAACCCTCGATGCCTAATAAGAATGTGTCCTCTATAAAACGGTTTAGGTTTCATCGTGCCTCTCATCATTAAACTTTGTAGAATTTATAAATATATGTCTTTTGTCATTTTTTTTTAATGTGGATAAATGTATCATATTTTTTAAATTTAAGGATGCTTTACCAAATAGAAAAAAAAACTATAGAGACTCAAATTTATTGCCTATATCATAATGAAATCTGACTTGATCGTTCCTATGTTCTTTTCTCCGTTGAACTATGCAACATTGGAGTATAAAGCAGTTGATTAAAAAGGAGGTATAAATAGGTAGGAGGATCTATTTTATATCTATATTTTGCGTGAAAGCTTTCAAAGAGAAAGCTTATGCCTTCAGACGGGATGCTCTAGTTGTTGTTGGCGGCTCTTAGTTGAATGTCTTGCTTCGTCCTAAGCTGGTAAAGACAACAACTAATAAGAAGAGAGAGTACTTTAAGAAATAAAAAAAATTATATGAAGATACCAAATATGATGACTTTTAATCTTCCTTTTAGTAATCATTGTAGATAGACAAGATTAATATGTAATATCTAAATTATTTAATGATAATTTTAAACTAACATATTAAATTGAAAATCTTGAAGAGGTAGACCAAAAGAATTTTTACACACGTTGTACACTGTAAATTCAAGTCAGGTAAGATAAAAAAAAAGGGTGCTATAAAAGTTTGTTCTCTCTCTCTCGTTCTCGATATATATATGTGTATATATATAATGTTATAGGATAAATCACTCTTTTGAGTAAATTTCATATAAGTAACGAGCGAGAAATACCCTGAATATAGAGTTCCAAACAAGATGTTCCTCGAGGAGGTCAATGCCTTCTCAGAGTATTGATCAAAGCTATAACGAAAAATCAGGGCATAACTGATAATTAATATGTGCGATCAAACGTGAGTTGATGGGGCGTGGATTTGTCGGGCACGTCTGGAGCCAATAATATTACTATCAGAGGAAATCGTGTCCCGAATTTAACGCATATTAACCACCAGATGCAACACTATAAATACGGGCCTAGGATGTCATTACAAAGGGTTGAATTTTTGGGCAAAAAAAGACTCCGGATAGAGCATAATATATTGTCTGTTTTGTCTTTTTATTCTAATTTTTTGTTTAATCTCATTGTCCAAATATCGTGTCATAGTCATGTGGCCCATCAACGTCTATAGTAAAAAGTTATACTGGACAAGGTCCCATGATTTTTCCTTCGTTTTGGAGGTTTTACACGTAAAAAGATTTGTTTCTTCTATTTATTTTCTACAACACTTACTTTACTACACAGAAAAATAACGAATCACATCACACTTTCCAACATAAATGTTACATTTAATTCTACTTACCACTTCAAAAATACTATGTTATTATTTTTTAGTTTGAGACAATGTATTTAAAATTTTAAATATCTTACTTTTAATAACTATTTGCATAAATATTAATTTAAGTATTTAGCAAACCAATAATTACATGTTTGATATGCACATAAATTGTCCAGTCGAAAACAACTCCAAGCATCTATACCTTGATCTCACAAATTCATCCCATAAAATTGTTTTTAAAAATGCTTTGTTTCCCATATATGAAAACCAAATATTTCGTTAATTTCTGATAAGGTTGTTTTATTATGAAAATGTTGTGTTTTACTCGATGGGGTTGTTGTCACGCCCGCATGCCCAGGCCTGAATAAGTACGACTGTACAATAAGCTTCTATAACAACTACTTCGTATCCGTCTTCGTTTTACAAAATTAGTTAACACAAGTTTCTATAAAATTCCATTTAAATTCTTTATAAATCATTTTAAACTTTCAATTATTTACCCATGTGGGATAGGAGTATCACAATCATCCCTCTTTCAAACGGAACATCCTCGACCATGCCTAATCTATCAATTCTCCTAGGCCTGGAATCTAGAGGTGACTCCCGTACATGTAGCATTTTGCCCGGAGGTTTAAGAAGTGGCTCCTGCGCATTTGTCACTTTACCCCGAAGGTTTAAGAGGTGACTCCTGCGCATGTGGCATTTTGTCCCTTAGGATCAAGAGATAGCTCTCACGCACATAACATTTTGCCTCACATAACACTTACAAGTGGGTGTTTTTTGGAGGATGACCTGCTCTGATACCATTCTGTATGCCCTAGGCCCACGCAAGCACGTCTGCACAATTGGCTACTGTAGCAATACTTCATATCCGTCATTACTTTACGAAAATGATTAACTGAAGTTGTTATAAGAGTCCATTCAAATCCCTTATACTATTTAAAATTTTCATTGGACAAGAGTAACACAATCACTTACTCTTTTCAATATTACTTTTTTTTTTGGACCCCTTCGATCCATATAAATATTCGGCACGATCCGTGGCTCAAAATATTCTTGAATCATCAAAATTCTACTTCAAAATCTCGCAACTTAGAGGATACATCCAATTGTTGATCAATGAAATCGTATAGTCAATATACGATTATATTAGATATGACAAAAATTATGTCAATATAATTATATTATACATAAAATTAGATTTATTGTACATAAAAATTATATTTATATTATAGTTTAAAGATATATACATGTATCACATGCTAACTAATTAAGATTGAAGGCATTTTGTATTGAATAATTTGTACTCAAAATATATTTTTTCATTTTCTCATTAAATAGTTAAGAAAGACAATTACAATATATCTAGGTAAGAACTCTCGTACAAATAATAACAAACCCAACAAAGTGTGTATTGACATTAGGGATCCCAATGAGTCCGGGTCTTAATCGGACCCCGACGGAGTGGGTCTGAACCCACTCTAATGGTTTTTGAAGCTGGTAGGGGACGGATCTCGGGTTTGGACAAACCCTTCCTATCATACATATTAATTTTTTCAATTTAGTATTTAATATACATTTCACATCTTTGGCTAAATGATAACGTGTCATTATTTAATTTTATTTTAAACTCTTGTGTCCATATTAATACAATTGGACATTTTGAAGGGAATGAGCGTAGATTAATAAAGATTGTTAGCTTAAAAATAGTTTTGTAAGGCTTATTATAAATATTCACTAAAGAAAAATATGAAATTCAATCACGAAACTCAATTTTGTGCTTTAAAATTACTTTCTAGCTAATGATTTTTTAATTATTATATAAAAAACTATCAAGCGAAGCAGGACAGATCTGGGACAACATTTTCTTATAGCGTTGTAGAACTTGGGTTGGATTTGTCATGGATTTGGACCAAACCCATTTCAGACTCACACTGTTGCGTCTCAAATAGATATGTACATAAGAAATGTGTATATATCCTTGCATTACCAAGCATTTAATACCATCTTTAACGTATCACACTCAGACCAACTTTAATATATTAGACTTCCCTCTTTATTTAATCTTTTTCTCAATCTCCTTTATAAATAAAATGGCACCAGATTCTACATTTATCCATAAAGACCAAGTTTCATTTTAAATTAATCATTCCACCGTCAATTATATATTTATTAGAAAATATATATTAATATTATTCATTTGTAAAAAAGTACACATAATTTATTATATATAAAAGACTATTAAAAAACAAAAAAAGTATGTAAATTTTTTATTAAATAGCACCAACAATTTTGCGCAGACACATACACACACACCACCACCACCATTAATGGAACAACCAAAAACTAGCACCTTTGGAAATACCTCTCACTCGGTGGATATAGCCATGGAGACGGAGGTCCACAGGGTGGCGCCGCCACCTCTCCGGAGCACATTTCAGAAACTCAAGGTGCGTCTCAAAGAAACCTTCTTCCCTGATGATCCTTTCCGGCAGTTCAAGGGACAGCCTTGCAAAACGAGATTTATACTTGGGGCACAATACATATTTCCTATACTTCAGTGGGGTCCTAAGTATAGCCTTAAACTACTCAAATCTGATATTGTTTCTGGCCTCACTATTGCTAGTCTTGCTATTCCTCAGGTTTGTCATAAAGAAATCAATTAATTTTTTTTCTGCATGTATGTCAAAAAACATCATTATTTTCGTTTTTTAAAAAACAATGAAATTTTATGGGTTTTTTGTTTTTTTTTTTTTTCAGGGTATAAGTTATGCAAAGTTAGCTAATTTGCCTCCAATTGTTGGTCTTTGTAAGTAATCTTATATTTGCTATTTTTTTTAAAATTTTTAAAACATTGTAAAATTAATTTTCTATATTAATTTTCTTAAGATATGTAGTTATAAAGATCATTTAATAAATTATAATTTTTTTAAAAATTTGTTATAAATGATTGATCTTCACGACAAGTTTTGCATCTTTGTCAGATGACTTTATTTTTATTTTTTGGTATAATTTTTCCTTGACAAACATTTCAATTATCTATCTATCTATCTATCTATTTTAAATATTTGTATAGTACATGTGGACTTTATACTAACTCTTTATTTTCATGGATAACATCTCTAACAAAGAATGAATATTCTATCCTGTCTCCCATTTTGAGACTGATACAAACCTTACGTATGTATACAATTATATCATCTAATATATTATTTTATGAAAAATAATATTTATTTCAGATTCAAGTTTTGTGCCACCTTTGATCTACGCCGTTCTTGGGAGCTCGAGGGATCTTGCGGTTGGCCCAGTTTCAATAGCCTCTCTAATTCTGGGATCGATGCTAAGACAAGAAGTTTCACCAGTCAAAGACCCTATGTTGTTTCTTCAATTAGCATTTTCTTCAACATTTTTTGCTGGCATTTTTCAAGCTTCTTTGGGTTTCTTAAGGTTAATTTATCAGTACCAATAAATGCATTCAAGTAGCTAATATATTTTCATAACTTATACTTGATTCAAGTTGAATTTATTCAAAACAGAAAAAATAATTTAGACTCAAATCTGTTGATAACATACTAAGATCTGACATAATTAATGATTATCATTCACAGGCTTGGATTTATTGTTGACTTTCTTTCGAAAGCAACACTGACTGGATTCATGGGTGGTGCTGCAATTATTGTATCTCTTCAACAACTGAAGAGTCTTCTCGGAATCAAAAATTTTACTAAGAAAATGGGGATAGTTCCTGTTTTGAGTTCTGTCTTTCATAATACACATGAGGTTATTTTTTCCTTTAATTCCATTCCCTTCTTTTTTTCTTTTTGTAAATATCTTTTTTTTAATATAAAAATATTGTATATTGGAGACCGGGGTGACTAGGCAGCTAACCTGAGTCCTGAGAGTGGGGTAGATTTTCGATTCATTGCATTTGGACAGAAAGATTTCACCTCAATTATAGATTTTAAAATTTGAAATGATCTTTTGTAGGAATTCTCTTAAAGTTACCACCATTGTTGTCACATCATTTAAGCCTAGTGATACTATATGTCCTAAAATTAGAATAGATCTCGAGCTCGAGATTCATTAGCCATTCTCATCTATATATAAAAAAAAAATCATTACCTTTTCGGAAGAAAACAATAGAGACAGGGCAAATGTATGGAACCATATGAAGGCAACTATGCACATGCCGCTGACACTTTATTAATTTCTGTGTTTTTTTTTAAAAAAAATTATTTTCATCTCTCTTTTTTTATTTTATTTTATTTTTTATATTACCATAAGTAGGAATCATTAATTAAATCATGCTATGGATATTTATATTTTCGGTTGATTTTATGTAGTGGTCGTGGCAAACTATATTGATGGGCTTCTGCTTCCTGTCTTTCCTTCTTGTGACAAGATATATTGTAAGTTACTTATTCAATATCTTTTTCTTGAGTTTTGTGATTTGTTTTTGACAGGCTCGAGAATTCTGATGATGCACAATGTTTTATTAATGTATGTATGATATGTTGTGATTGTGCAGAGTATGAGAAAACCAAATTTATTTTGGGTGTCAGCTGGAGCCCCTCTAGTCTCAGTCATCCTCTCAACTCTCCTGGTTTTCGCATTCAAAGCTCAACATCATGGCATCAGCGTAGTAAGTTTCTTTCTTCAACACATATTTGTTAAAGGTATAAAATTATTAATTGTATTGCCTCCCAACAGTGTTTTGAAAACCGGTCTGAACCGGCCGGTTCAACCGATTTAACATGTAACCAGTGCTTGATCCGGTCCGGTTGACCTTTCAAAACCACCCTGATACAAAAACAGTGGGAACCGGTAAAAAATCAGTTCAACCAGTGAATCGGTTGACTGGTTGAACCAGTATGTTCCTTCATTTTTCTTTCCTTTTCTAATTCTTTTTTTATTTTTGTAAAATTATAAATCAAATTTGTATAACAAAATATATTATATATAATTTATTGTTATTGAAATGATTACAAAATAATATTTTATGCATTTTTTTATTAAAAATTTCATATAATTCAATAAATGTGTCTTGCATATTATATATAAACATGCTTAGTTTCTCGTAAATTATAATATATATGTAAATAATTTCATAATATTTTAAATATTTTATTATAATTTTGGGATATTGATCTTTTTTGGCATTATTTATTGTTTTTTAGTTGTTTTATTATTATTATTATTTTATGATAGACATTTCATTTTATCTGATTTTTAAAGTTTGACATGTTATGTTGGTGTAAAAATATTTTTTTTATTGTGAACAACTTGAAACTATAGTAAAATATATGGTATATATATTTTACAAAACTTAAAATAGATATTACATAATGCTTATGTCATCACCTGTTGAATCAATGGTTCAACCGGTTGAACCGATCGAACCTGTAACCAGTAAGGGCATCGGTTTCATGTCCGGTCCGGTTTTGAAAACACTGCCTCCCAACAAGATTTGCTGACACGGTCGTTGAGGCCATCATGTTGATTGATGTTCCAGTTCCACTAACATTTTACAAGCAATTATTGTAGTGGAGTTAAAAATAAAAATAATTAGATAATTATTTATCAATAGAATTAATTTTTAATGAAAAAATAAAAAACTGGAAAGGTGTAACATTTTTAAAAATATTTCGCAACAACTGTGAAATTGTTGTTCCATGTCACGAAATCACTGTTTCGTTCCGCGACGGCTGCAAAATCGCCATTCAATCACATATCCTTTTTAGCACGATGAGTGTCATTCCTCGACCGATATTGCAAACCATGATCTCACGAGCTCGATTTTTTGGTATAACGATTTCAATATCGATATCAATTTCGGATATATATTTTTGAATTGAAGTATAAAACTACTAGTTAATTTGGCACCACGCAAGGCGCGGTGCCAGTGAGCTTATAATCTGGTATATATATCCAATAAAGCGTCCGACACAAGTTCAACAGACAGTTCTAGAGAATAAAAAGATGGTTCATACGCATTGAACATACAAAATCGTACGTATATAAAATCAAATATGTTGAAGTAAACAAAAGTCTTCCCCAACAGTATATCATAGCAAGAGTTGGCATATGATATTCTTGTAGGGCCCAATAGACTCTCTAAACAAAAGTCATCTACGGAAGTGCAGTAGTAGATGGCATCAGATATAACAATAAAAGTAAATCTCAATGAACTCCAAAAAACCAATCAAAAGTTGTTCGCAAGAGTTTTCAAAATGACGATGGCTCATTTCATAATGCAGATATGTGTTCGGTTTCTCATAGCAGTAGCGAGCATCTCATAAGAGGAATTATAGTTTATATTCATTGTTATAGTTGCATTGTTATTTTAGGATATTGCTCTTATATTACTTGATATGGTCTCATGATTAATTAGTCATCTTACTTTTATAATTATTTATATACTTTCTGACAAAATGAATATAAATGTGACGTCCCAAATTATTATCAAACAAGTAACATATAATTATTATAATTTAATATTTTCTAATTTTTTTGATATAATCTCCTTGTACATGAAGGGAAAATTTGATGACAAACGTCATATCAAAGGTAACCGATAACATTCACATATTAGCAACGGGTCGTAGGTAAGCCAAAACTCAAAATGTATACAAACAAGCAAAATTGACGACCTGTAATCTACCAAAAATTCATTATGCCGAATATTTTATAAAAAAATATTATTAAAGTTTGCCACAACGAAAACTTATTTTTAAGTCTTTTTTTTTTTAAATAAGTTCACATAAAAAAGTATTATTAAAGTTTGCCACGACAGAAATCTATTTTGAACTATCTTTTTTTTTTAGTTCATACTTGACAAAATCAACAAGTTTTTTTCTAAAAAAAAAAGAAAACATTTTAATTTTTAAAAATTGAGGTAAGAGGGATGCACTATTGGGTCAAGTGTTTTGATATAATCTCCTTATACATTAAGGGAATATTTGAACAAATGTAATACCATATATTAGCAATAAGTCGTAAGTAAGCAAAAAATCAAAATGTACATTAACAAGCAAAATCGACGACCACAAAAATAAAGAAAAACTAAAATAAAAAGGAAATAAAAAAACAAATAATAAATAAAAAAATATATAACAAAAAAACAAGAAAAAAAAAAGTTAAAAAAGGGAGGAGTTACTGTTCATTAGAACAGTAACTCCTTCCTTACTTATATATATGGTATAATTAAATCATTGATCATATAGTTCGAGTTTTTGACAAACGATTTCAAAAAATTTCAAGTATCAACACTAACGAACTGGAGGGTAAACTTGGGCAAGCCTTTCTAAATGAAAAAAACTTGCAAATTTCATCATACAGTTTTACATCCCTTACTAGTTTTTGTTCTTTTTTTTTCTAATTATTTGTTTTCTTAATTCAGATTGGTAAACTGCAAGAAGGGTTGAATCCTCCTTCATGGAACATGTTACATTTTCATGATAGCTACTTGGGGTTGGTAATCAAAACTGGACTCGTTACTGGTATCATTTCACTGACGGTAAGAATTGCATGATCTAATTAATGACAGACACATGAATAAAGAACAATATATATAATTTGATTTTTTTTTCTTTCGATTGGAGAAGGATATAAGACTCTCCTTGCTCTTTATCTACAACTATTCTAAAAAGGAGGTTGCCATAATTTTTCCTATTAAAAAAGATGGAATAGTAAGAAAAATTCGATCCAAAATTTTTTTACAGGAAGGGATCGCGGTAGGAAGAACATTTGCTGCATTGAAGAACTACCAAGTTGATGGAAACAAAGAAATGATAGCAATTGGTCTCATGAACATAGTCGGGTCTTCAACTTCTTGCTATGTTACAACAGGTTCGTTACATCCTAGATTAGACCATTTCTAAAAATAAACAATAATCCCAAAAACTCTTTATTTACCATAACTGGATCCACGACTAAAATAATTCAAATAACACAGGTGCTTTTTCAAGATCAGCTGTGAATCACAATGCTGGATGCAAAACTGCCGTGTCTAACATAATAATGGCAGTAACAATTATGGTTACACTTCTCTTCCTAATGCCACTATTTCAGTACACACCAAACGTTGTGTTAGGGGCCATAATCGTCACAGCAGTGGTTGGCCTTATCGACGTTCCAGCTGCGTATCAGATTTGGAAGATTGACAAATTCGATTTTATTGTCATGTTATGTGCTTTCTTGGGTGTCCTATTCATTTCTGTTCAAAACGGCCTCGCAATTGCTGTAAGTTCATCATTATTCAACTTTTTTTTTTCTGTCCTCGTGGGAGTTCATTCCATTTAGTACCTGGCAAATCAAGCCAGAACTTGACGTTTGGGACCAATTAAGGACGGATATAATTTCTAGTATAGCTGGAGACACTCTAGCTCTGACATTATTTCGGGAAATTCTTGTATGGACCGGATCCTGACATACACCAATACATAATAATGTGGTTGGCACGATAGATTGAACACTGAGACCATTTAGATTTGTGAATTTTAAGGTGGGAATATCTATTTTCAAGATTTTACTGCAAGTCACGAGGCCAAAAACTGTGTTGATGGGGAACATACCAGGTACGGATATTTATCGCGATCTTCATCATTATAAAGAAGCCATTTGTGTCCCTGGATTCCTCATCTTGAGTATCGAAGCTCCAATCAACTTTGCTAATGCAACTTATCTCAAAGACAGGTCCACTATAACGTGTTTCTCTTCATACATTTTTGTGTATCCCCATTTTTTTCCCTCGTCATATATTGTTTTTTGTTTTTCTCAGGATTACAAGATGGATAGAAGAACATGAATCAGAGGGTGAAAATGATGCCAAAAAGCACCCTGGACTTAAGTCTGTGATAATTGATTTATCAGGTGAGGATATTTACCAAAAAAATATAAAAATTAAAAAAAACACTTATTCATCAATTCTTTGATAATAATTTTCAGCTGTGAGTTCAATTGATACAAATGGAGTCTCATTTTTTAAAGATCTGAGGATGGTATTGGAAAAGAAGAATTTAGAGGCAAGTGGCTATGTTCTCAATCTTGTTTATGCTACCCTTTCATGTTACCTTAGTCGGGAGTCTGTTAAAAAAACTTTAAATGGCGCATGCATCTGGACTTACTGTTTGTGCGAACTTTGCATTTATGTATAGCTTGTGTTGGTGAATCCACTTGGTGGGGTGATCGAGAAGTTGCAACATGCCGACGATGCAAAAGAATTTGCAAGACCAGATTGCTTATTCTTGACAGTTGGGGAAGCAGTAGCTTTTCTTGCGACAAATATGAAGAATCAGACATCTAGATATTTATAACGAAATGAGTGGTTTAATACCAATATAGATATATAATTTTCAAATATTTCGCCAAAGTGATTGTAGTATATCAAATTCCAGTTAAAGAACACTTCACATTTATGTCTTTAATAATGTTTTGATCGTTTTGATAATACTAGCCATTCATGAAATAATATCAAGTGTATTGGTGCGTGTGTCATCTACTGGGCAGGCCGAGCTTGAAATCTTTCATTTGCTCTGATTTGTAGTAGCTTTCAAGTGAAACCACTTCACAACCAACAACGTTTGCCATCTTATGAGCCAAACTCGTCTTTCCTGATCTACTAGGACCTCCTTCAATTAAGAGAGAATAATATAATAAGAAACTGGAGTCAAATACCAAATTTTCATAGATCGGTTATTTTCAAATTAAAACATACTGAAAGACCTCCAAGACAATAAAGGGTTAGAGAGAGAGAGAGAGAGAGAGAGAGAGAGAGAGAGAGAGAGAGCATATCTTACCAATTCCAACTATGACCGGAAGACCCTTATTCTCATAGGAACATGTATTGATGTATCAGATCGGCTAATACTGCTAGGTTGATGCGATGTATTCCACCAGTTGACTGAAGACTTGATTATTGGTATGTCGATCGGTCCAGCACGGATTGAAATAGGGGCCGGTTCAATATGGAAGCGATCAAAGGAAGACGGTAATCCGCCACCGTCCTTTCGTGATGTTCTCATGCAGCTCGATCTGTTTAGTATCAAGGTGATTCTGTTTCTGTTCCTATATACATGGGTACGTGCAGCATTTCCACGAAGCCTGTATAATCATTCACGTTTCATGAAGGTAATGTTCATTAAATATTTCAGCAGACATTTGCATCAAAACAAGCAATTGTACAAGGGAATAATTATCCACAATTGTATCATAACAGTCACTTGTACTTCTTGTACAGAAAGAAGCAATCCTCTATCCAAGTCATATGACTCAGGCAGTGGAGCAAGCTTAAAAGCACCCCTGGAAGAGGAAGGACCTGTACTTTTCTAAGAAAATTCTACCCATAAACAAATCAAAAAGACTTCTACCTGAGTTTTGATTTACTTCCACGTTTGTTTTGGTGCGTGTGAATTTTGCTCGCTACAACTAAAAAGAACATACCAGTGACAGCCACCTCAGGCGAGAGAGGATCTGATGAGATAAAAAGCCATGTTGCCAATGGTTCCATTTTGGACTTGGTCGGTGATCTAGTCCATGGCTGTGATAAATCCTCCATTCTGTTGACCAGGTTAGGAGTTATACGAAGTGGCTTTGGAGCTGTGATCAACCTTTCTTGAGTATAATTATCTAGTGATGCGGTTAATTCGTATAATTATCTAGTGATTATCTCATTACACTACTTAGGTTAACCATCTACTCAAGCAAAAGAACGCTTCCAAATTCAATATGAAGAAATTAAGCTTCTTTAAATTCTAATCAAGTTCGAAGCCACTCGATAACCATTTAAAGAAGCTTATCTCAACAAAATTCAATATGAAGAAATTAAGCTGGTGAAACAGTGTTCCACAGCTGACATGAGATTAAACCATCTAAATCACCTTGGTTCACAGAAAAAATTCAAGCATAAGATAAATACAGGATAAAGCAAAAAAAAAAAAGTAAAAGTAAAAGAAATACATGTCCGAGTGCAAACCTTGTCTCTCAAGGATCATCTCAAGATATGATTTCGTGATCCATGGTCCAGTAATACCCATCATGGATGATTCAGCTCCAACAGTCCATAAAAGAGATAAACTACATCAAACAAGTTCAACCCATTAAATTTCCAGGTTAATTGAGGGGCTCATCATTGATCCAAAATGACAAAATATAACTATGAAATTGCGAATAAAAAAGGGCATCGACAACATCAAACATAAACTACATCTAAACAATGAGAATTATGGAATGGCAAGAACTCGAAACCTATTAGCTCATGGACTACACATTTTACATAGTCAAGGTACGAACTACAAAAAGTTATATTGCATGCCATGTTGAAGAGAAATATGCATCATGATAATGAGTAGACCAGCATCTAAGTTAAGCAATTAGGCACATTAAATGACAAGAATGAACTAATAATCCCTAAGTGATCATGAATATTTGGGGTCATCGGGTGTACTAAGTTCACGAACCCAACAGAAACGATCTGGAATGAGGCACTGTACAATACAACTTTCACATTATCATGAGAAAAGTTATTTCGTCAAAGATAGCAGATTCAAACACTCAACTTTAAGCAATAAAGCACAGGGGGGCACAAAACATTGTGTTTCCAGGTGATAAATAGGTAAAAGAAGGTATATTTTGTATTCTGTCAAATAATCAGTGGCAAGATGAGAAAAGGGATGGAATTCCCACATTGATTGGCTTTTAAGGGGTGTCAGGCAGTTGGTCGCAGGCAACAAACACAATTTACCTGATGTTAGAAGAATACGATGAACAACAGAAGTTATATCAGCCAACTATTAGCTATGTAACTTACAATATAAACCAAGTTCAAGAGAGAATGCATATTAGCCGAGTTGACACAAAGGTGAAAAGAATAGAAAAGTGACATGCTGATAACAGCATAGCGATAGCATAATTAAAAAGTTGCATATTTCCAGTTTCGTTCAAGACAAATACTGGAAAACATTAAGATCTTATTAAAGAAGATGAAGACTCCATACGTATCTATTCGTGCCCCTGGGTACAACATAGGTCTCTCCAAGAGTATCAATTGTCTCCAACGACAGTGAAAGATTTCCATCAATCACTGAGGTCGGCGCCCGTTTATAACTCACCACGACGGCATAACCCAAGGCCAACAATCCACCCAAAGTCATCCGTCCAACCTGTTAAATTATAGAGGGTATGAGTTATTGACGTGATCAACAAAGATTGTGGGATGAATTCACATTCAAATATTGAAAAGGCTGTCCATCCCTACAATCTTTCAAACAGCAGCTATCGTGAGATTCAAAATGAAGATAAGGAGGATCCAAGCTGGAGGAGTGATGTGCTTGGATAATCTCACATTGGTTCAGAATCATTTGGAGAGAGGTTGAGTGATAAGAAAACCAAGATTGACTTCTTCAAACCAAGATATAATCTGATTAGATGATAAGATTTAGATTATTATTCAAACTTCTGTCAAATAATCAGTGGCAAGATGAGAAAAGGGATGGAATTCCCACATTGATTGGCTTTTAAGGGGTGTCAGGCAGTTGGTCGCAGGCAACAAACACAATTTACCTGATGTTAGAAGAATACGATAAAAACAGCAGAAGTTATATCAGCCAACTATTAGCTGTGTAACTTACAATATAAACCAAGTTCAAGAGAGAATGCGTATTAGCCGAGTTGACACAAAGGTGAAAAGAATAGAAAAGTGACATGCTGATAACAGCATAGCGATAGCATAATTAAAAAGTTGCATATTTCCAGTTTCGTTCAAGACAAATACTGGAAAACATTAAGATCTTATTAAAGAAGATGAAGACTCCATACGTATCTATTCGTGCCCCTGGGTACAACATAGGTCTCTCCAAGAGTATCAATTGTCTCCAACGACAGTGAAAGATTTCCATCAATCACTGAGGTCGGCGCCCGTTCATAACTCACCACGACGGCATAACCCAAGGCCAACAATCCACCCAAAGTCGTCCGTCCAACCTGTTAAATTATAGAGGGTATGAGTTATTGACGTGATCAACAAAGATTGTGGGATGAATTCACATTCAAATATTGATAAGGCTGCCCATCCCTACAATCTTTCAAACAACAGCTATCGTGAGATTCAAAATGAAGATAAGGAGGATCCAAGCTGGAGGAGTGATGTTGTCACGCCCCGAGATCAGGGTCACTAACACCGGCATTGATTTCCATAAACAACTTGAAATCAATAAGCCTCATAATATCATAACTACTGAAAAGCCAGTCTTTTCCATAAAATAAGAACCCATTGTCTTTACAATGAATAAAGAAATGCGGAATTAAAAACTTAACAACTGAATAAATAAAATTGTCTTAAAACTGGAAAACTTGAAAACATAAAAGATCTTGATCTACGCAGCGGACTTGATTTCACCAACCCCAAAATTGGTGCTCTTCTTCTTGCTCTAATTCTTCTTCGGCTTTATCTGGGTATGTAGAGTAAGGGTTGAGTGCTTTGGAAAACACTCAGCAAGTGGGGGACAATCGATATCATACATATACATAATTACTCATAATCTTGGATCATAAAACTTGCATAAACCGATATGAATGTATCTTAACATACTTGATTTGCCCTTACGAGCCATGACATAACATATCGTTTCATAATTTTCATATACTTAAGCACAGTAAAGCATTCTACTCTCTTCTTGGTACTGATATCAGTCTCTAGACTTAACCCTCCTAGAGATGAGGTCATAACATCGGCTAACCCACGAATAAAGGGTCTGGATAATCCAGAAACAACGGATTACCACCGTATAAGGTTCTTTTAGCGGTTACACCCCACCGCATCAGGGTCATGGGGATCCAAATCCAATTAGATTTCGAGTTTAACGTGCTTACAAAATATTCTTTCATAATTTCAACATAATACATATCGATTGGGAATTTAAAAACATACATAGTATTTTTGAAAACGAAACGAATATATATAACAAAAGCCCACTTACAGTGCTTGGATATGTGCTTGATTGATCAAAGGTATGAAACGATGGGACTCTTATCTCTTTGGCTTTCGAGCAACACGAGAAGAACGTCCAAAACTTGAACCAAATTCTGGAACAACTCGAAGCTTTAGTTGCTGGAAATCTGGCCAAGAATCTCTCGATTCTTATTTCGAACTTGCTGATAAATCGATGGAACAAGGAGTTGAAGATTGATCAAGGATCACTCGATTTCAGTTCTCGAAGCTTGCTGGAAAAAGGAAGTGATTTGGACAGAATTTTCGAATGGTTTGACAGCAACCAGTTTCTCGAAAGCTAAGAGTAAATTGGCTGATCCTTCGGTGATGGTTGCTGGATTTTTGTGGCTTATTAGAGGCTAGAATTCTTGGCAATTCACAATGTAAAACCTTCGAATTATGCTGCTGTAAGAGGAGATTTTTAATGGCTGTAGGGTCAAAATATGGTGCAGAATATTGTTGCAGAATGAATGCTGAGCTTTCGGCTAATGATGTGCAGAATTTCAGAAACTTTCGAAAGGTGAAGACTGAATTTGTGATGTAAATACACCAAGGTTGGCACCTATATTTATAGCTGAAGGTTGGGGCCAAATCTGGAACAATTGGGTGTGGATTCCTTCGAGATTTAAGATTCAAATCTGCACAGATTGTTGATGTATATCGTGCAAGATTTTGTGTTGACTTTGGTAGCTTGTGGAGAGGTGGAACCAGCTGGGACTTATCGGCTTTTCTTTTGATTAGGATGCTGGAAAGGATGAGATTTTCGAACACCATGTGATGGTTGGACTCTTGGTGTTTTTCTCAAAAAATCAGGAACAAAGGGGTGAAGTCTTTCGGATAAAATTTTCCAGATTTTGGTCGATTCATGTTGCTGAAAGAAAAATGGTTTATTGAAGGATTTTGTGATGGCTAGGACTCCTTGGTGAATTGTAACTCTTGGCTAGAGTTTAGAAATTTTCAAACTCTTTTTAATCATGTTTTAGTTATCCCATAACTAAAAATCCGGGTCTTTACAGATGTGCTTGGATAATCTCACATTGGTTCAGAATCATTTGGAGAGAGGTTGAGTGATAAGAAAACCAAGATTGACTTCTTCAAACCAAGATATAATCTGATTAGATGATAAGATTTAGATTATTATTCAAACTTCAGTGTTTATCTTGATAGGATCTTGATAGGAATTGTTAAGCTTTGTTTTATCTCATTAAGTCTTCCTATAAGTATTTGGCTTGAGTTAAAGAATATGTAAGCAAACAAATCAATTCTTGTGCTTCACGTGTGTTCATCAAAATATACTTTACAGCTTCAGTTTTATTCAATTTCTCTTCTTGGTATCAGAGCCACTGTGAGCACAAGATCACTCTATTTTTTTATACCCCATCCTCCATGGCTTCTCTTTCCCTTAATGTTGGTAACTTTGTTACTCTTAAACTCACACCCACAAATTACCCATTGTGGCGTGAACAGGTCCTAGCTCTTGCTGAGAGCCAAGATATGGGGGGTCATCTTACTGATGAAGAACCACCCCCAACTAAATTTGTTCCAAACACCAGTGACACAGAGACCTCACCCCAAACATTGACAACAGAATTTGTCACTTGGTGTAAGGTCGATAGGCTTTTTTGTGGATGGATAATTGGCACACTTTCTGAAGAAGTTCTTGGCCTTGCTGTTGGATTGGATTCGGCTCAAGCAGTCTGGGTTGCTCTCAAAAATGAATTTGCACAAGATTCACAAGAGCGTGAATTCCGACTCCGACAACAAGTGACCTATCTCCGTAAGGATGATACCATATCTGTTAGTGATCACCTATGCACATTCAAATCCTTATTTGACAACCTTGCTGCAATTGGTAAGCCCCTATCAGATAAAGAAAAGATTTTTTCTCTTCTCACCAGTCTTGTCCTCTCTATGAGACCTTCTCCACAACCATGTTAAAGCCTCCATTGCCATTATACTCTAAAGTAGTGTCACAACTTCAAAGTTTGGATCAACGGCGTCACTGGTTCTCCGACTCTCCTTCTCCATTGGCTTTCTATGGCCTAAAACAACGCCCCCAGCACACCACCTCGTCAGGAAATCGAGGAACCAATCCTCCTCAATTTACATCCACTGGCCGTGGATTCCAAGCTCATAACAACAATGAAAAATCCAGAAGGCAACGTCGTCCTCCTCCACCTGGTGAACGACGCATGACCCCTACTGAGAGGGACATGTACCGTGATGAACGTTGCCAGTATTGTGGCTCCACTGGTCATATTGCAAAGATATGCTGGTGGGTGCCAAAGAAGCCCACTCAACCTGAGGATATTCCTCAAGCTCTAGCTGCTCTTACCTTGGACAACACCATCATAGATACAGAATGGACCACTGACACTGGTGCTTCCAACCACATGACAGGTAATGCAGGTATGTTAAAAAAATTTCGCAAATATTTGGGCACTGACTCAGTATTAAAGGCGATGGTTCTTCCATGCCAATTCATGGCATTGGTGACTCTTATGTCAAACAAAAATCTACTGCCCTGCCCCTCCGAAATGTGTTGCTTGTTCCCAATTTAACAAAAAATTTACTATCTGTTAGCAAACTAACTGACCATTTTCAATTGAATTGTGAATTTTCTAATGTTGGTTTTTGTGTTAAGGAACGAGCAACATGACAACCGGTGATAACAGGGCGACGCAAGGGTGATCTTTATGTTGTTTCAGATTCCCCTGAGTTGCTTTATTCCCATCGTTTCAAATCAGGTTCTGCAGATATTTGGCATCAGCGTTTAGGCCATCCTCAGTCTTCCGCTTTACATTTATTAAAAAATAAGGGTTTCATTAATGTCTTAGGCGTCAATAAATTACATCACCTTTGTGATAGCTGTCAACTAGGGAAGCTTAGTAAATTACCGTTTTCTTGTTCAGACAATCACAGTTCTACTATTTTTGACAAAATTCATTGTGATCTGTGGGGACCATCTCCTATTTTGTCTACGGACAATTTCGTTACTATGCCTGTTTAGTCGATGATTTTTCTAGATATACATGGATTATCCCATTACGGCATAAATATGACTTTGTTGATGCTTATTTCCAATTTGAAAAATATGTTGATCGACAATTCAATAAACAAATCAAAATTTTTCATTCTGATGGTGGTGGTGAGTTCATTAACTCAAAATTAACATGTCATTTCATCTCCAATGGCATTATTCATCAAGTGTCTTGCCCCCATACTCCTGAACAAACAGGAATGGTTGAAAGACGCCACAGAATTATACTCGAACTCGTTATGACTATGCTTTTTCATTGTGGGGCCCCTTTGTTCTTATGGGTCCACGCCTTTACTACACCTGTGTATCTCATTAATCGCCTACCTTCTTCAGCAATTCATTTCGATACCCCATACTTTAAGATGCATGGTACTCATCCAGTTTACTCCTCCCTACGTGTGTTTGGCTCTAAATGTTTTCCTTACACGTGGGACACACGACGTAATAAATTTGATCCAAAAACTGTCCCATGTGTCTTTGTTGGCTATAGTGACAAGTATAAAGGATATCAATGCTTCCATCCTACAAGCAAAATTTTTTTTTATCTCTCGACATGTGGTGTTTGATGAACTTACTTTCCCATATAAAGCATCTCGGTTACTACCACATCTCTCTCCATCGATGCCTAGCCTACCCTTAGCATCTTTGACTCTTGGTTGTCCTCTCCTACCATTGACCATAAACCAACCATTGACTCATCATCCTCTACCCCGATGCCTTGTTTGATGCCATTACCTTCCACCCTTTCGATTGGTTCACCCATAGAAGTCCAAGTCACTCAATGTACCTTTGCTCCTAACACATCACAACCCGTACCACTCCCCATGGTAGACTCATCCACTAGCTCACCTCCATCTGATATACCTTCCAGCCTCATTCCCCAACATTCTACACCCCCTCCTCTAAATATTTCTAACCCCGACTCTTTCTCTTTACCATTGCAGGACGACGCCCAACATCCCTCTCATCCTATGGTCACTCGCTCCAAAATTGGTGTCATTAAACCAAATCCAAAGTATGCTCTCACTGCTGCTTCTGTTGATCTCCCCCGTCAACCATGCACTGTACGATCTGCTCTGGCCCATCCTGGTTGGAAATCTGCTATGGAAGATGAACTTGCAGCCTTACATCAAAATAACACATGGTCTCTTGTTCCTCGTTCCTCGTACACCCTCTATGCATGTTATTGGGTCTAAATGGGTGTATAAAACGAAACTAAAGGCTGATGGCTCCCTTGATCGTCTTAAAGCCCTCTTGGTTGCAAAGGGATATCATCAGATTGATGGACTTGACTACACTGAGACTTTCTCTCCAGTTATTAAACCCGGAACCATTCACATGATAATCATTGCACTTGTTCGACATTGGCCTATTCGTCAGCTTGATGTTAAAAATGCATTTCTTCATGGGTTTATCTCTGAAGACCTATACATGTAGCAACCACCTGGAATGGTTGACCCTCTGTATCCGTCTCATGTGTGTAAACTTCAACGTGCTCTTTATGGTCTGAAACAAGCTCCACGTGCCTGGTTTGATCGCTTTAGTACATTTCTTCTCAAATATGGGTTCTTTTGTAGTTTAGCTGATCCTTCCTTATTTATTATGCACTCTGTTCATGGCTCGCTTGTCTTACTATTATACGTTGATGACATGTTGCTTACAGGTTCCACTACAGCGCTTGTCAATGACTTTATTCAAGTTCTTAGTAGTGAATTTGCTATGAAAGACTTGGGTACTCTACATCATTTCCTCGGTGTCGAGATCTCTCAAACATCTGATGGTCTTCATCTGTCACAAACCAACTATGCTCTCACCATTCTTGAAAAAACGCAGATGCTTGACTGTAAACCCATGAGTACGCCTTTAGAAGCAAAGACCACCATCTCCCACAATGATACACCGTTGGAAGATGCTAGTTATTTTCGAGGAATTGTTGGGTCATTGCAATACCTAACTCTTACTCGTCCAGATCTCTCCTTTAGTGTTAATTATATATCTCAATTCATGCATCTACCCACTGTTGCTCACTTAAAAATGGTTCGACGTATTCTCCGATATGTTAAAGGTTCTATTCACTTGGGGTTACATTTCACTTCACATTCTACTCTTGATTTGGTTGCTTTTTCAGATGCAGATTGGGCAGGATGTCCTACCACAAGGCGTTCTACAACTGGATTCTGCACTTACCTTGGTCGAAACATTGTCTCTTGGTGTGCCAAGAAACAACATACGATCTCTCGATCCAGCACTGAGGCTGAATACCGTGCAATGGCTAATACTACAGCTGAACTCACTTGGTTGACATTCATTCTGAAGGATCTACGAATTTCATTGCCACATCCCCCAGTCATATACTGTGATAACTTGAGTGCTCTTCATATGACTGTTAATCCAGTCTTTCATGATCGGAGTAAACACATCGAATTGGATTATCATTTTGTGCGCGAAAAAGTTGCTCTAGGCCATCTTATCACTCGACATATCTCCACTACTGATCAAATTGCGGACATCTTTACCAAACCGATGTCTAAAGCTGCTCTTGCTTACTTTTGCACCAAACTCTGTCTCCAAACCCGACTACGTTTGCGGGGGGGTATTGACGTGATCAACAAAGATTGTGGGATGAATTCACATTCAAATATTGATAAGGCTGCCCATCCCTACAATCTTTCAAACAGCAGCTATCGTGAGATTCAAAATGAAGATAAGGAGGATCCAAGCTGGAGGAGTGATGTGCTTGGATAATCTCACATTGGTTCAGAATCATTTGGAGAGAGGTTGAGTGATAAGAAAACCAAGATTGACTTCTTCAAACCAAGATATAATCTGATTAGATGATAAGATGTAGATTATTATTCAAACTTCAGTGTTTATCTTGATAGGATCTTGATAGGAATTGTTAAGCTTTGTTTTATCTCATTAAGTCTTCCTATAAGTATTTGGCTTGAGTTAAAGAATATGTAAGCAAACAAATCAATTCTTGTGCTTCACGTCCGTCCAACCTGTTAAATTATAGAGGGTATGAGTACTATTAGATACCTATGACAGAAAAGCCAAAGGTAACTAGCTGTAAACTATTCTAAAAATTAAAATTGCAGGAATAAATTACAACGAAAGCATTTTGAAGACAAATTCCCAAGAACTTAATTGTCACAAGCAATGGAATGCTGGAAAGTATCATATCTTTAAAACTTAGTATGTAGCAAGAAACATTAGAAGGTGCCAGTTATGGAGAGTACAAACTGTTATATGAAACTAGGAGCAACTAGCCTCCTAGCGGCATTGACTGTTTATTTAAAACACAGATTGTACAAAACAAGAAATTTGTGTTCGCATCAATGTTTTTTGATTTTTTTGGCCAAAAAGAACCTGAAAAGGAGCACAAAATAATTATTGACAAGTTTGTTACAATAGCATAGTCCAGACACCTGGACTTCAAGTGTAAACTTCTGTTAAAGGATCTATCAATTTAAATCTTCGGTCAGATATTCAAAATTTCTTTTGAAAACAGTGACATGAATTGTGCTGAAAACAGAAAACAGAAAACAAGTCTTGAAGTTCTTAAAAGAATTTTTGAAGAATGCGGCAAAAAGAACGCATTTATCTCTTCTCCATAGAGCTACTCTTCAGAGAAATGTTTTAAAGTGCCATAGACGATAATGTTTTCATATAGAAAACAACATAATGAAATAATAGAAGTTCATATTTACCTAAAATTCAGCTCTCGGCCGTATGTTGTAATTTTTGTCAAGAATCCTCTTATCACCGGGTGATAAATAGTATTCGATACCAGATTGCCGCACCTTGATCCATTCATTTATTCTTGCTTCTTCACTTGCAGAGGGAGGTCTGAGGTACATTTCGATACAACTAGAAACAAAAATACACAAGTTCAGACTCCACTACAATTAAAGAAAGTGAAAAATTAATTGCACATAATTATCTTCATGGATAACTATGGAGGAAAAATAGTATGACTCAGATACTGACCTGTGGAGTTGCACATCCTTTCCACGAAAAAAGTAGGCATCTTGTCCTTAGAGAGTGTCACACATCATAAAAAATTTAGAAAGCTAACTGACACTGTACGTTTAACTAAGAATCAAAACAAAAAGCTAAACCCCAGCTAAATGTACCTCACTCTTGCACTTGAGCTTGTAGATAGGCTCTCTGAATGATGAAACGAAACTGTTGTTAATTCTGATCTACACAAGAATGCGTAGCACTGAGAAGATTCAAGCAATCATGAAATGGTAGCAAAACCAAATACTGACTCCCAAACCCGTGCATGATTGAAGGTCAGGCTCGGTATGCTTTCGTAAGAGTGGGAAAATGCTGTCAATGAGGTGGTCCAAAGGACAAGACCCTCCGATATCATATTGAACTTTAGAAAGTAGACTAAAATCCACAGCAACTCTTATGTCTAGCAAAAAGCGTAGTTTTGCATGCAGCGCATAAGTGCTATCAATTATTTGACCGAATACACATTTCATTAACAGGTAAACATTAGTTGATCAACTAAACTGCTTTTGGAATCCAAAGGCAAATGCAGCATTCAATAAAACATTAAAATAATAGCAAAATCTTATCCCACAAACTTCCAACCTCAATCTATCTAGGAGTGTTCAAACTTCGAATCCGAAATTGAACAACTACCAAAAATTGAACCCTTTTCACAAATAAAGAATTCAACACCCGAAATGAAGGGAAAAAAACCATAAATACACACACACAAAAACAAATACCACATGAAGAGGACGAGACTGGAGAATCGACGAAGACGAGGAGGGAAGTTGTTGATAAAAATCGCGCTCGCCTTCTTGAAACACACGCTGCACCACTTCATCATCCATTAGCTTTTGGTCTACGCTGATGAACTGAAAATTTCAGATTAAATTTGCGTTGGTGGTGATAAAAATTCAATCTTGACGAAGATGGTAATTCTGAAAATAGAATCTTGGGTTTTTTGATGGGTTCAACACTTGTGCTGGACGAATACAAAGAATGTACCTATGATAGATAGATTTGTTGCTCGAAAATATATATAATTTTTTTTTACGTAATTTTTTTTTTATGTATTATGAATTAAAATTCTAGCTTACAATTGCATCATATTTAAATATATACTATCTTATTTTATATTAATATGATACACTTGTGTCGTAATTATTAATATTTGAAATTTTTTTTTTATGGAGTGGTGAAGTTAAAATTACTCTGTTTTTTTTAAAATTATTATTGGTATTTAATATTTTATTTTTCTCCGAGCCTAGTAAGTCTAACTTATTAGTTTTTTGTTTCATTCCTGCTCTAAAAAACTTAAAATGACGCATATAATGAAATAAATTTGTTTAACCAACTATAAAAATTCAACTAAACCAATACAATTGTTATCAAATAGATTGTCATGATGTAATTATCGTTACTAATATATGATCCATAACCAATCAAATAAATTTCATGATAAATAAATAAAGAAAACCATGAAACCACTCTTTTTATTAATACTTTTAATCATTTTAACTCTTTTATTAGAGTTATATAAATAATATTCACTATAATGATTTATTAATTACTTTTATATAGAGAAAATTATAATGAGGTATCAGTTACAAAACATTAATTCAACTTAGTTTGAGCAAAAAAACAGCCTTACTCAATAATGCATCTCACTGAAAACATAATTCACATGGGTCCTTTTTTCAAAACTTTAATTTAGGTCCTTTTATTTGACAAAAACACCCTTCAATTAAAAAATAGGTCAAAATTCTCCAACTCATCCCTCCCACCACCACCATTACATCTATGTTATTTCTTCTCCCCGTAAGAACCAGTTACCCCCAACCCGCATGCACAAACCACCCCTGAGGAGACGACGAATCAATAACGTGTTGGCGGGCTTCCGTTCGAGCAGGAATTTACCCATCGTCAATTTATTATCTAAAAGGGTGGAAATACATCACAGTTTTTCCACCACCAAATGTTGCCAGAAAATCCAAATATCACGACTAAATATGAAATCAAAAATTATTAAGCTGTCTCCATTCATCAATAGAGATTACAGGGTATATCCTACTTGAAATTTAAATTAGACTTAGAAAGCCATTTAAAATACATATTTCATGTTTTATTAATATATCTATTGAAAATATGATTAATAAACTGAAATTAAGCATGTAAAAGTCGAAAATATGAAGGCAAAAAAATTTAAGAACAAGTTCGGTGATATAATCTGGTGTCAAATTCTTATTTCTAAATTCATTCAAGACAAGTTACAGATTATCAAATTAGTTTAATTGTGAAAGTTTGGATCAAAATTCAATGTAGCCAAGAAGTCGAGCTAGGGGTGATGACATCTGGGTTACAGGGCATTTCAATGGATGTTTTGAGGTTGAAATTCTTGAACCGTGCGCCATATTTTTTGAAATTTCAAAAATCGTGCATCACAACACTTTTTTAAATGTGATGCACGATTATGTAATTTTAGGGCAAAAAATCATGCATCATGCGTAAAAAAAACCGTGCATCATGTGGGAAGTTTGGAGTACGGTTCACATTCAAAAAATTCAGACTTGTTAGGGGCAAAATCATGCAGCACTTGACAAAATTTTAAGAAATTTTGGGGCAAAAAAAGCGGCCATCATGGATAAAAATTCTGAAATTCTTCAACCGTGCATCATGGATAAAAATTCTGAAATTCTTCAATCGTGCATCATGGGTAAAAAATCTTATGCAATTATGGTGCACGATTTTTGTGCAATTATGGTGCACGATTTTCCAATGTCAGTGCATCAATGTCCAATCGTTCATCGTGGGTAAAAAATTTTGAAATTCTTCAATCGTGCATCATGGGTAAAAAATCTTATGCAATTATGGTGCACGATTTTTATGCAAATATGGTGCATGATTTTCCAATGTTAGTGCATCAATGTCTGATTGTGAATCATGGGTAAAAATTCTGAAATCGTGCATAATGGGTAAAAAAAATCTTATGCAATTATGGTGCACGATTTTTTCAATATTAGTGCATTAATGCTCAATCGTGCATCACAATATTAAAAAAACGTGCATCAAAAGATTAAAAATCGTGCACCAACATAACAAAAATTCAAGTACACCATAATGCTAAAAATCAAGTGCACCTTAATGTACCAAAATCGTGCATCAATGTACAAAAATCATGCACCAACTTTTGAATATAACTGTGTTGTATGTCGGCTAACATTAAAACGGCCATAGCTTGTGATCGAGGAGGTATTTTGCCTATTATATGCACGGAAATGTGTTATCGAGCCGGATCTAACCCAATAGACTAAAGTGCTATTGGTGTTTAGATAGGTTACGCTCAATTTAAAAAAAAAATCCATTGTATTGCTAACTTTGAGTAATTTTAATCTTCAAACTGCTTGACACATTGAGCTCAGATTTTCTGGGTTTCATGTTCTTGTTTGAGATAATTTTTAGAAAAAATTTCACTTAATTCTGCATGAATTGATTTTTAACCTTTGGCGCACGATTTTAAAGCTTGTGGTGCACGATTTATATAATCTTGTGGTGCACGATTTTTTGTAATGGAAAGCACGATTTTTTTAACATGTTGGTGCACGATTATTTAACATGGTGGTGCAAGATTTTTTATATTTGATGCACTAAAAATTGTTTTGATGCGTGATTTCGGCCTGTGGTGAATGTTTTTTGGCAAAAAAAAAACAGAATTTTGCGATGCACGTGCTATAGTAATTTTTGTGCACGTGCTACAGTGATTTTGTGCAACACTGACTGGGCTAGGGTTATTAATATCATTTCAACAGGAAATAGATTTAAATAAATTGCTTTTTTTTTTGGTGGGTTATATTGTTCAACTAATGGTATCGGCCCGTAAATACCCCTTTTATATATATTTGTCATCAAACAAACTCCTATGGAAATATTGACAATCGTGTCTGAACTGCCCAATTTATCCGCTTTTGTGGGCTTTATGGCCCAAATCAGTGTACAGAGCGGATGTCAAAATGAACCAACAGAAGTGATATGTAGGCTGTCATCCATAGTTTCGTATTTATGCATCTCCTGATGTAGTATAGAGCAATAATCACATTCTCATTGCCTTAAGATTAATTAAGGTTATATCTAACTATCATATACAACAATATTTGAAGGGTCTCTTTGCCTTAAGATTAATTAAGGTTATATCTAACTATCATATTCAGCAATACTTGAAGGGCGACCGGAGAGCTCATCGCTCGGAGGCGGAGTCCATATAATGTCCTCCCGCCAGGAAGAGCTGCCTATGAACTAACATAGTGTGGTGAATAGCTTGGTATTGAGCTTGAGTTAACGTATACACACCCATATTTCCCCCCCACCGCGTGCATTTCATGTCATTGTTGGCCGACCGATTTCGATTTGTCTAGATATGATCCAAGTAAATATATATATATATATATATATATATATATATACATATAAGTTCATGGAAAACGGTACGATGCATATAAAGTCGGAAAATAATATACTAGGGTTGTGTTTGGTAGGCCTGATAAGGGAGGATTGTGGAGTGATAAAGTGGTAAACCATTGTTTGGTTCGTTTTTTAGTTAACCCCCCATTTCCTTCCATGTGTGGATAAGGAGGGTTTAATAAAGGGTTTGTAATCCCACTTGTTCACTAGGTATTAACTAACTATGGCGTACATAATGGTTGATACCATCACAAATTTACCCTTACACCCTTTGACCTAAACCAAAACACAATTCAATCTCCAACTTACCATCGTCGATCCAGAAAGGAAAAGCTTCAACCTTCAACAACTACGACCGGACCGTCCCTGCCCAAGGCAAATAACATACCAGAAATCGATTCAAGCTCGGTAAATCTGCAATATCCCCTGAATCTCGCACTTATGGTCAACTTTGAAGAACTCTACCCATGGTCTATGCGCTTGTTAAACGAGTCGAATTTTCATGGAATGAAGGATGTGATTTTGTTGACCTATCCAGAAAAATTTGCAGCATGAAGGTAGTGTTCTGTTGGAAAAAGAAGAACTGGAGTATTGTGCGGCTCATTGTTTGCGTGAGGGAGATGTGAAGTACGGTTACATTGTGTGGGGAAAAGGGTATTTTTGGCAAAAGACTTATGTTTTTACATTTACCTACATTTATTATACTTATAATAATTATACCAAACATAATATTATTTTATCATAATATATTCTAAAGTTTTTAGTCATCATTTTTATCACTCTATTTATTAATCATTTGATAATCACATCCTTCGAACCAAGCAGACTCTAGGTATATACAGTAGGAAAATAAAAGACGAGCGTGGGCCTAATTGAGTTGTGGGTTGGTAGTCCACTGGGCCGACTTATATCAATTTCCTACCCATAACTTGTAGAAATTTGGATTATTCTTGTTGGATGATTTTTATTATTACCCTTATTTTATCAATTCGCGTTGTATTGCGCATGTATTTCATGCATATTGATTAATTAAGTTTCCTTTGGTGATGATTAATTAAGGTCTAAGTGAGGGGCGTAATCAAGACTTTATATTATGACGGACTTAACCATTTATTGACATAAAGTTCAACTATACATATACATATACATATACATATACATATACACATACACACACATCCATACATAATAAGCTCACCCTAACTCATCCCCACCTTCGCCCCTGATCTAAGCATAGCATGTTAGCATAAAATACCCAGCAAGCCAAACGTTGGCCCAATGGGCTTTATGAGCCCTAGCCCAATTAGCTGTCTCATGAACACTATAAATATAAGGTTCACTCTAGGGTTAACCAATTCAATTCAATACACCAACTCTCATAGAAAAGCCGTCATCACACTAGCACTGGTGCCGGGCTTGAAGATCTGGTCAGGTTGATTGGACTAGAGGATCACCGCCATCAGATTGATTTCGCTGTTATCGGTAATCCCTTTTCGTGCATTATATTATGATTAATTAAGGTCTAAGTGAGGGGCGTAATCAAGACTTTATATTATGACGGACTTAACCATTTATTGACATAAAGTTCAACTATACATATAAATATACGCATACACACACATACATACATAATAAGCTCACCCTAACTCATCCCCACCTTCGCCCCTGATCTAAGCATAGCATTGCTAGGTAGTTAAGCATTCCATTCCATATAAAAATTTATCATAATATATAAGTAGAGCATTGGCTCCAAGCTTTAGGTACACAAGCCTTGTTTATTAGAGATTTTATTGTTGATTCTCACAACACCGCCGATCAACAACTATGGTAGCCTATAATTATTTTTATTGGGTGAGCGACTAAATGATAATATTTTGGTGCTGTAAAATTTTAATAAAAAACGGAGTCATAATGTTACCATATCTACAACTTTGAGAAAAGTGCTAAACATTAGTCGAAATGTGACTATCTGGATACTCTACGATTTAACTTGCACAATTACCACATTAGCTGAAACTTAATTTTTGAGTTGCTGCATAATTTAAAAGATGTGAATTATGTCATTATCATTGAAATACGATACTTGAACTACCGTATGGATAAAAGATTTGTTTCATATTAAATCAAATTATGAAACTAATTCGACTAATCATTAGATTGGTTGAATTTAATTTAGCACACTCGATGTACGCGGATGATCTGATTTATAGATTTGAGTATCACTATGGGTCAAACTACCGTCCAAACAAACCATGATTTTAGATAGGACTAAAAAAGAAGCTTCATGGGTGCCGTGGTGGGTATGGGTGTGGATACCAAAAGCAAAGGCATAAAATTTACATCTACTATCATGTCATGTGAGTTGAGGGAGCCATATATCCTTTTGGTGAATACACGATACTAACCAACGAATTAATATTCCAATTACAATTCAGTCGTTTCTATTTTAAGTAAGTTTTTACAAAAAAAAATTCTTGAAAAAAAGTATACGATGTGGTGGGGAAATTAGACCACATCAGATAAAATCATTGTCGAACAGGACGACAATGATCGAACAGAAAAATGCTCTAAGATGATGATAATCTGCTCAATATCACGTGGTTAAACAGTATCATAAGACTCGATAATAACGGCTAATCAACCCGGATTTTTCAGACATGCTTTGAGTAGAATATGCCATAAACAAACGGACAATTAGTGGGCGGGATGATGGATTTTGATTCCATGATCACTCCCATGATCATTCCCATTATTACTTCCATGATCACTCCCTCTCGGAAAGGCTCTATAAAAGGAGCAAAGGACTAAGGAAATAAGTGATCTAGGCTCTTCATAAAAAAAGGGAGAAGAAAGTTCTCTTAGAGTTATGCTCATTTTCTTGTACAAAAAGCATTGTAAAAATCATTGTTTATAGTGGAGAATTTATAGTGGACTCGGTCCAATGGTTTTTCCCTTCGTTTTGAGGGATTTTCATGTAAAAAATCGCGGTGTCCTATTTATTTTTTCTATTGCATTTTTTGCACAAAATGAATTTTCTCTCTAAGTGTCTTTTGATTTATCTAAGCGCCATCTGGTTTGAGCTCGAATTGACAAAAAAAAACAAAGCTATGTTAACTTGAACACAATTTACATCTCACTTTTCGAATCATCTTCTTGACTACAACTAGACAAGAACACTGAACAATGATTAATTAAATCAAGTGTCATATTAGTTAACTACATGAACTTAATCACTCTTTAATTTCTACATGAATATTAGTGCGGGGTTGTGGGGTTATCTGACAAATGTGACATAAGTGGACAAAGCATATGAAAAGCCATCGCGTATAGTATTCTTTTTCTTAAACAACTGGATTATAATGTAATTATATATTAGGGTTACGCGTGGTTACTGTGATAGGATTATCGATAGATAGATTAAAAAAAAGATAATGGCTTTATTTATGAGTTGATAGGATAAAACATGGATAAGTTATATTATGTTTGGTTCGTATGATTAGTAAAATATAATGAGTAATAATGTGTTTGGCTTACTTGATAATATGTGGTATAGATTAAGTTTATTCATAACATGACAAAAATATCCTTGAACATGTTTTCACTTATTATTATTATGTTTAAGTCAATTTTTTTTTAAATAATTAACAGCATTGTTATCAACATAAACACAAAATAGATAAAATAATGTATTTAGTTAATTAAATATAAGACAAAATACGTTTTCAAAAAAAATAAGACAATACATTTTCAAAAAAATAAGACAAAATATTATTAATACGAGTACAAGGAGAACTATAAGCCATATGCAAAACCAACACATATACAAATCATCACTACACTCATAAAGTAACATTTCAGTAATTGAAGACAAGCCAAAACCACCTAATAGAATTCTGAGAATACATTGGTGGAGGTGAGACGGTCGGGACGGTGATGCACTACAAATCGTCCCTACACTTGTAAATGACGTCTCATCAACAAATGATATGCATACTACACAACCACAGTAAGCAAATTGTGTGCAGGCGAATTTATGGGCCTCTACATTCTACACAACCACAACACATGGGAAAAAGAATCAAATTTATATGCCCATGTAAACTATACAATGTAGTAAAGATAAAAGAACTTGAGAACATGCCGCACATAACTACTAATATAAGAAACATAATCGAGGTAGTCTTCTATGTATCAGAAAACATATTCAATTTAAAGTGTACAATGCAATTCAACAAACCAGTCCTCTCAAAATTTCGGTCAAAATTGGACTTCTTACAATGAATTTTTCAAAACAAGCACACATTATCATATATTTTCAGATGTGTCATTCAGTTCAGTTAACTGGTATTCATATAAATAGCAAAACTACACTCCCTGATCGACACATACTAGTGCTCTCCACTCAAAAGTTTCAGTATATTGCATTTATAATCGACCAAAAAAGCAAATGACAACACCACAAGCAACCAATTCACATTGAAGCACATAAGACTACTAAGAGTCATAGAATATGCCTCCCTAAAAATCAAACTTAATGAGTGACCACATAATTAAGTAAACGTAGTAGATGATGTGATCAATTTTGCATATAACAGAATAAACCAACCTAGCTTCTTTAGAAGGTGACATAGGGCAGCCACATAGCTCGACATCGATCTCCTTGTGTCTTTTAGAAATTACCTACACAACAATACATCAGAATATATGAAAAATTGGTGAAGTTTTCATTCTGAAAATTTAGCAAAGGTCAATCTAGTTGCTTCTCACCAAAGAACACTTTACTCAACATCATTCAACACTTCACTCAAGGCATGAGCATAACAGACTGATCAATTACATTTATAACCCATAACTTACAGTCCCTCAAAATGCATATATTCATTAAATTCATCGGCCCACCTACTTATTCCCCTCCCAACTTCTACGTCAATTGCAATTCCTAACAATTTAATCAACGCCATAATAATGGATTCATGGGAAAAAAAAACTAAAAATGAATAAAATTTACTGAGCAGATGAAAGGATCAACAGTTGTACCTAGATGAGCTGCATAAATTCATCGAGAAGAGCAGAGAAGATTGAAGATGATAATCGGCTGTGGAAGCCAGGATACAGTCCAGCAAATCAGTATTTCATGCAGATCAATGCTATAAGAGCAAAAAATAACCAAATTACCAGTACCAAATTCTTCATCCTTCACAACATAAATCACAATCAAAGCTAAGTCCAACAATGATACCTACATCAAATCGATAAAATGTATTTGTTACATACATGAAGAATTAAACAGCTAAATCACAATCTCAATCCAAACATGATATGTTACCTGTTAGGATTTCGTTCCGCTTTGAATCGTCGATTGTTAACCTGCAATCACAACAAGAAAACAATCCACAGTATACAATTCACAAAGAACTATATAAATCAAATATCAAACAAGAGTAAGGGAATTGGGCTCAGGTCGAGCAAGGTTTCCTTTCTACGTCGTCACCGGGGAACCAAGGTATCGTAGCCAAAAGATGGAGACACACACACTGCCCTAAGCACTGCCCGAACACACAAGCAGTAGGCGACGGCCGAACACAAAAAGGGGAACCACACACAGGGTTACACCAAGACACACACAGTCGACTTGGACAGCAAGGGAATCGGCGCACACAACACCACCACTCTCACACCGTAGCACAAAGCTGGCCGGCCAACCACCAAGGAACAGAGACACGAAAGATGGGGGGAAACGAAAATACACAAAGAATTTTCGGATTTCAGAGTGTTACCTCATCATGAACCCATGCCACCATTAATAGCACCGAGGGAGACGAAGAAAAGGGGAGCAAGTCCCAAGGACTCGGTCAAGCCAGCCGAAGAGGCGCACGCAGATGAGCCAGGAAGCTTCTAGAGAGTGGAGGAGATGAAGCGTGAAGAGAGGGAATGGGTGAAGACAAAGGGGGGGGCTCGGTTATTTGATAGGAAAAGGGGCCAAACAAAAGCCCAATGGATTTAATAGGTAATGGGCCAAACCCAACAAATCTCCACCTTGGCACAATACCGGCTCCAACTCAACGTAAGGAAAACCCATAGATGACTCATCATCGCCCAAAGGGTCCCCACAACACACACAGCATTGTGTTGACCAAATTCCTGTCATAGCACATAGCACAGACAAAGGAAAACAATAACAAGCACACAGCAAGTTAAAGTGTGAAAGTAACCAGGGTAACAGTTTTATAACGAGCACACAGCAGGTTATAAAACACTAACCAAGGGACTAAACATGCATCAATCATCAGTATCAAATTTTAAAAATTTTAAACATGATTGAAATTTACTAAGGGACAAACACTTAGTACACATATCAGCAGGATTAAACACATAATCACTTAGATTATCACCTACAGATAACAACCATTGAACAACATTCCAATGCATCATGCTAGGATTAGACATAAACCTATTTAAGCAACTAATAGCATAAGCTATACCATGCCAAGTACTAACCATCAAATACATTAAGCAACTAATAGCATAAGCTATATCATGCCAAGTACTAACCATCAAATACATTAAGCAAGTAATAGCATAAGCTATATCATGCAAATCTTCATGTTCATTAGCAACCAATTCATCATGCACAACATGTTCATGTTCAACAACACTATCATGATTTTCAGGCATTCCATGAATTTCAGGTTCATTAACATGAAGTACACCAGTTAAATGCTCCACCTTGCAGGGAGTAATACTGGACTTAGACTCATCAACATGCACAGAACTCGTAGTCACATTAGGGGAAGGGAAAACCGGGAATTTCACTCTTTGTTGTTTGCCAAAAACACACGAATCACAGAAAGGCATACAAGACAACTCGTCTTTACCAAAGCAACATTTTTCATGCAAAATCTCTAGACCTTTAGAACTCATATGACATAATCTCCTATGCCACAGATCAGTCAAGTCATCAGTTACAGAATTCACATTATCATATACAGATTCAGTTTTGCAAACATAAAGATGTCTTTTCTTTTTACCTTTGAAAACTACCAAAGAACCCTTTATGATTTTCATAACTCCATTTCCCTATCTACCCTCAAGACCACATGATTCTAATCCAGCACAAGACATCAAATTATTGCACAAAGAAGGAACATGTCTCACATCTTTTAGAGTCATAGAATAACCAGAATCAAATTTCAAATAAACATCACCAATGCCAGCAACTTTACAAAGTTTCTCATTAGCAATAGAAACAGAACCATTTTCAACTTCTTTATAATTAGAAAACAAATTTCTAAGAGGTGACATGTGATAAGAGCAACCAGAATCAATTATCCATTCATTTTCACACACAGTAGATGAATGCACATAATTCACAGAATCACATAAGTCAGTCACCATAAAAACATCACCTGAGTTTTCACCAGATAAAGAAGCATGATTCACTTGTTCATAAGATTGGTTATTATCATTTTGTTTCTGGTTTTTCTTTTCAGGACAGTCTTTAATAAAATGATCAGGATCACCACAATTAAAGCACCTTCTGTTCTTAGGCCTAGACTTAGACCTTTTCCCCTTGTTCTTATCATTATTCTGATTTTGGTTATAATCAGATCTATGATTAGTTATACCTATGTTGAGATCTACCTCTAACATGCATAACTTCACCTGAATCTTGCTTACCGCCGTTGTTCACTTTTAAATCTAATTCCTTGCTTTTTAGGCCGTTCATTACAGTATCCAATGTAATAGAATCCCTACCGTACTTAATGGCGGATTTTACATCACTATAATTTTCAGGAATAACATTTAAAAGAACAATAGGTGAATAGTCGTCAATGTTCTTATCTCCTGTCAATTTAATATCTTGGATTAACTTAGTAAACACATCCAAATTCTCATCTACGTCTTTGTTCAAGTCTAGCTTGAATCTGAAAAATTTTTCCAACAAGAAAAGTTTACTCGGCAAAGATTTTTCAGTAAACATTTCTTCCAATTTTTCCCAAAGATCTTTTGCAGATGATAGTTTACTACATTTTCTGAGCACAGAGTCAGATAAGTTCAAGATAATAGAAGAATAAGAATATTCGTCATCTTCAAGTTTCTTAGCAGTTGTAATGTTCTCAGCCCAATTACCGTCAATAGCTTTAAATACTTTTTGCTGTATTAAGATTCCTTTCATCTTTTGTTGCCATATAGAAAAATCAGATTTTCCATTAAATGGTTCAAGGTTATATCCAGAAATTGAAGCCATCACAAATAAGCAAGGAGGCACACACAATTTCAACAACCAATCAGCAGAAGCAAGGACCACAAGGCACAAACACAAAATGAAAGAATCAATCAAGCTAAGGGGAGGAAAAATCGCTATCACCCACAAGATCACAATACACTCAAAGGTGTACGAGCATGGGGCTTCAGATAGAGATTTTCCTACGGGTAAGGGACACAAACACCTAGAAACTAAATGGTAAAATGATTAAAGGTTAAAATAATCACTTACTACACAGAGACAAAGCTCTGGGGTGACGAAAACCACACTGCCCGAAGCACCGAAGTGCTCTGCCCGAAATCTGCCCGAGATTTCAGTCGCTGCCCGAACTCTCCAGCTGCTGTCCGAACACTCCAGCTGCTGCCCGAGGTCCACCGAGCACTGCCCGAGACCCACCGAGCACTCCAGTCGCTGCCCTAGGTCTGCCCGAGAACTCCAGCCACTGTCCGAACACACCAGCTGCTGCCCGCCGCTTCCCGAACACTCCTGTTGCTGCCCGAGGTCTGCCCGAGCACTCCACCAGGCACGGAACGCTCTGATACCACTGTAAGGATTTGTTGGGTTTGGCCCATTACCTATTAAATCCATTGGGCTTTTGTTTGGCCCCTTTTCCTATCAAATAACCGAGCCCCCCCTTTGTCTTCACCCATTCCCTCTCTTCACGCTTCATCTCCTCCACTCTCCAGAAGCTTCCTGACTCATCTGCGTGCGCCTCTTCGGCTGGCTTGACCGAGTCCTTGGGACTTGCTCCCCTTCTCTTCGTCTCCCTCGGTGCTATTAATGGTGGCATGGGTTCATGATGAGGTAACACTCTGAAATCCGAAAATTATTTGTGTATTTTCGTTTCCCCCCATCTTTCGTGTCTCTGTTCCTTGGTGGTTGGCCGTGAGCTTTGTGCTACGGTGTGAGAGTGGTGGTGCTGTGTGCGCCGAGAGCTTAGGGTGGTGCTCTTGTGGTTCGAGTGTGGTGCTGTGTGCACCGTGGCTGGTGTGTGTGCGCTGTGTGCATGCACTGTGTGTGTGGCCGTGAGTTTAGGGTGGTGCTGTGTGCGCCGTGAGCTGTCGTGCTGTGTGCACTGTGTGGCCGTGCGTTGGGTGTATGCAGCTGTGGAGTGTGCTGGCAGTGTGTGCTATTCCCTTGCTGTCCAAGTCGACTGTGTGTGTTTGGTGTAACCCTGTGTGTGGTTCCCCTTTCTGTGTTCGGCCGTCGCCTACTGCTTGTGTGTTCGGGCAGTGCTTAGGGCAGTGTGTGTGTCTCCATCTTTTGGCTACGATACCTTGATTCCCCGGTGACGACGTAGAAAGGAAACCCTGCTCGACCTGAGCTCAATTCCCTTGCTCTTGTTTGATATTTGATTTATATAGTTCTTTGTGAATTGTATACTGTGGATTGTTTTCTTGTTGTGATTGCAGGTTAACAATCGACGATTCAAAGCGGAACGAAATCCTTACATTACCACATCAATTAAAATACTAAACAGTCCCTCTATACAATTCTATTAAATACTAACAAACAGTAGCAAAGATATAAAAGAAAATAAGATCAAGAATCTCAACCTCATCATAAATTCGAGCCCATAAACAGCAGGAAACTCCACTCTAAAACAGCAAGAATTCGAATCAAACAGCATGAAATTCGTCCCTAAAAGTCATACAACATCCTCACACGACCATTATGCGCGATTCAATTAAACGATTTAGTCTTGATTCCAGGCAGATTTCTTCAATTGCGCATAACATGAACCAGTCGACCAAATGCTTCGAGATTCCGATTCCGATGCTTCCACCCAACTTTCCTCACAATACCCACATATCATAATTCTCACATACCCGTTGCAAACACAACGTCAATTGCTCGGCACTTTCTATGCTCCAATCTCGCCTGATTACCCTTTTTTTTCTCAGAAATTCGTCTGCAGACGGAAGAAAAAGGGCAAAATTGTTCAATTATTTTATAATCAGATATACTATGCAATTACGGTTCCACAATCCTGCAGGAATGTAGGGATTTGTTTTCCACAGGACTTAAGATCGGGCCTTCCGAAAATGAGTGTTCTTCAAAAAGTTAAGACAAACGTGTCATTAAGGCTTTTTTCACCTTTATCATGCACACCAAACATAGCCTAGGTATATAGACAAGTGAATAGGTTAAGAAATCTTAAAAAGAAGGGTAAACAAATGAGTAAACCGAAAACCCAAGTTAAAAATTAATCTTGAGCAAAAGTGAGAATCTGCTGTGTACGGTTACTTGATTATACTTTTGAAAACAAACTGAATATAAAGCATAAGCAGATCACATGCAAGCAGCTCTTTTTCCAAACAAATGCGTACTGAGTACTGACCTTCCCATGTTTTTTTTTTTTTTTTAATAAAGTATCTAGACTTACTCTGACTAATTCTTGAATGACGACCACAGCCCTTTATGACCACGCACCATGTAAATCGAAGGATGTGCACGGATGACCTGACCTTCCCATGTTTATTAGGGAAAGAGCTGGTTGGAGTGGTGAAATACTCGGATTCCAATCTTTTATTAATTTTAGAGGAAATAAATTAAAGCGTTCCTATAGTTTGCGTCATTTTTTTATTTTTTAGTAGCTCCATAAGTTTTAAAAAAATTTCGATTAAGTCCAAACGTAGATGACTGAATCAGGAATATGTTTAAAATTTAAGGGGTTGAATTGAGAACAAACAAGATCGATTAGTCCCTAAAGTTAATATTTTCAAATCAGTCCCTATTTGTTGTTTGCTTCCTATAACTGACTTAATGTCGGGGATTGAATCAGCATTTTGTTTAAAACTTTAGGAACTAAAGCGGATTTGAATATTTTAGAGACTGAATCATGAATGAACCCAAATTGTATGAACGTTTTGATGTATTATCCCTTGATTTTATTTGAGCTAGAGCATGCAAAGTTCCATCTTCTACACGATTGAAAATAACCAAATAGTTTTACTTACAAAAAAACTAAATATTTTGCTAGATTTTTACACAACGGACAATAGAATAGGTAGTTCTTGAAAGGTCAAGATACGAAAATAATCGATATTAAATACTAAATATATAAATGTAATTTGACTTAAGGTGTGTTCATAATTGCTCATTTAAAGCACTTTTATGTAACTTTTGCTTATATTTAAAACTTTTCATTTTCCCCTTTTTCCGTTCATTTGCTTGTTATTTTTTCAGCTATACATTTTTGGTGCAATAATATTTTTTTTATCACAAATATACTTTGTTTTTATAAGTTAGTGCAATAATTCTTTTTTATCATAAATATACTTTGTTTTATAAGTTATTATAAAATCCTAATTTTATTCTCACACGCTTGATAATTATTGGAAGCATCCATTCATACAGTTCACTAATTTGAAAGACTACTAAAAAAATGAGTATCATTATTAAATTGAGGATATTGTAGAAATAAGAAAAATCATTATAGAAAATAAATTATCAAGGCATCCCATAAAAGAATAATATCCAATGGTTTAGCAAAAAAACAGAATGTATATTTCTCTATTATAAACGTGCTTAAACTTTCTAAAATATTCTTGAATATAAACAGAAAAATAAAGATAGAAAGTGGTAAATAATCCAATTGGTTTACAAGGTTCGAAGAATAACAATTCATATTTAGATTATACCAAGTACTAAATTTGAAATCCAACTCTAGAAAATGGAACCTTTCTCTTGCGTTAAGTTTGCATAAGTAATAATGAAAAATAAAGCTTTTTTAAACAGTGAAGGAGGGGTAAGAAAGGAATAATAATTTTTAAATAACTTTAATTTATTTACAAGATTGCCACCTCTTAACTTAAAGCAGGTAGAAACACCTCATCACCTGATTATCTACTTATGACGGTTACCTGCTTTTTTTTTAGAGAAGCAAAGGTAGAAATAGGGTAATAAAACACCCAAAATCTATTTTTTTAATCTGATAAAACAAATAAGCATTTTTCTGAAGCATTCCCAAACACCCACTTAAAGTGATAATCGCACTTAGCATATTATATGCCCATTACAATTACAATTACATTGGCAATGTGGCGAAACTTCTATATGGGCAAAGGTGTGCATTTGCCCAGCAACAAATTTAAAATGATAATAACTTTACCTATAAAATTTTTATTTTGTTGTAAAAAAATTAAAATTAATAAAAAAATATAATATTTGGCCACCATAAAATTTTATTTAAGTTTTTGCCCACTTAATTGTAAAATCTTGGTTACGCCCGTACAAGTCAAAAAGAGTACAACTAACTACAACTAATATAACTAGCACTATGAACTCACAAAGTACAACGACATGCAACTGTCATATAATAAATATAGACATAACCCATATTTATGGGACTTAAACCCAAGATTTCCCTAAAGTTTGGGTTTTTGGAGCTTCTCTTTCGCCGCTAAGCCAAGGCATCTTTGGCATTATTATTTGCCCATTTAATTCAACCAACTTCAGTCACTGAACCCAACTAGACTAACTGTAGTATCTGGTCAAATTGAAAACATGTGTACAATTCAAGTGGCCTCAGATCCCATCCCTGCCCAGTTCAAATCACAAGAAAGCTTCCACTTCTCTCTCTATATATACAAGAATATACACAATCTTCTGTAAATTACACCACCTTAATTCCACCCTCATCCCCCTATCTCTATCTCTCTGCGAGTACTTTTATTTTCTCTTTGAGGTGCAGAAAGACACTGCTCTGTTTCCCCAGCAGAAAAAATTGCATATATCCCTTTGGTCAGTAATAGTTAATTAACGGGTTTTTGCTTCGCCTTTCTAACCTTCTCTTCCTCCTCTGTATCGATCACAACCCCTACTCGAAAATATTTGTAAAACTGGTTATTTTCGAGAAATTTAGTTCATTGTTCTTGAAAAAACTGAGAATGATTACCGGACACGATCTTTACGTTGTTTTAACCGCTATGGTTCCTCTCTATGTGGCCATGATCTTGGCCTACGGCTCCGTCCGATGGTGGAAAATCTTTACTCCGGATCAGTGCTCCGGCATCAACCGATTTGTCGCCATTTTTGCCGTCCCACTTCTGTCTTTCCACTTCATTTCCTCCAATGATATATACGCCATGAACTTCAGATTTATCGCTGCTGACACCCTGCAAAAGATTATAATGCTGGTACTTCTAGGATTGTGGGCAAATTTCACAAAAAATGGCAGCTTGGAGTGGTCCATAACAATTTTCTCTCTTTCATCTCTTCCCAACACTCTCGTAATGGGGATTCCTTTGCTGATCGCCATGTACGGAGAGTACTCAGGCAGCCTCATGGTGCAGATTGTGGTGCTCCAATGCATCATTTGGTACACTTTACTGCTCTTTTTATTCGAGTACCGTGGTGCCAAAATGCTGATTATGGAGCAGTTCCCTGAGACGGCTGCTTCAATCGTATCTTTTAAGGTTGAATCCGATGTCGTTTCTTTAGATGGGCAAGATTTCCTTGAAACGGACGCGGAAATTGGAAATGATGGCAAGCTTCATGTTACTGTCAGAAAATCTAATGCTTCCAGGCGTTCACTCGGGCATGGTTCCTTCTCAGGGATTATTCCCCGGCCTTCGAATTTGACAGGGGCCGAAATTTACAGTTTGAGCTCTTCAAGAAATCCTACTCCAAGAGGGTCGAATTTCAACCATTCAGATTTTTATTCGATGATGGGATTTCCAGGGAGGTTGTCTAATTTCGGCCAATCTGATACTAATAGATTGTCGAATTTCAACGTAGCTGAAATGTACTCAGTTCAATCATCCAGGGGTCCAACTCCGAGGACGTCGAATTTCGAAGAAACCTGTGCTCCAGGAGCTCAAATGAACTCTCCAAGATTCGGTTACTATCCCACACAAACTGTTCCAACTTCTTATCCTGCACCAAATCCTGAAATTTCGTCCACTATGCCAAGGACAGGGAAAACCCATCAGGCCCAGATTCAAAATCAAGGTAGTAAAGCTAATCACGATGCTAAAGAGCTTCACATGTTTGTATGGAGCTCCAGCGCTTCGCCGGTGTCTGAAGGAGGTGGCGGCGGCGGCGGCGGCCTACACGTTTTTGGGGGGCCGGATTTTGGTGCTTCAGAGCATTCCGGGCGGTCTGACCAAGCTGCCAAGGAAATCAAGTTGTTGGTTAATGATATACCTCAAAATGGAGGATCTAAAGGTGAATTTATTTTTTGATAGATAAAGGGGAACGTTTTAGCTCCATTCATTTGCTTAAAAAATTAATCAATTTTTTTTAAAGTTTTGCTCGCAAGTTGTTTGATTATTTGTTTCTTCTTTTTTTTTTTAATTTCGTAGCTGTTACGCAAACTGGGGACTTTGGTGCAGAAGATTTCAATTTTGGTGGTGGAGGCAGAGATCATGGAAACGATGATAGAGATAAGGAAGGTCTCACAGCGCAGTCAAAGCTCGGGCCAAGCTCCACCGCTGAGCTAGACCAGAAGACAGCCGGAGGTATTAAACATATGCCGCCTGCAAGTGTCGTGACTCGCCTAATCTTGATCATGGTTTGGCGTAAACTTATTCGGAATCCCAACACTTATTCCAGCCTCATTGGTCTTATCTGGTCTCTAATCTCATTCAGGTAAGCTAAATCCAATCAAGAATTGGATAACCGGTAAAACATTTTAGTACTTAAAATATGGAGATGTTTGATTTTTCAGGTGGGGTGTGCATATGCCTAAAATTGTAGCACAATCAATCTCTATACTCTCTGATGCTGGCCTTGGCATGGCCATGTTTAGCTTAGGTGAGTGCTCAGATTCTTGACCCGGAAATTTCCTCATTTGAATAATTGAATCTACTTATTTCTGGGCATATTTTTCTTCAAATTTAAGCACCAACTGTTTCGGAGCTCCTTTTACAGCCAAAATTGTGGCAGTTCATTCTTGGGCACGAAAATACAGTAATATCAACATTTAAAAAAAAAACAAAAACTAATAATATGTAAAAAAGCAACCCGACATATGGGGCCGATAAGCATCATATATTTAAGGTCCTGAACTGGACGGATGCTGGACCCCTTTAATCAAAATGTGCCATAGTAACAAAGGTGGTTGCGGTTTACAGGTTGGAATTTGGTTTGAGCGATTTTCGATTGCTTTACAGGTTGGAATTTGGTTTGAGCGATTTTCGATTGCTTTACAGGTTTGTTTATGGCCCTTCAACCGAAGCTTATAGCATGTGGAAACACCGTGGCTGTCTTCGCCATGGCTGTGAGATTTCTCACTGGTCCGGCAGTAATGGCTGTGGCGTCGATAGCCATCGGCCTTCGTGGTACCCTCCTCCACGTCGCAATTGTACAGGTGACTTTCGCTCACACATTAACATTTTGCTGTGAAATCCTTACATGATTATGCAATAAAGGGCCAAAGACCACGTAGGCATGATAGATACCATTTTTCTAGTTTGAGTTCATGATATTGATCAGCAATATCTAATATTTTTAAGTGACGATCCAACGGTTCAAATTTTATACACCATATGCTCTTGGGACTCGAGTTGGGGACCATGCGCCAGCTTGTAAATGGGAAAAAAATGACAAATTCTTACTTATTTTAATGTTGGGAACTGATTCTCAATAAACTATGATTCTTTGATTAGAACTTCAAGATTCTACAGTTTTTTATACATTCAGATTCAATGCATCTGCTGCATGCATTAGCTTCAAGAAACCCTTGTGATGTAATGTTTTTTTCCCCTGACGTATTCTTGTCCATCAGGCTGCACTACCACAAGGGATTGTTCCGTTTGTGTTTGCTAAAGAATACAATGTTCATCCAGCTATTCTTAGCACCATGTAAGTAAATTTTCTACCTACGAGTGCCAAGTTCAATTTCATTGATTTGATTTCACACCAGTTTTCATGTTTCTAAGAAATGATTTGTTCTTTAACGACTTTTTTGCTTTCAGGGTTATCTTTGGAATGTTGATCGCGTTACCAATCACTCTGATCTATTACATACTTCTTGGATTATAAGATTCTCGGACCAATTAACTCAGGACGTCGATGGAGATGGACGAGGGAAGATTATGTTCAAAAGTTTGATGGGCATCAATGGCTACTTCAAATCATATGTTTTAATGGCTAAGTTTGGATTTTGAGAACAAGTCAAGCAATGTAGAAAAATTTACTTCTTCCCAAGAATTTGGAGTCATTGATAGTTGACAGATTATCCCCTAATTTAAGGATTATGCCCTATTTTAAGCCAAAAATTTATGTAAAGTAAGATCAAGGGAGGAAAATAATGTTGACTAACCTTGTTTTAAGGGGAACAAAATAGAGGAAAACATGGAAGCACAAGAGATTAATTATCAAACATATTTTTCCCACCATTTTCCCTCGTGTAAACTATTTCTGAACTAGGCTTTATCTTGAAATTCCCTATGTAAGTTAGTGTCTTCAAGGGGGAAAATAATAGTTTTTGCTTCATATTTCCAAGGTTCTCTTCTCCTCGTGCTTGTATTTGTTTCATTTGCCGCTTAGTTCGTACTGTATTACTCAAGGCTTTAATCCTAAGGATTAATCATTAATAAATATATGACACATTAATTCGATGTAGACCTAAAACAAATTGAAGGAGTAAAACGCAAAAAATTATAATATTATGTTAATCTTTTAAGTAAAGATCAATTTATGTTCCTAAATGTTTGGTTCATGAAATGTGATGTGCGAGATATATGTAAGCAGAGGGAAAAGAAATTGCAAGATAGATATAAAGAAGTGGATGAATAATCACACCTTTTTAGGTGGGTTGCATATTCTCATAGATACATTAATTAGTACCATCCCCAAAGATTAGAGCATGATGAACCAGGGTTGTTGCTTATTAGTCATCAACTCCTCTCATTGTAAACGACTCGAGTTGAGTACGTCCCCACTGATTTATGAATTATAAAAAAATCAATCCTTATTTTATCATCACACCAAACATAGCATTTAATATATATCGGCTCCTTACCCATCCTATCATTCTCTCCTCTTAATTCTCCATTCGTCCATGCTCTAGTAAGATATTAGTTGGGTTATTTTTATCACATTATTACAAGTTTTATAAATTATGAAATATACTATAAATATAAATAATATTACAGTTATGGTAGTATTTTAAAATTTAATTTTCAATCTAAAGGGTTAATAAAGATAATAGGATTGAGGGGCATATGTGCCTTGAAGCACAAGATACAAGCCGAAACTTCTCTCGATACAGCTGTAGAATCGATGGCTTGCACTCGATTTTTTACTATCTTATGATTTTATTTAGATTTCGACTTCTAAAGATAATTAATAGATCAATGTTCATACCAGGACGGGTCAAACCCGTAAAAATATAGTCTATGGATTGTCTCAAGATGCTAGCTAATTGGAATTGGCTAGCTCAACAGCTTGCCGATGTAGGAGAGCTCACATGGGCGAGCTCACCAGCTCGCTCAAGTAGGGCGACGAGCTGCTGCTCACCCTCCCCCGAGGCAGGCAAGCTCAGCTGCTAGCCCAAGTGGCGTAGGGCGAGCTGCCCAGCTCGCCCAGGCACCAACTCCCTCAGGTATGGCGAGCTAAGCAGTTGGCCCATATAGGTCGAGCTCATAGCTCGTCCAGCTAGCCTTGTTGGTCCTTCCGAGCTAAGTCACTAACCCTCCCAAGCAACCTCACTAGTTAAATATGCCCAGCTACCGAGAATACCTAGCTCCGAGCTTGCCTAGTTCCGAGCATTCCAAGCTCCAAGCATGCCTAGCTCCTTGAATGCCAAGCTCCAAACATGCGTAGCTCGAGGTATGCCAAGCTAACAAACATGCTATACTCATAGCACGACCTCACAAATCAGGTAAAAGGTACGACTCATATCTTCAAGTATGTCGGATCTTAAAAGTTGCATGCATATCGTACTGGAAAAGTGACATCATCTGGTCCCCAGCATAAATCAGATCCTAAAGGCTGTGTGCATATCATACTGGGATAATGGCACCTACCGGTCCCCGGCTCTGGGACCCTGGTCCCCACCCTTATCTTCAGAAGATGTCCCTTAGGCTCTTTACATGCGGTTAAAAGGTTTTCTCCCTTCCCTCTCCCTATAACTACCAGGTATGGCGACGAGAAAATGTATCTACTATACTCATAATTTTAAGCTCATCTCATTATTCTGCCCTTTTGCCGATTTCTGACTTGAGCATCGGAGGGGACTCGCCGGGACATCCTTCCGGCCCCGGCCCCTTCTCACACTTGTTCGTGATTTCAGGTCTCGCCAGCACCCGGAGATGTTATCGGAGTTGTTACCAGCACTCTCCATCCGTCGGAAAGAAGACATCTCATTTTAGCAAGCATCAAATGTTTTTATCTTCATAACGCATACTGAATCAATTCGTGTCAATAACCGAGCTAGGAGATATGACTAATATACAAGAACTGAATTTTCATAGCAACTTGTTGTTCTAATACGTATCAGCTGGAACTTGAAACAATTTTTCTCCTAGATAAATTCCAAATCAAGACAAGCTGTTTGAAGATGACTATTAGAATTTTGAGTTGGTTGTTCAACTGATTTGGAATCATGTTATTTGGATAACCGGTCAATGAGATATGCTCAAAACTATCAGCTGCGCCACATTTGTCCAAGTTGGAAATGTGTTCTCCTAAATTGAATGGCTTCTACAAACCTATCTGTTTCTATCAGCTGAGTTGGTTGGGTGCCAAAACTGTTTTACTTCTCTAAGCTTCAAATTGAGTCTTTAAAGATATTCAATACACTTCAAATCAAGTCTCAAACTTTTTTAAGCAAATCATCAAGCTCGAAATCATTATATATATATTGTATATGTAATGAAAAATGTTGGCAATACAATAATAAATTTTATTATCATCAAAATTAAGATTACTTACATTTTCGAAACCCAACAATATCATTTTTTTATGAGACAAAATAGGCCTTTTTATTGCTTCAATAAAAGTTCAACAAATATGTTCATATTAAAAGCTTGTAATAAATACAATTTGGTCTATATTATTATCCATGGTTTTACTTTAAGATTGAACTACTAATATAATATTATATAATAAAAAGTGTCGTGATTAAATAATTAAAGTGGACTTAACTCTTATTATTTTTGCAATATTGTAATCGTAAGTTGGCAAAATCCCCTTCAGTTTTGATTACATTCCTCAACTTTGTTGATTTTTTTTTATTTTTTATTTTTCATCCGAACTTTCAATTCCTAGAAATTATTAATGATATCGAGCTTAAATGGAGCATTTTATAATGTATCATACCAATATTGATTGTGCTTTGTTTTGGCGAAGCTTTAATGAAATTCAATAATGCAAAACTTTTTAATGGCATAATTTTATATGCCATCCGATACCAACAGACATACTCAAATTCAAATATTTTGTTTTCAAAGATGTGCAATTGTCTTGTTTACCAAAATTTATTTGCTATGGGTTTTAAATAAAAACGGTGAACTATATACGACCCACTCTTGTTTTCATAATTATCGTTTTAGTCCATCTAATTTAAACAATTACATCTACCTCCCATATAGTGTAATTTTTTTGTAAAATCACAGGAGAGATAGTTATAAATATTTTTATATATTTTACAAATTAGAGGGGTGTTATTGTAATACAACTATTTTATAAGAGATGCATGTGAAACTATTCAAACTAGATAAAAAATTTGTGATACAATTATTTTAAAAGTGAGAGTGTGAGACGTATGTAATTATCCCAATTAAAGAAACTCCCATATTACCATACTTGCCATTGAATTTCCATAAACTTATATTTCAAAATAAGCAATGACGTCACATAGTTTTGAGTTTTCTCCCCCCGATAGTGATACTAATATTTAATACCTAAGAATTATCTCACCTTGATCCGTTTGAATGTCGCAATTTCATGAGGTGTAGTTTACGTTAAATTGAATTAAATATATTAAATTTTGGGTTCTCTAATAAAAATGCATATTACTTACCATATATTTAATTAATACTAGCTGCCGATGCATACACATTATGTGTAATTAAATTTTAAATTTTATATATTGTACATGTATACTAAATTTTTATATTTGAAATATCTAATTTAGATATGATATTTTATGGGGAAGAGAAAAAACTGCCGCACATATTTTATATTTTCGGAAGGAAAAAAAACTGATGAAAAATTGAGAACTAAGTTGGAAAGTTAATAGGTGTTCTTCCGATATTATCAATTTATCTCATGATCTCATGTCTATTAATAAACTAAATAGAGTGTATTTTGAAATTTCATAATGGACATACCAAAGTGGTTACTCTAAAGTTCATATATTATAATATAGTATAGATAGTATAGAAATAATTGTGATACATCATGTATATTTTATGATTGTTTAAAAAAAAAACATTTTTTATTAATGAAGACAATTCGATGTATAGTATCAAATACTAAAATAAAAGGGAAACAGCCCCGTTGTTTCAATATTATAACCAGTCAGTTAATTTTGGCAAACCGCAAACCCAAAGATCCAAATTCCAAAGATGGATAATACGGTGTCGTATTACAGGGGAACACACGCACGTACGCTTTAGCATATATTTACGAGCTTTGTATTTCACGAGACTGTAGCTTACATCGAAGAGATAAGTTTCTTTTTTCACCACCACTTCTCACAAAATTGCTTTCCCTTATTTATTAATATATTCATATTTCATATTATACACACACAATCTCTTCCGGAATTTAGTTTTTTTGACACAACCCTTTAAATCGTGATCTAGTTTTGCCGGTCCCAGGTAATTGTGAATCCTGGTTCCGTCCTGGATGAGTCATGTACAGATAGCTATAAATATACAAATGCGTGGCAATCAATCCATTCATATAATTGATTACATTGTAATGGATTGACCCGCCGAGGAAGAAAAGGGCAATGACATTATACCTTTACATATATGTGTTGACAATGAGATGGAAGAACGATGCATGTGGCTAGGATTGTTAATGCATGGCGACAATTCTACCCAATTTAATCGAAAGTGATGGAAAACATGAACGAGATTAATTCATTGTAATTTTAAAATGATGAATTTTATAATTTAAAGTTATGAAATTAGTTGCACTGAGATATAGGACATCGATTAATTTGATGTATTTTCCCTGAGTACTCATTTAATTAGTACATGTCGTCGTACATTTTCCGTTCACCATCGTGGCCACAACATGCCGGTGTCGGATCATGTGCTCATACATATTGCACTATTCTCAAAGATCTTGTCAAAAACCTACAGATATGCAATGTTGAAATTCAAATATTTTAACCGTCACCAAAATTTGATGATAATCTTTGATAAACATTAACGATTTGGAGCCAAAGTTTACAGTTGAACGACGTCTTCCTTGGAGTCCAGGTCTCATACAGGACTTGTAGAATCTGCGCAATGGTAAATTATATACCATGGCACATGAATTTTTAAGAAATGTAAGTTTTTGCTTTATTATATTTACGTAACCAAATTGCTGTTGTAAGCATGCCTTAGTGAAAAGATAGGAATCCAAGTTGGTGTGGGGACCGAGGAAGAAGGAAAAGTTTGGCAGAAGAAAAGAGATGGAGCCCTCCAAGAGTTCTGAAATTAAACTACTTTTGTTGTTTATAGAGGCTTCTTATTTCTATACCTAAGCAACAAATATAAGTGGCCGCACCAAAAAAAGACATAAATAGTGCTCAGTTTGATTGTTTGGGACTTTGTAAAGTATTCTGATACCTTTGTTGGGATCCCAGTATGGACTCGACCCGAACTGTGTATTATTTCAACCGACCGACAACTCTAAATTTGGGCTCGGCCTTGAAATTCTCCGGACTAGATCGGTAATAGGCCGAGCTTGGGTAGAAAGCCCCAAATGCCTCCCTTGGTTGTCAATAAACGATGAACTAGCACACGACAGCCCATGTTGGTGCTGCTCTAAATGCTTGGCATTCCGATACACCTCAGCTCGGCACATCTCCAATCTCATATCAATACCTCATCTCGGCACGTCACGCCTTACCTCAAGGCAGTTCGGAGCATGGAATCACCGAAGACCCATCGATATTATCAGGCTCAACTGAGACGGGTGTTAGTTCGTCATGACTAGGCGATATAGAAACTGGCGTGACCAGGATTATAGCCAAGTTGAGCTGAATACATAGCCTGGTGGTTTGATCCCTTGTGACAGCCCTAAGACCCCTAGAGTGGTCCCCCATGATAGTTCACCCGAGGTAAAAGTCCGATTCGTGGTAGAGATGGACCACACTCGTAAATCAACCAATTAGAGAGCGACTTGGTGTAGCTAAGTACGCGAATAATATCCCCAAGTACGAACAAGATCCTAAAAGCTGCACATCGTAAAAATTAAACAATATCTGTCAATAGTCCCTACCTCTGGGACCCTGATCCTCAGTTGCAGGTTCACAGTAGTCCCATGTCACCCCTACAGGCCTTTACAAATGTACTTTTCTGATAGCGTGGGGTTCGTATCCTGAAATTGATTCATTCAGATATTAGCTATATATATATAAATATATATATATATATATATATATAGACACACACATTGTTTTGGTCCATGTCTTCCCTACTGACTTCATCATCGGTGGGACTCCGCCGAAGAATCCTCCCCGACCCTCTTCTAACCCATTTTCTGTTCAGGCAGCTCATCATGGTTGGGGGAAGAGTTATTGTTCATTTTGGAAGAGATCCTACCAAAATTCCAGGTGACATGTTCAATATTGAATTGACACATTTTTATTGCCATTTCTGTTAGGTCTATTAGGTTTTAGTTTCAATAATTGTTGTTATAGTCACTTGTCAAATGCGCTTTGCATATGATGTTGTCTCAAATTATATCTTTTTTTTATTCGGAATATACAATTACATGTATTAGTTCTTAATTTAATCAGTTACTTTGTAATTAACATACTCATTATAGTTTACTTTTCATATAGGCGCATGCCTCATGTGTAGGAGATGTTTCAAAGGATTACAAGACTATATGATTGGATAGCAGAGTTATTATTTTTCAAAAAACTACTGTTATTGCGCATAGAACTATTATATATAATCTCACTTGGAAGGATACCCGACCTATAGAAGCTAAGCCAGAATATTGTTTATGGGGTTAAATACACTACTTAAAATTGTTCAGGGGATTAATTGCACGTTTTGAAATGTTAGAAGACGAAATGCTAAAAGAGATGAACGTTGAGAGTGTCATCTTTTTACCCCTTTTTTACCCTAAAAAATTTTTAGTTTCCCCCCCTAAAATTATATTTTGACTCTCTAAAAAATCTTACCATCTATTTTATATTTTTATTTTTTATCCCATAAAATTTTTTTTAAAATTTCACCGTGCATATCCATAAGAAAATCTCTGAAGGAAACATAATACAAATAGTTGACGACACATTATTCACACTATGGTTATATTCCGGGAATACTAGGTAGAATGCCCAAATGCTAATTAATGTATTAAAACATAGATATGCAAAGGTTATTCAGGTGAGAAATTTCACTGTAACAGCAATCAACTTCTTTTTCCCATAAAATGATAAGATTCTAATTAATATTGCATTAAATATCGTATTGGACCAATTCAATTCAATTCAATTCAATTCCACTGTGTGGATATATGAGAATAAATACGTGCAAGCAAACAAGAAGATATATATCAATGATGCACTTACATACACATACCTATAACAAGGCCATGCCATATTAACAATAATGCTTGAATAGAGACAATCCATCCGTACATAATTGATTTTTTATTTGAAATTATATGTGATTAAAATAGTTTTTATAAAATAACAATAATTATATAATTGCAATTTATTTATTTATCGAATATTACATTGAATCATAATTTATTTGACAAACAAAATACTTAGTATACATATTTATCGATTGGGTCACTTGTAAACTATATATATTTGTAATATGGAGAGAGATAGGTCACGCTCATTGTAGGGTGAACAACAGACATGGTATAGAGGAAGGGGGCCATCAATGGGTTGGAATTGGGACCATAATAGGTGGGTTTGGGAGAAAATAATTGCTTTTACTAATATTAATCGGAAAATATTTGTATGAACCCGTTTTTGATCTATTTATAGATCAATTCAATTGGTCAATGATAATTGATACGTTGTATTATACATTTTTATTGAAAATATGTTTTGTTTTAATATTGAATTGATGTATAAGTGGGCACAAACCAGGTGCTTACGGGTATTTCCCAAATTAATCCAACCTATAATAATTCACCTTTCATTCACATTTTGGTATGTCCATCTTTCTTCGCCATTTTATAATAGGATCGAAACCACGCACGATCCTACGATTCGCGTATGCAAAATATCATTATTCATTTCTAGTTAGAAACGTTGATAAATTATTTAATTTTATGAGTTTAAAATCTTGACCGCTTTCGTTTTTTTTTTGGGGTCTATTTTCAATGTTTTCAGTCTCAAACAATGTAAATTTTTAAAAAAATTATATAATTTTTTTAATGTAAAACCTTGTATGGTCTCTAATTTAGGAGGTCAAGAAATCCCTTCAGATTGGGCCAGTGCCTTAATCTGCCATCAGCTATCAAATATAATCTATAAACCTTTTTTAATCAAAAAAAAAAAAATCTGGCTTTCGTAAATATAAATCATAATGTTTAACAAAATGTAGAATTGATATTTCAAAAAAACATTTATCTTTCATTATCAAAATTTAAAATGAAACTAATAATAGTAAGGCAGATTTTAAGGTATAGTGAAAATGTATATTTTTCTTAATTGATTACAATATCGATCGCAATAATTAATGGAAGCAATAATTGAGACATTTATTTATAATCTGCCTTCTATTAAAGTCAATTTGTATCATTGAATAAGCAGCAATATGGGCTTGAAATTTGACAAGTAAGATGGTCCAGTCCAGCACACACCCAAGAATAAAATTTGTGGCTACAAATACACGTTACTTGGTCACATAACTCACTTGGGTGTCATGTGGTAGGTCCATTTTACAAAGAAATTTGGCTCCTGTTGCTTTCCTTTCAAACGTGTTGATTAAGGGTTATTGACAATAAACACTCATATTTTTTCAAATACGGAGATTACATCTATGTGATTTAAAAATAGGTAGTTTATTTCATGTGTTTTCAAAATAGACAGTTTACTGTGGTTCAAAAATTGACAGTTTTACCTACTGTATTTTGTGAAAATGTGCAAAATAACACATCCGTGTATGCTATGTTTTGCAACATACATAGGGTAAAATGTCTATTTTGAAAACCACGTAGTGTTAAGCTATCTATTTACAAAGTATTATGTTTGTAAAATGTCTATTAGAGATAATGATGGTAAAACACTTATTTTACAAATCATAATGTGATAAAATGTCTATTATCAACACCATAATCGTATAAAATGACATTAGGTCGTTGGTTTATCTCTATCTTACCATTACAAGTACATAAAATTACTCAAATGAAAGATATTTTAAAATCTTGAAGAGCAAATAAACGATTTAAAATATTTTATATAAGAATAAAATTTTTTTTAAAAAAAAAAAAAAATTATACGTGAAGATGGAAAAAATTCATTTGAGAGACGCGAATGGGTTCCAGCTTAGGTACGTATTGATTGACTAGTCTCACGTATGTGTCCAGGAGTCGATTTTTTTTATTAATGTGAACCTCAATCAGTGGTAGTAGTCTTTGAATTTGCGCACGTAAATTCCACAGCACTCTATAAAGTATGTGGCGGACACTCTCATGTTTGATACTCCAATATTTGAGTATGTGGTTAAATCAATTTTTTTCGTCAAACGCGAACCACTACAAATTATCCAACTTCATATTTAATTTCGTATGTCAATTACATGTAAAAGAGTGATACAATATAGTCAGTGACAGACCTGATGTTTTAGAGGTCAGAGTCGAACTTAAAAAAATTGAGTCCTCAAATAATATATCACAGTTCTTCATTAAAAATAATTTTTCAAAACATAACGACATAATCTCTATTTGGACCATTTTCCATTTCATATTTGTATCATTTTTTCCCCTATTTCACTGGAGCATGAACCCTTAAAGCAAACTAACTCTCTTGATTTATATTTTCATGTTAAACATCTTCGATAATATTTTACATTATCTTCTTCATCATCGAATTCGTTCACAATGGGAGCTACAATCTTTTTTATTATTAATATTAACCATAGATGGATCAAGCTTTTCAACGTTAGTATTGTTTTGAATTTATCATTTCACATCCATAAATATTAATGCTGAAATTATAAATAAATGTCACGCTGCTAGATATAAAAAGTTTTGGGCCCTGACAAAGCCTTTCTATCGCGACTCGACTCGACCCGACTCATTATTAGTTTAAACTTTATTTATTTAATAATAAAATAATCACAGCCATTACATTTTTACAAGAATGAAAAACGAAATGGAAAATTATTTTGCATGAGGACCCAACAGAGTTTTTATTGAAGACAGACAGCCCTTCCCGTATGGACTTTTGGGGATCAGCCTGGAAGACAAAATGAGCCACAATGTTTTGAGCTGCTGTGATCCAGTGATGAAAAGTGTTTTTGAATTGAATCATCTTACAAGATCGGATCTCGGGACAGGCCTTTTGACATCTGCACCAATCGGATCCATTCACGCTACTCAAAATCCACATTCGCCAACACCATGCCCAGTTTCCTAACACGAGTCCAATCCTATTAATGAAAAACCCAAATTTTATCTTCAAAAAAAAAAAGAAAAAAAAAGAATAGGAATTAAAACTGAAAAACACTTTTTAATTAAATAATAAATGTAACCATTGTATTTCTCTTTCAAAACTCATCCAAAAAACAAATGGCGTAAAACTTTTTAGATCCAAATTTCAATCAAGATTTTAAAATTATAAACTACATTTAAAAAAACAACTTCTGGATTAAATCGCAGGTTTTTCGATACGAGTGTAATGTAATAAAGCTTAATGGCTCAAATTTTTGCCTCGTCATATGATTCATCTACTGAAGTATCACAATGTATAGTGAAGTTCTTACATAAATTTCCAAGAATCCACATAATACAGCTGATTTCACATAGGCCAGCCAATGCCAAGAACTCCAACATTCATAGGAAAATTTAATAATTTTAAAAAAAAAACACAACATGGCCGCAAAGAACCATCAAAGACACGACTTAGGAACTCAAAATCTCAAAAAGGTGTAGGATTTGATCACTAATTATCTTATGGGCTTGTATGCATGTCAGGTGCATAGTAGCTCAAAAGGAGGAAATGCAGGTGATAACTTCTCATGGATTTGATCAATAAAAGGTGTAGGATTTGATCACTAATTATCTCATGGACTTCTCAAGGGAAGGAAGACTTCTCACCAGACTTAACTGCCAAAGTGCTGTGTATATATATAGGGGTGGATTAAGATCAGATTGGACTTCTTCGGTGTTTGATAGCAAAAGAAAAAGACTTGAGTTGGTTGTATAAAATTTCTGAAAAACTTCTTTGGTTCTTGTGAGCTTCATGAACTGTTCATGAAGGAGATTAAAGCTTTGTACTGTAATCTTCAAATTCTTGGTATAGTGGAAGATCTCTATGAAGGTCAAGTGGAGTAGGATATTCAAATCCGAACCACTATAAATCTTCTGTTCATTATTCTTGTTTTCTGGAAATTATCTGTTCATTATTGTTCATACATTTGGTTCGTGAATTGAGAGTAAATTCAATTCCAATTCCAAGCTCTGCACACATCAAATTGGTATCAGGGCCAGGTTATTACCAATTCAATCATCAATGGGTTCCATGAAATTCGACATTGAAAAGTTCAATGGGAAGAATGATTTTGGACTATGCGCCTGAAGATGCGCGCACTACTGGTACAACAGGGTGTGGAGGAGGCAATGATTGGGGAAGAAAAAATGTCATCTACCTTGAAAGATCAAGAGAGATGTATTGGCAAAGGCCCATAGTGCCCTAATCCTAAGTCTTGGGGATAAAGTATTGCGGGAAGTTTCAAAGGAGACGAGCGCTGCTGCGATCTGGGCTAAACTCGAAAGCCTATATATGACAAAATCACTTGCAAATAGGCTGTTTTTGAAACAAAAATTGTATACCTTCAGAAAGCCAGGAGGAAAATCGATTGAAGACCATGTAGATGATTTCAATAAGATAATTTTGGATTTGGAAAACATAGATATAAAAATTGATGATGAAGATCAAGCTCTGTTGATGTTGCGGTCACTTCCAGGTTCATATGAACACTTGCGTGATACTATGATCCATGGAAAAGAGTCCTTGACTCTAGAAGAAGTTCATACTGCTTTAATGTCAAAAGAACTGAACAAGAAATCTGATATTGGACGGGCAGAATCTACAGTTGGACTGTATGCAAGGGGAAGACCAGAAAAGATGGATTACAAAAACAAAGAAAGGATACGGTCAAGATCAAAATGAAGAACAAAAAGGAGGTCCTTCATCTGTCACAAGGAAGGACATCTCAAGAAAGACTGTCCCGAAAGAAAGAAGAAGTACAAAGAAAGGGAAAATGATTCTGGAGACACTGCTATTGTAGATGAAGGGTATGAGAGTGCATACGTACTCGCAGTCACCTCTGACAAAGCCGAAAAAGATTGGATCCTTGACTCCGGATGCTCTTTCCATATGAGCCCCAATAAACACTGGTTTCATGAACTCGCAAATGTCGATGGTGGAAAGGTTTTGATGGGGAATAATACGGCCTGCCAAGTTGTAGGGTTCGAATCGATCAAGATCAAACTCATAGATGGAAATATCAAGACATTGCGGGACGTGAGATTCATTCCAGAGTTAAAAAGAAACCTAATATCCATAGGAATGTTGGACCAACAAGGATACACATTCAAAGCGAAGGATGGGACTCTTACTGTCACAAAAGGAGAGATGATTTACATGAAGGGCCTGAGACAAAATGGATTGTATACTCTTCAAGGTAATACTTATACTAAATCTGATGCTCTTTCTATCTCATTCAAAGAGGATAACACAATGCTTTGGCACATGAGGTTAGGACACATAAGTGAAAGAGGATTGAATGAGTTATGTAAACAAGGGATACTAAAAGGTGAAGAGATTAGTAAACTGAGTTTTTGTGAACATTGTGTGTTCGGTAAACAAACAAGACTTAAGTTTAGTAAGGCTATTCATAGGACAAAGGGCACCCTAGATTACATCCACTCGGACGTTTGGTGGCCTTCTAGGATAGTGACACACGGTGGCTCTAGATATTTTATAACATTCATAGATGATTACTGAAGGTGTGTTTGGATATATTTGATGAAACATAAAAATGAGGCATTGAGTAAATTCAAGGAATGGAAGACTCTAGTTGAAAATCAAACCGGAAAAAGAATTAAAAGACTAAGAACCGATAATGGATTGGAGTTCCTAAATCAAGAGTTCACAGATTTGTGTAAGAAATCTGGTATTGCTAGGCAACTAACAGTGAGGAACACTCCGCAATAGAATGGATTGGCGGACGTATGAATAGAACATTACTTGAGAGGGTGAGATGTATCCTCTCAAGTGCTAGACTCCCAACTACATTCTGGGGAGAGGCAGTAAGTACGGCCTGTTACTTAGTAAAATGTTGTCCATTCGTAGCACTTGGGTTTAAAACACCAATGGAGATTTGGTCGGGAAAGCATTCAAACTATCAACAATTAGATCTTTGGGTGTAATGCATATGTACATGTGTCAGAAGGAAAATTAGCACCTAGAGCTAAGAAAGGGATTTTTCTTGGGTATCCCACTGGAGTAAAAGGTTTCAGGGTGTGGATTCAAGAAAATGGTATTGGAAAGTGCGTTATAAGTCGAGACATAACCTTTGATGAAGATATCATTTTGAAAGCACCAAGTGTTACAGAACCAGCGACTAAACAAGGAAAAGATGATACTTTGGAAGTGGAGCTCACTTGAGATCAGGAAAGACATCCTGAAAAGGACTTAGAAAACTATGCATTGGCCCGAGATAGGGAAAGGAGAGCAACTAAACCTCCGGACAGATTTGGTTAAGCCGATTTAATTGCTTATGCATTGAACACAACAGAATTGATAAGTGAGGATGAGCCAAACTCCTATGAAGTGGCAATGACTGGAAAGGATAAGAAGTTATGGATGGCTGCAATGGAAGATGAAGTAAAATCCCTATACAAGAATGATACATTGGAGCTGGTGGAGCTTCCTAAGAGTCAAAGAACAGTGGGTTCTAAGTGGATATATAAGAAAAAGGAAGGTATTCCGGAAGTAGAACCAGCTAGGTACAAGACAATGTTGGTTGCTAGGGGATTTACTCAAAGATAAGGATTGGACTTTAATGAGATCTTCTCACCAGTAGTGAAACACACCTCTATTAGGCTTTTGTTGGCAATCACAACAAATCAAGATTTGAAACTCGAGCAAATGGATGTAAAAAAATCACCTTTCTACATGGCACGCTCGAAGAAACAATATATATATATGAAGCAACCTAAAGGTTTTGCTGTGTGATGCCCCGAAATTAATTAATTGCAATTAAGGTATTAATTATGTTTATATGATGAATCATGTGATAATTGATTTATGTGTTGGGTATTAAGATGTTAACATGATTTAATGGTGTTGATTATTAAATATGAGGAAGATATGATTTTAGATGAAGTTTAGAGCATTTTTGTAAAATGCTTTCAAAATACCATGTTGGAGTATTTTATGAATCATGTTAAGTTTGGGGTGTGATTTTAAATTAATCCCCAACCCCCTTTTTAACCCTTCACCCATCATTTTAACCCCATTTTCACCTTTACTCTTTTAAAACCCCTCAACTCATCCTCAACCCTAAACCACTCCACATTTTCGAAATTGTTCAAGGGAGGAAGGAGGAAACTCCACAAAACTTGAGTTTGTGTGATTTTTATCAAGATTTGGAGTCTTCAAGAGGTATGGGACTCTCCCTAAAATTTTGATGATGTTTGGATTTGAAATGTGGTGATTTTTGAAGTGGTTATGTGGGTTTTTTTGGGGTATGTGTTATATATGTTTGGGGTATGATTTTTGAAGTGTTTTATGTGGGTTTTAGTGGGTTATGATGTTATTGTTATTGTTGGGAAGTTTGGTTTTGAAAGGTATGAAGATAAGCTTGGAAAATACACATAAAAATGGTGAAATCGCGACCACTGGTTGTGGCGATCGATCGCTACAAATGCAGCGATCGATCGCCGAGAGGCAGTACGCGAAAATGAGGATAGGCGATCGATCGCCTCAAATGGCGCGATCGATCGCCAACGTCCAGTAGCGAAATGAGCATCAAGGCGATCGATCGCCTCATTTTAAGCGACCGATCGCCGCTATGTGAAAAATCTGGCGATCGATCGCCATGTTTTGAGCGATCGATCGCCACTGTTCAAAAGTAGGAAAATGATGATTTTTGTTAAATTTTTGGTATTGGGCTATTGTTTAGCTTCTAATATCAATTTGTATGGTTATGTAGAACCATCCCAGGTACCCACGACCTCAAGGAGATAAAGTTCTGCAATTCCTCCTTCTTTTGGAATTAAGGTACGTAAGAAACGTACGAGCATCAGACGGTAAACCATACTCCTACATTTGATGATGATGCTTATAATGATGTTGTTTATGATGATGGTTACGATGATGATGTTTATGATGACGATGTTTATGATGATGATGTTTATGATGATGTTTACGATGATGTTTATGATGATGATGTTTATGATGATGTTTACGATGATGATGTTTACGATGATGTTTACGATGATGATGTTTATGATGACGTTTATGACGATGATGTTATGATAAGTAAGCTTATGATAAGGTCATACGATGTATATGATTGGGTAAGACGTCCATGTGGTAAGATGCCACCCAATGTATGTGAGTGGGTAAGATGCCCACGTGGTAAGATGCCACACAATGTTATGATACGGCAAGACGCCATATGATGGGGTAAGATGCCCCTGTGGTAAGATGCCACACGACGGTTATGTTATGGTAAGATGTCATACAATGGGGTAAGATGCCCTCATACATAAATAAGAACCAGGGATAACAAAAGAAGTCGAAGAATGACCAACAACTTTTACTTAACTAAGATGTTATGCATTACTGTATGTCTTTTATATCTTGTTAAGTAAATATGTATATGCTCACGCTGTGTTGTCCCTGTAGGTACACTTTTGGACCGAGGGCCTAGGGTCGGGTTGAGGAGGTGAGCTAAAAGGAGCAAGACGAATATAGGATGCAGGATTTTGATAGTCTCTACTCTAGGAGTAGTGTAAACCTATAGTTTTAACATTCATTGTTGAGAATGTAATTGAATAGCTTTTGCAAATTTTATTTTGGCATGTAATCTTCTTAGCTCAAGCTACAACCGGAACCCTTAAGAGGTTATAAATGCATGGTTAGTCCATTATATGTGTACTATTTGATGTTAAGGTAGGAAGACCCTACATGCTGTTTCAGGAAAGGAAAACCTTGTTTGCCTACTTAAGCGATCTCTTTATGGTCTAAAACAGTCACCAAGGCAATGGTACAAGAGGTTTGATAGCTTCATGATATCTCACTCCTACACACGCAGCAACTATGATTCATGCGTGTATTTCAAAAGGATGTCAGGGGCTGCTACATCTATTTGTTGTTATATGTAGTGATATACTTATAGCATGTAAAGATAAGATGCAGATCATGGAGTTAAAGGAACTTTTGAATAAAGACTTTGAGATGAAAGATCTTGGACCAGCAAGAAGGGTACTGGGAATGGACATTTATAGAGACAGATTACGTAAAGGAATGTATATTTCACAAGAAGAATACATTAGGAAGGTACTTCAAAGGTTTAATATGGCAAATGCAAAAGCTGTTATGACTCCATTGGCAACACACTTCAAGCTATCAACTGACCAGTGTCCAAAGACCGAAGAAGAAGAAGAGTATATGAGTAAAGTTCCATATTCGAGTGCCACTGGAAGTCTCATGTATGCTATGGTCTCTACTAGACCAGATTTAGCATATGCAACTAGTTTGGTAAGCATGTTTATGTCTAAACCAGGAAGGCCTCACTGGGAAACAGTGAAATGGGTTCTTCGGTACTTGAAGAAGCTACATCACTTGGGTTAGTATTTGGTAAAGGACTAGAATAGAATGACAAGTTGATAGGATATGTTGATGCTGATTTCGCAGGGGATCTTGATAAACGGAGATCAACCACTGGATACATATTCACATATGGTGGGAATACAATAAGTTGGAACGCAAATTTACAGCCCATTGTCGCCTTATCAACTACAGAAGCAGAATATGTGGCAACAACGGAAGCGGTTAAAGAGACCATTTGGTTAAAAGGAATTTTGGGAGAACTAATGGGAAAAGAAGTCACCACCACAGTCTCTAAGGATAGCCATAGTTTCTTACACCTTACAAAGAATCCCATGCATCATGAGAGAACTAAACATATTGATATCCGATTGCATTTCATTAGAAATGTGGTGGAGGAAGGAGAGGTTGAAGTAAAGAAAGTGTCAACTCTAGACAATCCTGCTGATATGTTGACGAAACCCAGTTCCAACTGCTAAGTTTCAGTACTGCTTAGAATTAGTAAGCATTGGGAACTTGGATAAACCTCCTTAGTTAAAAGGAATAGGTGACCCGAGAGATTATAAGTGAACCAAGGTGGAGATTGTAGGATTTGATCACTAATTATCTCATGGGCTTGTATGCAGGTCAGGTGCATAGTAGCTCAAAAGGAGGAAATGCAGGTGATAACTTCTCAAGGGCTACCAGTTACGAACTGTTGTAACAGAAGGAAGACTTCTCACCAGACTTAACTGCCAAAGTGCTGTGCATATATATAGGGGTGGATTAAGATCAGATTGGACTTCTTCGGTGTTTGATAGCGAAAGAAAAAGACTTGAGTTAGTTGTATAAAATTTATGAAAAACTTCTTTGGTTCTTGTGAGCTTCATGAATTGTTCATGAAGGAGATTAAAGGTTTGTACTGTTATCTTCAAATTCTTGATATAGTGGAAGATCTCTATGAAGGTCAAGTGGAGTAGGATATTCAAATCCAAACCACTATAAATCTTGTGTTCATTGTTCTTGTTTTCTGGAAATTATCTGTTCATTATCTGAAAATTTAATTCCAAGCTCTGCGCGCATCAAAAGGAAATAAATAAAAAAACTAGAAGAAATTCCCCAAACCATTAATCGTATCTAAAGGTTGACAGAAAATCTCAAAAACTCCTTTAGTTAAACTTTATCAGACATCTTTAGCTCCAGATTAATTTAAGTATGAGTTAAAATTATCTTCTTCACTTTATTCATTTATTTGTTAAAATAGTAATAATAAGTACTCTACATTCTTCTTTTTAATATATATTTGACAATATAATAAGCGAGGAAGCTCTTGTACAGTAGTCTGAGTCTAGATTTCCCGTACTTTACTGTAGCGAGGAACAGTATCTTCTTGCCAATTTTTTTTTTTTTTTTTTTCTGCTTTGGGCCTATTCAGTCATTTTTTTGGCCCATCTCTATCTATTATGTTGCTTCTAGGTTATTTTGGTTTCACTTGTGTTGCTTCCCGCCGCCGCAAAACCAATCCTTCATAACTCTTCTTCTCCGTTGTTCACTAACATATTTTCTCTCTAGGTGCAAGCAGTTGTAGCACTGCTACCTCGACTTCTCTCACTTCATTCTTCTCAAAGGATTTCTCTAAGGAGTCGTTTAGATCTCTCGGGTATAAATTGGTGGTTCCTTTCTTACTTTGAGTATGTTCTGTTCCGCTTTATGGTTTTTTTTAAGGAATTTTCCGCTCATCTAATTGGAGTCGGGGAGTAGCTTCGAGCTTTTTGGTTGGTGAAAGGTGAAATATAGAGTTGAAAACTATTATTTTGGGCACTTATTGGTGATTTCTTTGGCTTTAAATGTTGGGCTTTTATACAGAGACTACTGCAATAATGGGAGGCACAAATCTGTGGAGCTTTTCAGCTTTAAAAAATACTGCAAAAATGAATCTTTGGTTGCATAAAGAGATGCCCATGTTGCTGAAAGGTTGCCTTTTGAATAATCTCCTTCGAAAGATGTTTCCATTGCCTTTGACTATATATATCTTAATTTCAGGTTCATTACTATGTACAGCCTCACATTCAGATAATGAATGTCGAGACCGTGTTTGGTTAGCATAAATATCCCTATACTTCCTTTCCTTTATCTGTTGTTTACATTTTTGTACTCATATTTTTTCTATTCAATATGCAGAATGTCCAGCAAGGATATCCTCGTGAAACTTTGACGCGATTACTGAAGGCAAGGAAGGAAATGGTACTAAGGCTAGAAATATGGTCAGACTAAAATCTTTTGCCAATTTAAAATGTGAAACAATTATTTGTGCTGAACTCTTACTTGACATATTGCTGATTGGTCTTTTTTTACAGTTGATCGATTGCCTGGAATGGAGAGTGCAGAATGAAATTGATAATATGTTAGCGTTAAGTAGTGGTATCAATGAATATAATCGTGCATATGAACTTTGATTCACGTTGTTGCTTAGTTTTTGTGCTGAATGATCGTGTTTTGACTAATTTATAGTCTACATTTCGTGGGAGCGAAATTTTATTTTCATACTTTTGGATTTCACAATTATTTATACTGCAGAAACCTATTGTCCCTTGTTTTTCATTGCTGGTGCATTATTTGAGATAAGAAGTTGAAACAAGCAATACTAAGTTCACATATTTCTTACCGTTTTCTTGATATTTTTTTCTATGCTCTTTCTGATTCATTGTTATTTCTAATAACACGGTCTCCCCGTCTTTGCTGGTGGAGTATTTCTCAGCACGGATGACTAAGCTGTTGGGATATGCCCTAAGACAAGTCATTAGATGATTGTTTTGACATACAATGTTTATGATTTTATGAATGGCAATTCATTATTATATATTATTCTTTTAACTGTGCAATGTGAATTAATATATATGTTAATGTCCTTAGAATAATACTGTATTATTCTTAAAGATGTCCCTAGTCAAGTATTATCATGAATATGGATAATGATAATACGTAGAGACTAGTATGTGTTGATCGATGAATTGTTCATTGATATGAGATATCAAATCAACATATGGGTACATGTTAGAGAACGATGTACTGGATAGACCCACCATGAGAATGCAACATGGATAGTTATATGATCGTCATATGCAATTCTCATAGTGATAATAATGTATGTAATACTTACGACTTGTGATCATCAGAGATCCCAACATAAGGAGTTATGTATCTTGATATCGTCAAACGTTACCCGTAACAGGGTAAACTATAAAGGCGACTATTGGATACACTACGAATTGTGTAGAGGGATGTTGACTGATCGAGATAGGATTTGTCCCTCCTATATAACAGGAGATGTGTTTGGCCCTTGATCAAGTGAGAACTAAAATGCATGGCCATGCTCGAATGAGTCGATAGGAGATATCGAGCTTATTCGTTTATTCTAGTTCTACTTGGGGATCAAGAAATAAAGATTGAATATACGAGTATGACTATTCCATGACTCGTGTTCAATCTAAACACAAAGGACAAAGGGATTAAGTTACATGGTTAATATTATCACAAGTTCTAAAGGTTATGTCGAGTCATTGACATTCTTGTAATTTGGGTAGCCTTGATGTGTTGCTAGACACCGCTCTTTGCTTGTAACGTAAAATGAGATTTTATGTCACTGCCAACATTACAAGATCCTATCGGGACGCACAAAAGATTAAATCGAGAAGGGAAATTAAATTCATTGGATGAATTAATTAATTAAGAAGAGTCTTAATTAAGTGATTAAAAGGTTTTAATCAAATCATGGGTTGGGGCCCATAAGACTTTAAGAAAGTCTTGAACTTAATTAAGCCCTTTTAATAACATGGTATAATTAATTGTTAGACAACACAATTCAGATCATTATTCCAACCTACACACAAAGCAAGTTCGGCCGCCTCCTCTCCAATCTCTCTCGGCTTCTTCATAGCCGAAGTGAGTTGTGGTGAGTTTGTGCCATCTTTTCGATTTAGAATCGAGTGTGTTTCTTGTTCCGGTTTAAGAACTTGTCTAGCAACTTGTTCTTAAACTATCCCTTCACCCGATTTGATCGTGTGGATACCGTTGAGGCAAAACTAGACAAGTTTTGCTAGTGACTCGAAGGAGACGTTGGACGTGGTGCTGCTCCGTGGAATCTGCTCAAACACGCTACAAGGGTGAGACTTTTGTATTCCTTTATCCGATATGATTACCTATGTATAGATCCGCGGTTTAGTAATCCATAAAAATTTTATTCCGCTGCGTTGTATGCTTTAAGGATTACTTACAGTGGTATCAGAGCCAGGTTCAATGCTCATATCGGATTTATGTGGTTAAATAGTTTAATCATATTTAGATTAATATTGCATGCTATTTAAAACTGTATGAACATATATGATATGTTAATATTAAGTTTGTGAAAATCATCGTAAAATTGTATTTGATATAATTGGCGAATAATCAAATTTATTGGGCAATGTTTCGGCCACCACCATGTTTTTGACCCACGGCTTAGCCACGTGAGGGCTAGGGGTTTCGGACTCCTATGCTCGAGATGGCCTAGTCGTTGTGGCTCATGTTCATGCATGGAGGTTTCGAGACATGGATGAGTTTTGAACTCTTTGACTCGATAATGGTTCAAGCATGCATGGGTAAGTGGCTTCACCACATGAGAGCTAGGGTTTTCGAACCCTTGGCTCGAGATGGTTGAGCCACCACCGTGCATGACCTGACCATGATTCGTGGCTAAAGAATTCCGGCGTTTCGAACAAGTTGGCTCGATGAAAACTCAATTGGTGCGCGACGGCTAGGGTTTGGAACCCTAGCGCCGCCGCCGCTCGCTCAAGGCTCGGCCATGGGCTAGGGTTTTGAACCCTAGGCCCTTGCATGGTCCAGCCGTGTGGTTAGATGGGTCGGACCCATTTGGTTCATGTTTTGAGTCGCATTAAGTTCGTGGCATGTGATGTCCCGAGCGTACGATAATTTTTCAAAAATTATTTTCCAGTTTTAATTAGAATTAAATTTAAAATGTTTAGAATTTAATTAATTAATTGTTAATGCATGCTTTATGTGTTGTTTGAGCATGGTGCATGGTTATAGCCCTTTGACCTATTAGATAGGATTTGTGAATGTTTGTAATTTATAATACGACCTGCGAGTCGTGCCTTCTCTATTTCATTCTAAATGTAATCCCTCCCCTATGTTCCCCTCGAATGTGAATCGAGGAATTCTATATCTTGTAAATAGTGTAGTTTTTTTATTGATGATGATCAATGAAGATGGAGCATCGTGCCGGGATGAGAAGACCATTCACAAATTGGAGCCAAAGGAAGGTGCTTTTGTAGTTACCTTAGGTTGACTCTTAGGATTTTCTCATTGGCTTGAGAAAATCATTAGTAGGGGCTATAACCATGTCACGTTTAATTATGTATGTTGATGTATGATTTATCTTATATTTTAGATTGATAATTGTATTACACATATATGTAGATATGTATACAACTATATGTAGTGGACATATTTTAAATTATCAAACTAATCATAAGATCAATAAATCCCTCTAAAATATTAAGTTTTAGATCCTTCCAAAATTAAAAGTACTCGTCAAAAACTTCGATTGTACATTTGTGGGTTTGCCAAAGCAAAGCACCGTGGCAATCTTAGTAAGGCGCAAAAGGATAAAAGTGATATCCGTTATACTTTAAATTGGGTACGACTTAACTAGGTTATCTCAATAGGATTGGGAACTTAGAGGCATGGGTTGGATTATAATTCATTTGATGAAGTGAACAAAGTGTTGTTCGTCCAACTATCCAAGAATTACATGTGATGTAATTGACAAAGTGTTGTCTACCTAAATAACCGAGTCTTGGGCGATTAGCCAAAGCTAACTCAAGATTAGACGAAATATGGAACTTGGCCCACTAAAGGTTTCGAGGGTTGATATTTTTAAAAACAAATAGTGGGAGTATCATTTAATATAAGACCATGTTAAATGATTAAATCATAAACTTATTTTGCATATTTATATTGTAGATATCCATGGCAACTAACAACGTAACAAGCACTTTATCACTGCGATCGGTCCTTGAGAAGGACAAATTAAATGGGACAAATTTCCTAGACTGGCATAGGAACTTGAGGATAGTCCTCAAACAAGAAAAGAAACAATATGTCCTAGAGGAACCCTTACCTGCTGAGGAACCTCCCCTAACGGCTACAAGAGCCGAAAAGGATGCTTACAAGAAGCATCAATGTGACGAACTTGATGTTGGGTGCCTTATGCTTGCCACCATGAACTCTGAGCTTCAGAAGCAACATGAGGAAATGGAGGCGTTTGATATGATCGAGCATCTTAAGCAACTATACCAACAACAAGCTAGACAAGAGAGGTATGGCATCTCTAAGGCGTTATTCCAGTGTAGAATGGTAGAAGGAAGTCTGGTTGGAACTCATGTACTCAAGATGATTCGGTATATTGAGAATCTGGAGAAACTGGGTTTTCTTTTGGACCAAGAATTGGCCACTGACGTGATCTTGCAATCGTTGTCTGAAATTACAATATGATTGAAATTGAAAAGACACTACCACAGTTACTTGGTATGCTTAGAACTTTTGAAGCAAATAGCAAGAAGTCTAAACCAACAAATGTTCTTATTGTGAATAAGAGCAAAGGAAAGACTAAAGCTAAGAACTTCAAGAAAAACAAGAAGGTCTTTGTTAAATCTAAGCCAAAGTCATCTGCACTGAAACCAAAGGGAGGGATAGCGAAGGAAGGGAACTGTTTCCATTGCGGTGAGACCGGCCATTGGAAAAGAAACTGCAAAGTATATCTGGAGGATCTAAAGAAAGGAAGTGTGACTTCCACTTCAGGTATTTTTGTTATAGAAGTCAATTTATCTACTTCTTCATCATGGGTATTAGATACTGGATGTGGATCTCACATTTGTGTAAATGTGCAGGACCTCAAAAAGAGTAGATTGTTGGTGAAAGGCGAAGTTGATCTCCGAGTTAGAAATGGAGCAAGAGTTGCTGCATTAGCTGTAGGAGATTATTATTTATCTTTGCCTTCTGGTTTATCATTGATTTTAAAAGACTGTTATTTTGTGCCATCCATTACCAAAAACATAATTTCTATTTCTTGTTTAGACAAGTGTGGGTTTTCATTTATAATAAAGGACAACTGTTGTTCTATTTATTTAAATGATATGTTTTATGCTAGTGCACAAATGGTGAATGGTCTTTATTTATTAAATCTTGATATGCCTATGTAAGGACCCTAATCCTTAAGTGCGGAATCAAGGCATAATTAGGGCTAATAATATGATCAGAGTAGAATAAACATGTTGAGTCTATGAGCTTAAGCCTTTACATGCCAAAATAAGGACTACCAAAAGGATTAATTACATTCCAATCAATGAATGTTCAAATATAGTTTTATACTACTCCTAGAGTAGATACTATCAAAAATAATCCTGTCCTTTCTGCCTCAAAAGAATGCTTCATAAGCTCACCACCTCAACCCGTTCAAGCCCATCTATCATGCCAAAAAGGTACCTACAAGGACAACCCCCAAACATGAGCAATAATAATCGTTCATATTCAACAAAATATGAAGATAAAGCGTAAATGCATAATCAATATGAAACACTTCCTGTTTCCCGTGCATTTCAAACGCTTCCCGTTTGGTTGTCCCTGTACCAGAACTCATGAGTATAATCAATAGATTATTTTTCAATGGCCAAAACATGTCATGCCATCATATACCATCTCAACTGTACCACATATTGGTCACCATTCCCTAGTCTGTCCATCACAGTGTATTTTAATGCCCCTCGCTTATATTCATATGGGCGGCATAGGATAACCTCGCTACAATGGACATGCGGCGCTCCCACCCCTCGCTTCACAGAGAGCGGCAAATACCCTTTCCTCGCCCCATATGACAACCACGCTCAAATGTGACATGCGGCGCTCCCACCCCTCGCTTCACATTTAGCGGAACCAATACAAAAAGCGGCAAGCATTAAAATCATCAAAGGATGACCACGACTCATGGGATGTGCATCCAATAATCATAATATGCATCTATCATCAATATGCATAAATTACCATGTATATGCATCCACAATGCAATACCTCATATGGCATAAATCAACATGTATATGCATCCACAATGCAATACCACATATATACTCGCATCCACAATGCATAAACAATGAGTATATAAAATACATGTTACCGTTGGGTGCCCGTACGTCCACTACGTACCTTTCCAAAATGTGGAATGTGGTTGGACCTCAATTCCTTGGCTGCGTTGCCACCTGGGTTGGTTCTACATATTCACAAATACCAATATTAGAACCCAATAATAGTCCAATACCAAAAATCCCACAAAAATAACCAAAAACACCCTTTTTGGTGTCTCGCGATCGATCGCCATCAAGCCCCGATCGATCGCGAGAACACACTGCCTCGCCCAACAATTTTCAACAATCCGCGATCGATCGCGGAGCTAGCGCCGATCGATTGCGGCCTCGCCGATCGATCGCGCGCATCTCGCGATCGATCGCTGAGGCTTACTGCCTCAGCCTTGCTGCTCGCGATCGATCGCGAGAAAAACGCCGATCGATCGCCGAGCTGTGGGCATGCGGGGTTTGGGCACTATTCACCCATCTTCAACCCCATCTCATACACACCCACATACACCAACATTAATCAAACTCAACAACTCAAAACCACCCATAAACCTCAACATAAACCCATATAAACAACATCCAACCAAAACACTACCAAAATCACAACACCCAACACAAACCCATTTTAAACCCTTCAAAACCAAACCAAACTCAAATAAAACCTTACAAAATTAAAACATGAGGTACCCATACCTCTTGGGGATCTCAAATCACCCAAAATGCTCCACAAATCAAGATTTTTGAAAGGTTTCTCCTCAACCCTAGGCTTGAGCTCGAAAATATAGAGAAGGGAAGGGTTTGGTGTGATATTGGTAAAGTAAGAGTGAGGGATGTAAAGTGGGGTTTGGGTATTAAAATGTGAGGTAATTTAAAATGATACCAAAATAATCCCATGGTGTATAAAACACCCCAACATGATATTTTTTAAAGCATTTACTCAAAATGCACCATAAAATCAATTAACACATGATTTCCAATTAATTGCTAACCAATGCAAATAAATCATGCTTCCCATAATATTTACCCAACATGCACCACATGCACCCTAAAATGCAACCCCGGGTCATCCTATCCACATGACCATGCATTTCCACATAAGGTAAATAAATCCAACATATAATTAATTACCACATAATTAATCATAATAAACACAATTAAAGCCAAATAGCAATTAACCATTTCGGGGATGTCACAATACTCCCATACTTATAAGATTTCGTCCTCGAAATCACATGCACTTACCCCAACAGAAACTAAACATAATCTCATACCAGAGAATAGTTCCGGGTAGTGCTGCACCATATGCTGCTCCGTCTCCCACGTAGCCTCCTCGACACCCCTGCGATCCCACTGAACTTTGATCATCGGTATCACTTTGTTCCGAAGTCTACGGTCTGCTCTGTCCAGAATTCTAACAGGCCGTTCCACATAAGATACATCTGACTCCAACTGAACTTCGGAAGGCTGTAACACGTGAGACGGATCCGGCTCATACTTTCGCAGCATCGATACATGAAACACATCATGTATCCCAGATAAAGAAGGCGGCAAAGCCAGTCGGTAAGCCAATGTGCCAATGCGCTGCAAAATCTCGTACGGTCCCACAAACCTCGGAGACAGTTTCCCGCGCATCCCAAACCGCACAACGCCTCTGAAAGGCGAGATCTTCAAAAAGACCTTATCTCCCAACTGAAACTCTAACGGTCTCCGCCGTTTATTCGCATAAGCTGCCTGTCTGTCTTGGGCCGCTTTCATTTTCTGCCTTATAGTCTTTATCTTCTCTTCCATTTCCCGGATCAACTCAGGCCCTCCGACTGATCTATTGTCCAAATCCTCCCAACATAAGGGTGATCTACACCGTCTGCCATAAAGAGCTTCAAACGGAGCCATCTGAATACTTGCCTGGTAGCTATTGTTATAAGAAAACTCTACCAGAGGCACTGAATCCTGCCAAGAAGCATCGAACTCCAATACACAAGCTCTCAACATGTCCTCGAGCGTCTGAATAGTGCGCTCGGTCTGGCCATCCGTCTGAGGATGATAAGCAGTGCTCAATCTGACCTCAGTTCCCAAAGCTGACTGAAGGCCTTCCCAGAAATGAGATGTGAATCGCGGATCTCGATCTGACACAATGGAAACGGGGATCCCATGCAATCTCACCACATCTCTAATATACAACTGCGCCATCCTCAAAAATGTAAATGTCATGCTATAGGGGATAAAGTGGGCTACCTTAGTCAATCTGTCCACAATCACCCAAATAGCATCGAAGCCTGAAGCACTCCTCGGCAAATGAGTCACGAAGTCCATGGAAATGTGCTCCCACTTCCACTTCGGTATCTCCAAGCTCCTCAATTCGCCGCCAGGTCTCTGCCTCTCTGCCTTAACCTGTTGGCAGATCAGACACCTCTTCACAAAAGCGACGACATCAGACTTCATTCGCTTCCACCAAAACTGACCACGCAGATCTCTGTACATCTTCTTCCCGCCTGGGTGGATGCTAAGTCTGCTACTGTGAGCTCGCTCCAAGATTCCCTTACGCAACTCCGGCGTACTTGGAACTACCCAGCGGTTACCCAATCTCAAAGATCAGTCGTAGGCCACTCTGAACTTCGTCGGCTGACCCAGATGCACTATAGACAACCATCTCTGAACCTCAGCATCTGATCTCTGAGCTCTCCTGATGTTCTCATAAATATCTGGCTCAGCTAATAAGGTAGAGACATACACTGGTGATGCATCTATATCAAAATCATAGCCAAGATGGCAATAGGAGGTCATCATAGCCGACAAATGGATGACGTCCTCAGCAGAACTCCTCACTTTCCGGCTCAAGGCGTCTGCTGTCAAATTGGCTTTCCCCGGATGGTACTCTATCTCGCAATCATAGTCCTTGAGTAGGTCCATCCATCTCCTCTGCCTCATATTCAGTTCCGCCTGAGTAAATAGAAACTTGAGGCTCTTGTGGTCCGTATAGATGGTAAACGACGTACCATACAAATAATGCCTCCAGATCTTCAGGGCGAAGATGATAGCCGCCAATTCCAAGTCATGAACTGGATATTTGATCTCATGCGGCTTCAACTGCCTCGATGCATAAGCTACCACATGCTTATCTTGCATCAGAACACACCCAAGGCCCTGAAGCGATGCATCAGTATACAACACAAATCTGGAGTTCTCCGAAGGAATCACTAATACTGGCGCCGTCGTCAACCGGTGCTTCAACTCCTGGAAGCTCTCCTCACAAGCTTCTGACCAAAAGAAAGGCACACCCTTCTGAGTCAACTGAGTCAGCGGCTTGGCAATCTTCGAAAAGCCCTCGACGAAGCGCCGATAATACCCGGCCAAACCAAGGAAACTCCGGATCTCAGGTACAGAAGTGGGGGCAGCCCACTCCATCACAGCCTCAATCTTCTTGGGGTCCACTGATATCCCACTGCTCGAAATGACATGCCCCAGAAACACTACACTGCTCAGCCAAAACTCGCACTTACTGAGCTTAGCATACAACTGATGCTCTCTAAGAATCTGAAGCACTGTCCTCAAGTGTTTCACATGATCTTCCTCACTCCGGGAGTAGATAAGAATGTCGTCAATAAACACGATGACGAACTGATCAAGATACGGCTGAAACACTCTGTTCATCAGACTCATGAAGACTGCTGGAGCATTCGTCACACCGAACGGCATCACTAAGAACTCATAATGCCCGTATCGAGTCCGGAATGCTGTCTTCTGCACATCTTCCTCTCTGACCCGAATCTGATGATACCCGGATCTCAAATCAATCTTGCTATACACCCTGGTACCTTGCAACTGATCAAACAAGTCGTCTATCCTTGGGAGAGGATACTTGTTCTTCACTGTAGCCTTGTTCAGCTGCCGGTAATCGATGCACAACCGCATCGAACCGTCCTTCTTCTTCACAAAGAGAACTGGTGCGCCCCATGGCGACACGCTCGGGCGTATATAACCCTTGTCAAGGAGATCCTGCAACTGCTCTTTCAACTCTCTCAACTCTGCCGGTGCCATCCTATAAGGTGCACGAGAGATAGCGGATGTCCCTGGCAACAACTCGATCCCAAATTCAACTTCCCTGGCCGGTGGAAATCCTGGGATCTCTTCTGGAATTACATCAGCAAATTCTGCCACAACTGGTACATCCTCAACTCTCAGTTCTTTACTCTTTCCAGACATGTCCACGGCATAAATAAGATAGCCCGTGTGCCCACGTTCCAACAGCTGAGACATCTTGATCGCTAAAATCAACGGAATCTTCGCACGAGACCCGTTGCCAAAGAAAGTCCACTGACTGCCCAACTCAGGTCTGAACTTCACTGTTCTCTGCCGGCAATCTACCACTGCCTGATATCTGTTCAGAACATCTATACCCAAGATGCAGTCGAAGTCTGACATACCCAGCACAATCAAGTCTGATCTCAACTCGTTGCCCTCAAAATAAATGAGGCAGTCTGCCATAAACTGATCAGCAACAACATCTCTTCCAGTGGGTGTCGAGACTAGTAGAGGCGTGGGCAAATGAGACGTGCGCATATGGTGTCTTTCCACAAATCCCACAGACACAAAGGAATGGGAGGCACCTGTATCTATCAAAACAAAAGCAGGGTACGTAAATAAATGACACGTACCGGCAATCACCTCCTCTGGAGCTGCCTGAGCCTGCTCCCTGGTCAGTGCACATACTTGTCCCTGAGGTGGTCCCACTGTCTGACCTGCCGATGGACGAGGCCCAAACTGCTGCCTCTGCTGCACTGTCCTGTCCTCAAACCTTGGCCTGTTGCCCTGATACTCTGACTGGCCTCCCCTGGTGGGACAATACCGAGCAATGTGGCCCATCCTGCCACAAACATAACATGCAGGACACTTGTTTGAAGAATGTGGCCCTCCACAATTGTTGCACCTCGGCTCTCCCGGCCTATCCCCCTGTGAAGATCCTCGACTGGCGGACCAATTCCCCTTCTTGCCATCCTGTTTCTGACCAAAGTATTTCTTTCCACCATACCGCGAAGATGAAGAGGCACCACGGGGTTTAAATGGCTCACCCCGAGGCCTCAAACTGTCACTAGTCTGCCTCTGTTGCGGTACCGGTGGTGGCATGGCATAAGCTCCCACTCCTAGCTCAGCAAGCTCCGCTCTCGTGAGAGCATCATCAAAAGAAGTTGGGTTATTGATGATAACCCGGTCATAGAGCTCCGGTCGCAGTCCTTTCATGAAATTTCTCATCTTGGCACGTCCATCAGAGGCAATATGGGGGACATACCTCAGTAGTGATGAGTACTGTGTGGCATAGTCTGCCACTGTCATGTTCCCCTGCCTCAGACTTGCAAATTCATCCTCTTTTGTCTGTCTTGCTGCCGCGGAGAAGTATCGGTTCAAGAACCTGGTCCTGAAGAGCGTCCAGTCAATCACAGCACCCAGTGCTCTCATTTCCATTACTGTGCTCCTCCACCACATCAGAGGTTTCTTGGCTAATTGAAACTCCGCTAGCCTCAGCCAAGCCGTCACAGCACAAGGAGCCGATACAAAGATCTGCTCAAGTCTTTCTAACCACTCTTCAGCCTCTTCTCCGGACTCTGTCCCCTCAAACCGGGGCGGATGATAAGACAGAAACTGCGTCAAGCTAATCTCACCCGGTAGCAGTAACTGAACTATTGGTTCCATCCCGACAGCCGGTGGAGGTAGAGAATTAGCCTGTCCAATACTCGCATTTACACTCCCAACATCTCCGACTTCCTCATTAGCAGCCATGCTGTAACACAATTGTTAACAACAATCCAAAGCAATATATATCATGTCGTTAGATAACAGGAGTGATATAAGCATGTTAGTATAATCAAATATACACCAATATGCACCACATGCATAACATGCTTCAAATGTAAGCACCTAGCCAAACATGCTAAGGCTACCCTTCACTCGTTCCCGGGTTCTCTAACCTGGCTCTGATACCACTAATGTAAGGACCCTAATCCTTAAGTGCGGAATCAAGGCATAATTAGGGCTAATAATATGATCAGAGTAGAATAAACATGTTGAGTCTATGAGCTTAAGCCTTTACATGCCAAAATAAGGACTACCAAAAGGATTAATTACATTCCAATCAATGAATGTTCAAATATAGTTTTATACTACTCCTAGAGTAGATACTATCAAAAATAATCCTGTCCTTTCTGCCTCAAAAGAATGCTTCATAAGCTCACCACCTCAACCCGTTCAAGCCCATCTATCATGCCAAAAAGGTACCTACAAGGACAACCCCCAAACATGAGCAATAATAATCGTTCATATTCAACAAAATATGAAGATAAAGCGTAAATGCATAATCAATATGAAACACTTCCTGTTTCCCGTGCATTTCAAACGCTTCCCGTTTGGTTGTCCCTGTACCAGAACTCATGAGTATAATCAATAGATTATTTTTCAATGGCCAAAACATGTCATGACATCATATACCATCTCAACTGTACCACATATTGGTCACCATTCCCTAGTCTGTCCATCACAGTGTATTTTAATGCCCCTCGCTTATATTCATATGGGCGGCATAGGATAACCTCGCTACAATGGACATGCGGCGCTCCCACCCCTCGCTTCACAGAGAGCGGCAAATACCCTTTCCTCGCCCCATATGACAACCACGCTCAAATGTGACATGCGGCGCTCCCACCCCTCGCTTCACATTTAGCGGAACCAATACAAAAAGCGGCAAGCATTAAAATCATCAAAGGATGACCACGACTCATGGGATGTGCATCCAATAATCATAATATGCATCTATCATCAATATGCATAAATTACCATGTATATGCATCCACAATGCAATACCTCATATGGCATAAATCAACATGTATATGCATCCACAATGCAATACCACATATATACTCGCATCCACAATGCATAAACAATGAGTATATAAAATACATGTTACCGTTGGGTGCCCGTACGTCCACTACGTACCTTTCCAAAATGTGGAATGTGGTTGGACCTCAATTCCTTGGCTGCGTTGCCACCTGGGTTGGTTCTACATATTCACAAATACCAATATTAGAACCCAATAATAGTCCAATACCAAAAATCCCACAAAAATAACCAAAAACACCCTTTTTGGTGTCTCACGATCGATCGCCATCAAGCCCCGATCGATCGCGAGAACACACTGCCTCGCCCAACAATTTTCAACAATCCGCGATCGATCGCGGAGCTAGCGCCGATCGATTGCGGCCTCGCCGATCGATCGCGCGCATCTCGCGATCGATCGCTGAGGCTTACTGCCTCAGCCTTGCTGCTCGCGATCGATCGCGAGAAAAAACGCCGATCGATCGCCGAGCTGTGGGCATGCGGGGTTTGGGCACTATTCACCCATCTTCAACCCCATCTCATACACACCCACATACACCAACATTAATCAAACTCAACAACTCAAAACCACCCATAAACCTCAACATAAACCCATATAAACAACATCCAACCAAAACACTACCAAAATCACAACACCCAACACAAACCCATTTTAAACCCTTCAAAACCAAACCAAACTCAAATAAAACCTTACAAAATTAAAACATGAGGTACCCATACCTCTTGGGGATCTCAAATCACCCAAATGCTCCACAAATCAAGATTTTTGAAAGGTTTCTCCTCAACCCTAGGCTTGAGCTCGAAAATATAGAGAAGGGAAGGGTTTGGTGTGATATTGGTAAAGTAAGAGTGAGGGATGTAAAGTGGGGTTTGGGTATTAAAATGTGAGGTAATTTAAAATGATACCAAAATAATCCCATGGTGTATAAAATACCCCAACATGATATTTTTTAAAGCATTTACTCAAAATGCACCATAAAATCAATTAACACATGATTTCCAATTAATTGCTAACCAATGCAAATAAATCATGCTTCCCATAATATTTACCCAACATGCACCACATGCACCCTAAAATGCAACCCCGGGTCATCCTATCCACATGACCATGCATTTCCACATAAGGTAAATAAATCCAACATATAATTAATTACCACATAATTAATCATAATAAACACAATTAAAGCCAAATAGCAATTAACCATTTCGGGGATGTCACATCCTATCTATAACATAAATACTAAGGTTGCGCTTGGTTGTTGTGATAGGATAAGTGATGGATAGATTAAAAAGTGGATAATGAGTTGATAAATAAACTAATGGATAAACTATATTGTGTTTGGTTCGTATGATTAGTAAATTATGATAAATAATATTGTGTTTGGTGTAGTTGATAATATGTGGTAAAGATTAATTTTATTTGTAAAATGACAAAACTACTCTTGAATAGTGTTTGCAATTATTTCTATTATTTTATTATAATTAAATTTAAATTAATCCAAATAAATATATTTATGTAATTTAATAATTAATAAAACATTATAATTTATATTATTTTTAAAAAGCAATATTTATTTTATTATATACCTTAAAAACCCACCTACTGTTTCCACACAATTAATTTGAAGAACCCGATTTCCTCAAAAACACTCCCCAACATCCCCCAAATCAAACAGTGTATAGATGCAATGTATAGATGCAAAGTAGATATTAAAATGATCGATGAATAAGTTTTCAATTATTCCATAAAATATTCCAAATTATTTATTTACAATAATTTTTTTAATCTATAAAAAATTTATTTTAAATTTATTAATATAAATATTTTTTTAATTATATCAATTTATTTAAATAATAAATTAAATATTCCAACTGTATTTTTTTGAACTAAAACATGACAATATCTTCGGTAAATAAATTATTAAAATATACTTCTCCATTTTGAAAATGAATAAGCAAATAAAAATATATTCGGGTTCCATTAAATAAATAATTTGGTGGAGTGTATTTTTTTAAAAAAAATAATTGTTTTACAATTTTACTTCATTATTTAATTATTTTCCTTCTTTTTTAAATTATATTCATCTTCCTTAATGTTATCCTCTCTTATCTGCTTCAAAAACTCAAACCACCACAAAACTCAATTTTGTTCTCTTCAAACGGTATGTCAAGCTCCCAAGCTCTCTTAAATTATTATTAATATTTCTAAATCAAAATTTAATCCCAATAATTTTTATTTAAATTTTTCTAAGCTTCTTCTCCAATAACAACTTACTTATTTGCTCTTAAGTTTTCAAAACTAAAATACAAAATATAAAATCCTTGCTCTAAAAATGAATAAATTTTTTAAAAAAACTTATGTAATTTATTCATTTTTTCATAATCGATATTATTATTTGGGAGACGTGTTAAAGAAGAATTTGTTTCTATAAGCCATAACTGAGAGGGGTATAATGGTAATAAACGATAGTTCACAGTTGTATTGCACAGAAAATGATTAATAATAGCACCCCTCAGACATGATAAATTAACTAGCAGATAGTGTCTACAGTGCGGGCTTATTGCTGAATTCTCGGGCTGTAATGATAAAACAATACACAAACCAAACATGAGACTACAAATGATTATGTAGCAATCATTCTATTATCATTCAAACCAAACATATCCTAAAAGGATTAAAAATAATGATTGTAATCCGACCTATCTCTGGCATTGTCGTTTGGGCCACATAAACGAGAACCGCATATCTAAACTTCATAAGGATGGAGTATTAGATTCATTTGATTTTGAATCATATGAAACATGCGAATCTTGTTTATTGGGCAAGATGACTAAAGCCCCTTTTAAGGGACATGTTGAAAGGGCAATTTTTTTATTGGGACTAATACATAGTGATGTATGTGGACCAATAAGTACACAAGCTAGAGGTGATTTTCAATACTTCGTTACATTTACTGATGACCTCAGTAGATATGAGTATGTGTGCCTAATGAAGCATAAGCATGAAACCTTTGAAAAGTTCAAAGATTTCAAGAATGAAGTACAAAACAAACTTGGCAAAAGTATCAAAATCCTTCGATCAGATCGAGGAGGTGAATACTTAAGCCAAGAGTTTCATGACTATCTAAAGGAGTGTGGGATAGTCCCACAACTCACTCCTCCGTATACTCCACAATGGAATGGTGTATCCGAGATGAGAAATTGAACCTTGTTAGACATGGTTAGATCAATGATGAGTCATGCAGATCTTCCGATATCGTTTTGGGGACACGCTCTAGAAACAGCTGTTTTCTTACTGAACCGTGTTCCATCTAAATCAGTGGAAAAGACACCATATGAGATATGGACTGGGAAGCGTCCTAGTATGTCTTTTATGAAGATTTGGGGTTGTGAGGCTTTCGTTAGACGTCACGCCACTAACAAACTTGGACACAAATCTGATAAGTGTTTATTTGTGGGTATCCTAAGGAAACGAAAGGATACTATTTCTATTATCCCACCGAGAACAAAGTAGTTGTTGCTCGTACTGGTGTATTTCTTGAAAGAGAATTTATTTCTAGAAAAACCAGTGGGAGAAAAATAGAACTTAGTGAAGTTCAACCACAAGAAAACACTGAACCTGAGATTGAGATGGAAACAGAGCAGGCTCCGCAAGCTGTTGTGGAAGAAGTACCTGCTCAAGAGACACAAGCCCAGCGTAGGTCTGTAAGAGAACACCGGGAGCCACAGAGATATGGATTTCTTGTGACTCAACAAGGTGACTTACTACTTGTTGATGAGGATGAGCCGTCATCTTATCAACAAGCAATAATGGGCACTGATTCTGAGAAATGGCAAGAGGCCATGAAATCTGAGATGGAATCCATGTATGCAAACCAAGTATGGACTTTGGTTGATCCACCTGAAGGGGTACGACCCATAGGGTGCAAATGGATTTTCAAGAAAAAGACCGATATGGATGGTAACGTACAAACCTATAAAGGTCGGCTGGTTGCAAAATGATTCAAACAAATTCATGGTATTGACTATGATGAAACCTTTTCACCAGTAGCCATGGTTAAAACCATAAGGATATTACTTGCAATAGCTGCATTTCATGATTATGAAATCTAACAGATGGATGTCAAAACAGCTTTCCTTAATGGAAATCTGCTCGAGGATGTGTACATGACACAACCTGAGGGTTTTGTCGATCCAAAGGATGCTGGAAAGATATGCAAGCTACAACGATCCATTTATGGATTGAAGCAAGCTTCTCGGAGTTGGAATCTTCGTTTTGATGATGCAATCAAAGAGTTTGGTTTTATCAAAAAAGAAGATGAACATTGTGTCTACAAGAAGGTCAGTGGGAGCGTAATCATTTTCCTAGTGTTGTATGTAGATGACATACTTCTCATTGGAAATGATATCCCTGTCTTACAATCTGTAAAGATTTGGCTAGGGAACTGTTTTTCTATGAAAGACTTGGGAGAAGCCACCTATATATTAGGAATCAAGATCTATAGAGATAGATCAAGAAGACTTCTCGTCCTAAGTCAAAGTACATACATAGACAAATTGCTTAAAAGGTTTAGCATGCAAGAATCAAAGAAAGGATTCGTGCCTATGACGCATGGCATTTATCTCTCGAAGGAACAGTGTCCTTCAACACCAGATGAGAGACAACGCATGAGTAAGAATCCATATGCGTCAGCTATTGGATCTATCATGTATGCCATGATATGTACTCGTCCCGATGTATCGTATGCTTTGAGCATGACGAGCAAATATCAAGTTGATCCAGGTGAAGGTCACTGGATTGCTGTCAAGAACATCCTGAAGTACTTGAGAAGGACTAAGGATACATTCTTGATTTATGGAGGTGAGAAAGAGCTCAATGTAATGGGTTACACTGATGCAAGCTTCCAAACCGACAAAGATGATTTTCGATCGCAATCTGGATATGTGTATTGCCTAAATGGAGGTGCTGTGAGCTGAAAGAGTTCAAAGCAAGAAACAGTAGCCGATTCTACAACGGAAGCTGAGTATATTGCTGCCCTCGGATGCAGCAAAGGAAGCTGTTTGGATTAGGAAGTTCATTTCTGAACTTGGAGTGGTGCCTAGCATTAAAGATCCGATAGAACTCTATTGTGACAACAATGGAGTGATCGCATTAGCTAAGGAACCTAGATCTCACCAAAGATCCAAGCACATACTTTGGCGTTTTCATTTCATTCGAGAAATCGTTGAAAGGGGAGATGTTAAAATATGCAAAGTACCAACAGATGATAACGTATCTGACCCATTGACGAAGCCACTGTCACAGCAGAAGCATGATCGTCATACTAGATCTCTAGGCATTAGGTATATGTCTGAGTGGTCTTAGTGCAAGTGGGAGATTTGTTGGGATATGCCCTAAGACAAGTCATTAGATGATTGTTTTGACATACAATGTTTATGATTTTATGAATGGCAATTCATTATTATATATTATTCTTTTAACTGTGCAATGTGAATTAATATATATGTTAATGTCCTTAGAATAATATTGTATTATTCTTAAAGATGTCCCTAGTCAAGTATTATCATGAATATGGATAATGATAATACGTAGAGACTAGTATGTGTTGATCGATGAATTGTTCATTGATATGAGATATCAAATCAACATATGGGTACATGTTAGAGAACGATGTACTGGATAGACCCACCATGAGAATGCAACATGGATAGTTATATGATCGTCATATGCAATTCTCATAGTGATAATACTGTATGTAATCCTTACGATTTGTGATCATCAGAGATCCCAACATAAGGAGTTATGTATCTTGATATCGTCAAACGTTACCCGTAACAGGGTAAACTATAAAGGTGACTATTGGATACACTACGAATTATGTAGAGGGATGTTGACTGATCGAGATAGGATTTGTCCCTCCTATATAACAGGAGATGTGTTTGGCCCTTGATCAAGTGAGAACTAAAATGCATGGCCATGCTCGAATGAGTCGATATGAGATATCGAGCTTATTCGTTTATTCTAGTTCTACTTGGGGATTAAGAAATAAAGATTGAATATACGAGTATGACTATTCCATGACTCGTGTTCAATCTAAACACAAAGGACAAAGGGATTAAGTTACATGGTTAATATTATCACAAGTTCTAAAGGTTATGTATTATCACAAGTTCTAAAGGTTATGTCGAGTCATTGACATTCTTGTAATTTGGGTAGCCTTGATGTGTTGCTAGACACCGCTCTTTGCTTGTAACGTAAAATGAGATTTTATGTCACTGCCAACATTACAAGATCCTATCGGTCACACAAAAGATTAAATCGAGAAGGGAAATTAAATTCATTGGATGAATTAATTAATTAAGAAGAGTCTTAATTAAGTGATTAAAAGGTTTTAATTAAATCATGGGTTTGGGCCCATAAGACTTTAAGAAAGTCTTGAACTTAATTAAGCCCTTTTAATAACATGGTATAATTAATTGTTAGACAACACAATTCAGATCATTCATTCCAACCTACACACAAAGCAAGTTCGGCCGCCTCCTCTCCAATCTCTCTCGGCTTCTTCATAGCCGAAGTGAGTTGTGGTGAGTTTGTGCCATCTTTTCGATTTAGAATCGAGTGTGTTTCTTGTTCCGGTTTAAGAACTTGTCTAGCAACTTGTTCTTAAACTATCCCTTCACCCGATTTGATCGTGTGGATATCGTTGAGGCAAAACTAGACAAGTTTTGCTAGTGACTCGAAGGAGACGTTGGACGTGGTGCTGCTCCGTGGAATCTGCTCAAACACGCTACAAGGGTGAGACTTTTGTATTCCTTTATCCGATATGATTACCTATGTATAGATCCGCGGTTTAGTAATCCATAAAAATTTTATTCCGCTGCGTTGTATGCTTTAAGGATTACTTACATAAGCATCGGTAAACCATATTGTTAACAAGTTCACTACGAAGAGTTTTCTATGTTTCCATTGCCTTTGACTATATATATCTTCATTTCAGGTTCATTATTATGTACAGTCTCACATTCAGACAATGAATGTCGAGACCGTGTGATTTTGGTTAGCATAAATATGTCTATGCTTCCTTTCGTTTACCTGTTGTTTACATTTGCTCACCACATTCAAGGTCTGATGCTGTACTTATCTAGCCAAATATAGCTCTAATATCGTGTGTTTTGCTTGTTACCCACACTTATTCCTTCAATTGATGATTTGAACTACCCAGAGAGAACACTGACTTATTACATTGGTGCTTGTCTTTTCTGCTTGTTGGAAGGTTTGTATCATATGTCAATCGAGTGGGGTTTATTGTTGGTTACTTGATTTTGTCATAGTTCCAAACAACTGCACCAAAAAATGTTTCGTGCATCCTCTCTTGGGGCCATTCTTGCTCCTGGTGAGAGCATCATAGCAACTGGTGAGTTTTTACCCTAGGATTTTTGCACCTATTCTGTGTCAAAATTTAAATTTGCATAACCTCTTGTTGCAAAGATGAGGATACTTTGTTTCAATCCCTTTAGGAAAATATTGACTGATGTATTTAACATTTTATTTGGCTTTGATTTTTTCATAAGTGTTCAGGTTTGTCAAGCATCCAGAAAACAATTAAAACCCAATGGACTAGAAAAGCAATGTGAAGTCTAGAAGTGAAAGAACCAATGGACTATGTACCCGAACTGGTTTGTCGAATTCCTCTCTTATATTTACATTTGCTAATAGCATTAGATTTGGTTAGTACCTTTGGATATGGATTGGTTGTTCCCTATTATTGTATTCCTTCGTGGATCTGAACTAACGGATTGAAACTTTTCAGTTTAATTGAAAGCAACAGTACTATTGATGAATGTGTTAGATATCTTATTTTACAGTTCTTTTTGTAATATGTTTTCGTTTTGGTATCTATCTTATTATTCTTATTCCTTATTACTCTTATTCCTAGATTATGATATGTAGAAAGAGTGGAGAAAAGATACCTTGCTAGACAACAAGTTGAAGGGATAGAGTCTGCAACAGTGGAGTTTTTTCCTGGAAAATCATTTTCTTTTGACTGGATATTAATGTGTTGTGCTTTTGATAGATGTCTAACATCTGGTATGTTGCCAAAGTGGACAAATATTAGACATCAGACTCATCTGCCATTATCACCGACGGAGTTGCATGTAGTTTGAGGTAATTATTATCCCTACGCTTTACATATATCGTGAATTTGTTAAATCATATTATTTCTCTTTCTTTCGCTGACAATGGGATCCATTAGAAACTTTTAGTATACACCAATTAAGTATTAAATAGATTTTATAACGTAAGGTAACTATTCAAATGATGATGCAATGTGCCCTTGTTTATATTTCCATGCACTTAGTCTTTTGATCCTTGTTCTTTGTGGAATCGATCTTTGATTTGATTTACTTCAACTCTGGTTTTCATAGTTGAGATACATGCTTAGCGTGGACTCTAAATGCAAATTTTGAATTTGGCAAGTTTTTGTTCTTCTTGGTGTCGATTTATTTTGTATGTCCTCGATGTCGACTTGTAAAGTTTAGTCTGAACAGTTGTTGTTCTTTTCTTTGTTCTCACAGATCTATCTAAGGATTTGGAGGCTTTGTGATTGTTCCCTATTTTTAACAGGTTAGTTTCATGTTGCCCAACTTAGCTTTTAGCTATTTTTGCTTCTTATTTAGTTAGGAACTTTCGAGAATTTTTTGATGTTAGGCTTTACTCTATGTTTGTTTCTTTTGTGCTTACTTCTGGTACTGTTAGAGGTTTATGAAACTACTCATATATGCTTGCTTCTTTCGTGCTTGCTTATGGGACAGTTTGAGATTTATGGAACTACTCCATGATGTCTTGTGCTTTTCATCAAAAAAAGTTCTTGCATATCATTTACACCTGCTGCTAACTGGCTCGAGGTAATGAATGTTAGATCTCAAAAAATGAAGCTAGAAAATGGCTGGTCAATAACCTGGTAACGGGCACCGTGCCTTGCACGGTGCCAACAAGAACTAGTATATATATATATATATATATATATATATATATATATATATATATATATATATATATATATATATATATATACTAGGAAAGGTGCGTTTAATTATACTGGGAAATGATCACGACACACAAAAATATTTAAATGATTTAGCAAATAACGATTGACAAGAATTATGTATATACTAGTTACTTTGGCACCGCGCCAGTGGACAGACTATTTGGTCTTCGTTTCTTTAGTTTCACATTTTTAAAGGCTATTTAATCTTATTATGTACATGATTCTTAGGTGATTTAGACCTGCCCAACAATAAAATAAATACATAGATACTCACCTGATTTTCTTGTTCGAAAGGTTATGGTATAAAGAACCTGTATGCGGCATATTACAAAGATCTCGGTTACACGATAAGTAAAGGCTCGTATTTAACTTCTTTGTGAAGTTTAATATATGATCTAGTACAACAGATCTGTTTTGATGTTTTGAGGTCGGGCATTGTTCAGAGAATAAAAAACTAAGTTATAAAAGAGAATAAAAACTAAAGCTAATGCTTTCAAGATACCATATCGGAAGTAATGATGTTCAATCGACGTGGTTGATTCAATGTGATCAATCTCACACTGACCAATTTCCTCACTGAGAACAACCCAAGTAACCAAGTCAATCACTGGTATATAAGCGCATATGTAGGCAAGATATATATAACCAATCTATGTCTTAACTGAAAACGAAATTACTTGTAAAATATACATACATTAAATAAATCAGATTTCTCCTCCAATCTGAGAGGCTGAAGCTTAGATCGAAAATGACCTCATCACTAGCCTTTCATAGTCTCTTGAGCCATCTGTGGAACGGAATTTAACTACCCAATTTCATGCTATTATTATCATCCTCCCCTGAAATTCATGGTATCTTGAAATTAAAATGTAAAGAAACCACAAAGATCATGGTAACTTGCCTTATCAGCAAGCATTTGCTGCAAAACCCAAACTTGTGCTCCGGCTGAGTGACCCACAAATGAATTAGGTGATCCTCATCCCATTCAGGATAATACCCTACATATGTTAGTTAAAAAGAACTAAGAAATTTTATCAGACAAAAAATTTAATGCTAATGCAGATTAAATAACTCACCTTCTCCATAATTTCTACCAAACTGAGAGTGTCAACAAGCCTTACTATGTTCTTCTCCATAATCAACCTGACCTCCTTTCAAGTAATAGGACAGTTCTCTTGCCCTGTACCAATACAAATAGTCCAAAGTTGCACAAAAACCTTGAACACACACACTTACACAAACCATGGAAAGAGTGGAAAACAAGGGTTGTCGCCATTCCCAAATAAAGAAGATAAATTATACATATAATTCTTTCTAAAATCCAAGGTTTCTCCCCTCAGAATACTTTCTGAGTTGTCCATTTCTGTGTCCCCCTATGCAAACACCTACCTGTCATATATGCTTGTTAATGAGCCTAAATCAGGCACAAGGACCCTGTTGTCCTTTAATTCTACTCCAGCAAAATATGACAAACCTATCAAAAAACCGAGCTTGAATGAGCTTGACGAGGAAACAAATCCCCTTAAACAGTAAAATGGAACAAAAACCCAAATTTATGACCAATGTTGAAGAAATGATATACTCACCCCTTTACCAAAGAGATTCCATGAACAACACAATAGGAGGCAAATCATCTATACCAGTTGTCTTCTTTGAATCTTCCTCTTTCAATCCGTCAGCCACATTAGACTTGAAAATCCAATCACTCAATGTCTGTGAGAAATCACCTCTGACAGCTGTGCTAAATATGTAAAACCCATACACCATATGCACCAGAGAACTCACAAATAGCTCTATCCGCTGAAGGGCCGATATCCACCACTTAATCATATTTTTCTCTTTCTTTGTCTTCCAAAAATGTTCAGATATATGTCTGAATATTTATTTATTATCTTATATATACACAGTATGTACATAAATGACGAATAATATAAAATGATCTTGAGCCTTCTTCAAGAAAAACAAGAGAAGGCCCTTGATCATCAAGCAAGAAACCTAACCTCTAAGCATGAAATCAAGAAACCCTTCAAACACGAAAGGGTAATCTAAAAGCAAAAACAAAAGAAAAACGGGGGCCCTTTTCTCTAATATTGGGATGATGAATAGGGTTCTTATGTTTGGCATGCATTACTAAAAAAATCAATTTTTCATACTTCGAAAAAGAATCTTGCCACAATATTCTCATTGCCAACCTTTTCATCACACGGACAAGGTCATTTTCACCGAACAACCACAATCAAACTTTTAAAATTGTAACAGTGCCTTCATTTAATTATTATTTACTTCCTGTGAAATTCATGGTATCTTGAAATTGAAATGTAAAGAAACCACAAAATTTTAGAACGAAGTTGCAAAAACCCAAAAAGTAGCTTGTTATATCTCAAATTTGACGAGAAACCCAAAAAATCTGTAAAAACACAGAGTTGTTTTCTTCAAAATTTTAGAACCCAAAGAGATATGAAGATGATCGGAAAAAACCCACATCATTGCAAACTGAACGAGCGAGACTTGAGCATGTAAAACGTGATAAAATGCTGGATCAAAGACAACACAATGAATTGGGAAGAAGCAAGCAGATAGAGGAATCGAAGCACAACCAATGTAAAAATAGAAAACTACCAAATTCGGAGCTTACCGAACCGCAAGCGATCGAAGAAGCCTCTCCATCCCCTTCTTCGTGTGGAGAGAAGAGAGTGCGCGATTGTATCTGAGGGCTGCTTCATCGTAGGCTTGGGTGGCATCCTGCTTCGAACGTTCCGAGCCAAATCCTCATCCAAGACGCAACGGATTTCGGGGCAGAGGAGGTGGTTGACGGTGGTTTTGCAAACCATTACACAAAAAGAGCGATGATGAAATGGTAGGCCAGAAAAATGAACTTCAAATAAAAAAATCAAAGCAAAAAGTACAATCAATTCTAAAGAATAAAAAAGAGGCCATGGGGGAGGTTCGACGTGGTGTTCATAGGCCCTCAGAGGAAGATCAATATTTGGCTCGGTACTTTCGACTCGTCCGACGCGGCAGCTTGCTCCCTTCATGGTCCCAAAGCCAAGACCAACTTGCCATCGCCCATGGATGACAATACAAACAAAAATAAATTCACAGAGCAAAAGCATGAGGAAGAGTAAATGGAGGCCCTAAATCAAAAGAGAGAGTGTGAAGAAGACTATGAGAAATAAAATATGTTGAGATGTTTGTTCACTTGTTATATTGTAAATTATATTGTAATATATATATGTATATATATATATAATATAATATATTATTGAGGATTTTTTATATTATTTTATACTAGAGTCAAATTTGAGACATGTTTTCGAAAGAACAGGTCCTCACGTGTCATGACCCTACAATTTTTTTTTTTTCGAGCATATATTACCCTACATTTTTTAAAACACCAAGAATCCCAGCCAAAATCAAAACTCTAAGGTACCGTTTGAAGTGATGGATATGATAAGTAATGTAATGATTAAAAAGTTGTGAAATGATTGTAAAAATAGTATGTGATAAATTATATAATGTTTGATTGGAGAATAAGATTGTTGATAAGGATTATTATTTGATAAAATGACAAAAATACCCTCATTATTATAATAATAAAATATAACATTAATTATAATATATATATATACATGTATGTAGGTATGTATAATAATAATAGTATATATAATATGTAATAATATATATTATTATTACATTATAATATAATAATAAATATAATATTAATTATATAATATATATATATACGTATGTACGTATATATATAATAATAGGAGAGTATAATATAATATAATATATATTATTATTACATTATAATATAATAATAATAATATATTATAATATTAATAAAATAAATAATAATAATAATAACCATATAATAAAAATATATATATAAATTAATATATATATATAATAATAAAAATTATATATGTAATATAATACTTATATAATATAATATTAATATAATACAGTGATCATACTATAGAATAATAATAATCATAATATAAATATATATTATAATAACATTAATTATAATATATATATATATTCGGGTGTATGTATATATATAATAATAATAGTATATATATATATAATATTAAATATTATTATTACATTATAATATAATAATAATAAATATATTATAATATTAATATAACACAATAATCATAATATAGAATAATAATAATCATAATATATATATATATATATATAATAACATAATTATAATATATATATTATTATATATATATACATAATAATAGTAATATATATATAATTTATATACATTATTATAATAATATATATATATTAATCATAATATATAATAATAAACATAGTAAATATATATATATATAAATATACGTGCGTGCGTCTGTATATATTTATATACATATATATAATAATAATAATAATAATAATAATAAGAATAGTATATATATAATATATAAAAATTCTTATATTAATAACATATTATAATAATAATTATTATTATTACATAATAATATATATATTTATGCATATATAATAATAATAATATATATAATTTATATACATTATTATTATTATTATTATATATATATACACACACGTGCGTGCATGTGTATATATATATATATAATAGTTATAATAATAATAATATATAATTATTTTTTAGCGGGAATTTCAAATTTTGAGATAGTGAAAAAGGTGGGAAGGGGTATTTATGTCATTTTATTATAAAGTGGGATTAGAGTGTGATAAATATGGTGGGATAATTTGTGTTAAAAATCGAAAAAAAACATGGGATATGAAAAGTAATACCGTGATAACTAATGTTATTACGGACTCCAAACGGAGCCTAATTCTAGTCAAATTCGACCACATATCATCATATAAATCAATAGATTGAACAATCATAACATGAGATCCGACAACCTCGTTTAGCATCAAACAAACATGTTCAAATCCATCCACGTAATCTTCGTCCTCGTTTTCCTCGTCGGAGCCACACACTCGCGGAAGCCGCACGTCATCAATTTCCGTTGGCCGGGCCTCTACCCTGAGTCCTTCACCTGGGACCCCAAGTCCGATCAATTCGTCGTGGGTTCCACTCGCCTCCGCGAGCTCATCTCCGTCTCCGACGCGGGGGTCACATCTGCCCTTACTTCTGAATTCACCATCCCTGCCAACTCCTCCTACCTCGGCGTTTCCCTAGACCCTCGCCACCATCGCCTCCTCGCCGTCGTCCACCGTCCCGCCCCTCTATTCAATGCCCTCGCATCTTACCACCTCCCCACCTTCCGGCTTCTCTCTCTCACCCACCTCCCTTCCGCTGCCGTTGCCAATGACGTTGCTGTGGACTTCTCTGGGAACGCCTACGTCACCGACTCAGCCAACGACGTCATCTTCAAAGTCAACGAGCAAGGTGATGTCTCCACCCTCTCACAATCCAAGGTCTTCAAATCCCAACCCGTGGACACCACCGCATTCTACCGCGACTGCGGCCTAAACGGAATCCTTTACAACGCCAAGGGATACCTCTTGGTCACTCAGTCAAACACGGGGAAACTGTATAAAGTCGACGCCGAGGACGGAACGGCGAGAAGGGTCATCTTGAACAAGGACTTAACTGCGGCCGATGGGATCGCCATCAGGCCCGACGGTGCTGTTCTTGTGGTGTCGAGGCACAAGCTGTACTTCATCAAGAGTGATGATAGCTGGAGCCAGGGCGTTGTGTTCGATGAAACGCCGCTGTTGGAGGAGCGGCAGGCGAGTGCGGTGGCCGTGGGGGCAGAGAACAGGTTGTATGTACTATACGGACATGTGAATGAAGGGATGACGGAGAATTCAGAAAGGGGGGAATTTAGTATAGTGGAGGTGGAATCGGCGGAAGAGAGTAAGGAGGAGAATGTGTGGGTTTTTGTGTTGATTGGTTTGGGTTTGGTTTATTTCTTGATATGGAGATTTCAAATGAGACATCTTGTGCAGAATCTGAACAAGAAAACTGCTTGATTTTGGTTTTTGGTTTCCACTCGTTTGACTATTAGAATTTGTTGGTGTTTAACATATGTTCTTTGTTCGACTAAATGACTTGCTTGTATTTTGAGTGCTATTGTGGTGCTTTTGACTGCATGGAATAAACAGTCTCATGGAGAGTCTCTCGGCATGATGCACAAGTTGAAACTAATAAGAAATGAAGGCCAGACATGAAATATGCTTGTCCCGTCGAACTCATAAAACAAACATGAATGCCTCTTAATTAGTTTACTCACATATGACATATGTTTACGAGAAACTTCAGATTCATAGATGTAAATATGTGGTATCAGATAATTGTTATATCGGATAGTGCAATTGTAAGGGACCAGAAACTCTAAGCATTAGGCTGCTGAGTGTCCAACAGTTGGTAAGACGTTCATTTGTCAACCAAGGAGTTGGCAAAAAACAAAGTTAATGATTAACCTATTGTATCAAGAAGTCAGCAGTTAGGACAATATAACATTTAGAGCTCAACCAGCTGAGAGCTTAGTTTAGTATAAATAAGAAGGATTTGCTACTTATTAGCCAACAAGTGCGATTGGATTCACTATAAACTCAAATCATAGAATATGTTCAGGTGAAAGCTGAAGAAAGATGAAGGTATTAAGATTTTTGTGGTCTCTCACAAAGGATTGCTGATGTGGTTTGCCTTAATGAGATAGCCCAAATGTCGTCTTTCCTATGGCATAGAAGTTCCTCCAGGCTGAGCTCATAGTCTATCTCAATTCTCAAATATTAATGGTATTCGGAGTTTATTTTTAAATTTATTCGTTGAATATCCAACAAGAAATCTCATCCGTTTATCCTTTCGTGAATTCTTGGCGTATACAATATGAAAATGAATTAAAGTATACATAAAGGTTCGATTAAACAAATCAAGTTCATGTTGAAGTAAAGTATATATCAAATCTCTACTGCTTCTGGTCACTACTGTTTCATTCAAAGATCTGCCTAAGATGTATAAGTTGTCATCTGAGTAAAAGTAGGTATGCTGGTTCTACCTTAAAAACTCTACACAATCCAAGTAGTCAACTTCAAACCAATAACTTAAGGCAACAAACTAAAAAAACATTTGGCCAAACTAGCTCTAAAAACCTTCTAGCTTAGGCTTTTTGAAGGTTAAAAACCTTGCGTTCCAACACTCTAAACTCTTGAATACATGCCTCTACTTTTTATACTTTTGAATGAATCATCTATTTGATCATTTTCGAGATTTCGACTTTGATTTTCCGGTAAATGCTTATGAGTGTTATATAATTATATTTGGGTACCCTTGGAGAAATGTATTTTTTCAAGACATTAGATACTGATGATCGTCGATGTGTATGTGTGTGTGTTTTTTTTTTTTTTTTCAAAAAGTTCAACATACAGAAACTTAGGTTTCTGGTTAAAATAAAAGCACGACTTTGTATACATCTGGAATATGTGAAATAACTTAAATTTCTAGGCATGATTCGGATATAAGCTTTGAAATAGTGTATGTTATGGTCTTATACATATCTTATTGTGGAATTACAGTTCATGTATGAGTTTAGATGAATGTAGTGCAATTTTTTTTCGATATATTGAGTGGATTGTGTAAGGCCCCGTTGCTAATTAATCATGATTCCGGATTAACGATGATTGCGTAAAACCCGGATGACTAATTAGTGAAGAATTTGGGAGAGTAATTAAATTGCCAAAGGAAATATCAATTTAAATAATCAACAAATAATCAAATTGGAATTGAATGAAATAATAAATTAGTGGAACAAATTAGTGAAATTTTGAGAAAATATGGATGATTAAAACGTAGACCTCGAATTATGGTGTCCGGACCTAAATACATAAATATGTTTAGTTATATATATATAATATATAATATATAAATAGAAGGGTGCAATGCACCAAACATACACAATTCATCATCCAACCTAGTAAACATCGATTTTCACTCATTCCTCATTCTTCTCTTCATTTTCGTTTTTGTTCCTGTTTTTGTTGAAACAAACTTTCAAAATTCCTCCCAACACTCTGGAAAACACATGCAAGCAAAGATTTAGAAGGAATAAGCAACAAATTTTCGAATTGAGCAAGAAGAAAGACATTAAATGGAAGGAGTGCAGCCAAACAACAGATTTCAGTAGAAATCTATGAACATAGGACGGTTTTGGCTCTTGAGTTGACTTCAAATCTTGAATATACTTGAAGGTATAACACGTTTCTTGAGCTTTATTAACTTGTATTTGTGTTAATGGTCGAATTATGGTGCAAATACATGAGAAGTGTGGTGAATGTTGCTGTCAAATGCATTCTGCAGAATTTATGATGCATGCAATCTATGTTTCGAAACATTTGGGACATTTAGATTTCGAATTTGAGGTTGAGGTTCAAATGAAAGTTGTAGCTTGTTGAAGATACTTACGTTTTGACAAAAAATTGAGGCAATTTGGAGTTATGATGCGTGAGTTATGCTAATTATACCAGACGGTATGCAAATTGTAATTTCGTGAGACATGCAGTGTATAATTCGAGTTTCGGGACAGTTTGTGTTGAGAATTTGGAAATGTGTTCTAAACGAAAGTGTTTAAAAAATTGGAGTTTAAATGAATGAGTTATGATGTTTCTACCACAAGGTATACAATCTGGAACATGCATGTAGGCGGGTTGCACATGTACATTGTAAATCTGGGCAAAATGTGCTACGATTTTGACCTTGGTCTCTGAATGAAAGTTGTAAAACTTTGGTTTAGCTTGCATTAGAAACTGGCCTCATATGATTTGGAGTCCATATGAGTGAGTCATGTATTTTTCCTTATCACTGCTCAATCTGCACTAACAGAGCATATTTGAAATCGATGAAATATGCTATGAATCAACCTCTAGACCTATGAATTAGCTAAAACTAATAAACTATGAAATGTACCTTGTTGAGTTGTCGAAATTTTCCCACTGGTTTGAAGTCATTTGGAGGTCTTATGATTTTATGGTTACTGAAATTGGTCGAACTAATTTTTGTAAATAGAACAAAAGAAATTGTATGCCCAGATTGGGCTAATACTTAGACCCATTAAATGAACGATTTTGGGAAAGAACATATGAAATGTCTCAATTTGAGTTATCTTTCAGGTAAAAATGGGCTTAAGTTATTTGGTTTAGTGTTGAAAGACTTATGGACTTATTATTAGGTGTATGACTGCTGAAATGCTAAACTAATGACATAGCATTGTTTAGTATATGATAGATTTGGATGATTTGAATGATATTTGACCAGGTTGTGATATCCCGGGGTCAAACTTGAGGAAATCCAGAGCTTACGAGTATTTTTGATAGCCTGGTGGAGGTACGTTGAAATGAGTTATCATGGCGTCTGGGGAAGACGTGTAATGGTACTAATGTATGACCTTATATGACATTACTTTATTTATCTGTGATATTGATTTTCTTATGTGAATTATATGATATATATTGACTTTTACATGAGATTGCATGACATATTGAGTTGCATATGTCATATGATGCATAGATGATTCATGGGCATATCATATTGATCTATCCACTTCTTTGATATCATTGATGATGACTGAGTTGATTTACTCGGAGTGTCGGGACGCTGGGCACGACGATGACAGGCAGTTTAGGTAGCAACTGAGTCACACGTGTTACTGCCGGGCCTAGACACGAGGTATGACGGACACAGCACATGATGATTCTCCTAGCGCAATGTGTGTGTGTCGCCACCCTCTGCTCGAGCTTGATATTGATTGATGATACCTTCCTTTGGACTCCGATTTTGGTATCTTGATATTCGATTCTTTGTACCCATTCATTAATCTCATTAATACATGGTATGCATTGCATGATACTTTGTCATTTTTTACATGATTTATTTATTTCTCGTACTGGGGTACTGACCCCCGTAGTGGGGCTGTCATGTCTTTTGTTGTTCGGGCATGACAAGTGTTACAGGTAGACAGATGTTGGATGCTCGTGAGGAAGCATATTAGAATACCATAGCTCAGCAAATCGAGCTCAGGTTTGGTATGTTTAGTTTGAGTCCTAGTAATTGTCAGAGTACTTTTTAACTACATTTTAAATTACCGGGGTATGCCCCGAGTATTTGTATTCTAAGTATTCTATTACTGGATGTGCACATATTTTGATGCTTATGTGATGAGCAACATGTTGAATTGAGAAACATGAATTACATATTTTCAGTATCATTATGTAAAAGCGAAAATTTTATGGGCTATTTGATAAGATATTTGAAACAAATCTTCCGTTGTTTACATAATTAATCATTATGTGAATCGAATTATATTTAAGTTTGTATTTATAATATTTTTGCCTTCTTATATGGTTACATTACAAATATTTTAATTATTGATCTGTATTATTTATCTTTTATTTTTAAGTCTTATACTTCACAAATTTAGTTTGAAAAGTTGAAACGAATAAGTTGTGTGAATTATTTTCCATTACATCAGGTAAAAAATACCTGGTTGAATATCCATACACATTTTTTTTTTATCGGACAAAACATTATTTATTAGGAATGAGAGTAAAAAGGGTACTCAACCCAACAAAAGAGTAAAACAAGCTACATAAAACGAAAACCAGAGTATCTAATTCCTAAAAGGAAAAGCAAACAATTTCTAACAACCAAGAGATTAAAGTTACAAAAGAAGGAGAATTCTTAAAGGATCGTGATACCAATCTGAATTGAAACATTGAAGAACAATTATTCTTAACTCGAGAACAATTATTAAAAAATAATCTCAATCGGTGTGTAAAATGTGTATACGACACTCCACATGCTCTTCCACGCTTCTCTTAAATTCGATTTTGAAATCTGGAACTCTTGGAGGATGTATGATCAAGCGTTTGCCGTTTTACCAAAAGCTATAGTTGATGGTAATAGATTGCATAACAGCGCAAACATCACGCTTCAATCGCTCTCTAACAGTGTTAGGATATCTGAAGCTCGGACATATGTCATAACGAGGGTCGAAGATTCTCTATGAACGGAAGCTACTGTCGGGCTTACAAAAGCGACTCTACCTTTTGTAAACATCGTGTTATCACTAAACATCACGTATTAAAGTTTGGCACATCTACTGCCAAGAGCAGCTGTATATTGAAGCATTGGCAATTATTGCACTCCAACATAGCTCTTGAAGTAAGTGTCTTATTTTTTCTTTTCTTTTTTGCATAACAAAATTGAGGTATTGATTTCCATACGAAACCTTGGCAAACCAGCCGTCATTGCTATTTATACCTTACATTCGTTGTCATTTCAACCTTAAAATAGTTTTAAATGAACCCTACTTTCATATGTGGATTGAAAAAATACTTCCAACTTTTTACATAACAACAACAATAATTTTGAACAAACTACAAAAAGTTTAAAGCTTTACTTTCCCAAAAATGATGTTAGCCCTTTTTTTTTATTTGGTATGTATATTAATAGAAGGACAATTGGTATATATATATATATATATATATATATGGAATTGATTTTGGCTACCATGGGATAATGACCCATAGGATTGATATGCATGGCAGAGCAGATGCAGAAAACTGACTCAAACAAATTTGACTACTGAAAAGCTAAATGCCCGTATATATATATATATATATATATATATATATATATAAGGACAATTGTACCTCATTTATTTATTTTTTTCATTAATGAGACGTAACTATAACGCTCGGAAAGAAGAATTTTGATGCAAAATTTAATATACAATCTCCATTTATCATTTAAAAAAGCACATTATTTCAAATGAAATTTATGAAGGTTTCGAATACAGAATTAAATGATATAATAAGTATAAATTTAAAAATGAGAGTTGAGACACAAAATTTGTTTAAAAATCCGAAGAAAGATCTAACTACAGACAGCCTTTACTTTTAAATAACCTGATTATTAATTCTGTAAGAAGATATAATATCTAAACATTGAATTAAAAGGCATGGGTTTATAATGTTTAAGAAAAAAAAGTACAAACGTTTATTTTATTTATGTTTTCTTGCAGGAAAAAAAATCTATCAGGTGTACAATTGCACCCTTAACCAATCTATAATAACTATACACGAAGAACAACTTAATATGATCATGATAAGGACAGAATATCCAAGAACCTGGGACATTCAAAATCTAAAATTGCACCAGATATAATACTAGTTACATGTATTCTGATGCAAAAAGGTAGCTTTACTTAAATGAAAGATATAAAATTATGTGAAAATTGATATTTAGTATGAGAAATTATTGAAAAATATGATTAGGGTTATATTAATTTTAAGGTCGAACAGACAACGAATCAAAGGTTAATCGCAGTTAGACTGCTCACTTGACAAGGAAAGCATGGAAACCACTCACCTGTTTCGAGCTCAAAACAACAACTGTTTTATTCTCTGGCAGATACAACGAAGAAAGTTTAGCAAAACTCACCATTCACCTGGAAAACGAAATATATACTAAGCTGCTTGAATCCTTCTCAGTTAAATTTTGGTGTCAATTTGAAGTGATTTGTTTGAGAGGATAAAGATGAGAAATTTAAGGAAGGAAGGTTGGGAAGATAAGGTTGTAAGAATGATCGAAGTCTGAAGCGAGTTTTTCGAGGGCTTGATTTCTGTTAGATTATTGGGCAGACTTTATAGGCCAAAAATGATCAAAGGATTGGCTTGTGTGAGAAACAAAAATAGTTTCATGGCACACGTGCGAGAAGATTTGACTGACAGGTGAGATTTGCGTCCCTTTGTGCACTGCCTCAAATTCACCAACCCATTGTAGGTATTCTTTTTGTAACATGTTTTGGCCTTCAAATATATATGTGAAACTTTGATTTAATTGATTTTTTTGTTAGAAGTTGGTTTAAATCTTTTTGGGTTCTTGATACTATTCTGTATTATAAATATCCGATGGATTCTCTCTATGTGTTTTTCGATCTTCAAGTGTGTATAAATAGCATTACTCGATTTGTCCATTACATACAAAAAAGGTTTTTACTTTTTATGGCATCCTCGTGTTATCCCTATCTTTTCAACAATCATATTCAGTCATTGGCTTTCTGCAACTCAGCAGTTGATGACTATGTTTGTGCTTCTGTTCATTTTGGTTGAACACTCAACTACTCTCAATTGTTCAACGAGATTGACTTAGCCAGTCTCCGTCTATATCAATGAATTGTTATTCAGCATGATGTTTGCATCAGCTTGGTTGGATTCTCAGCTGGTTTGGTTATCCAGCTGGACTAGTTACATCAGTTTGAAAAGGTCGGTTTAGTTTCGCTTGTCAGTCGGATTTCCTAATCTTGGTTAAGCTCTACTGGTCACACAACTGACTTGTTCCTGCTAAACTGTATCGTTTATCCAAATAGTATGTTCTATCGGTTCTCTTGATTACTGTGTTCAGCTGGTATGTCAGTTCTGTTTTGCTGTTAACTCAATTAAATCCTTCCTAATTTGCTGGTCCGCTCTAAACCGAATCAACTTTGTTGCACACTTGATTCGGAATATCAGCAACACAAACACAAATTTTGTTAATATTTAAACACAAATTATTAGAATTTCCTAAAATTCCAACAAATAAATTTGCCTAAATTGATTGATAGAAATATATTGAAGCGGAAAAGATAAATAATATTGGATAAAACAAAATAAAATTAGCAGCGGCGATGAATTTGAATTTCAAATTATCTATCTTCTCGGGTATGGGAGTGAGGGATTACGGATCTTTCCCGTGCAAACAGCTATATATAGTGTAATTTAAAACAGATAAAACGCCTTCACAATTTAAAAGTTGAAAACAAAATAAAAGAGATAATATAGCCATTATTATATCCAAACGTATCACTGTTTAGATATAAAAAAAAGTTTTGGATAAATGGTCCAAGTTGGTTCTAAATTATTCAGTGTTAAAACAAATTTCGTTTCAACTTTTAGAATTTTATGCTTTTCGATCACATAAATATGTTCGTCCCAAATTTATACAGAAATACATAATTTTATAAAATAAAAAAAAGTATCCCAAATACACTTACAGTCGTGGCTAAAAAATCATCTTGGAGATGATTCAATACAATTAGGAAGCAAAAATTCTTTTAAGCTAATTTTGCAGAAAATATTTGCAAGGATTATTCTGCAAATAATAACATTACAGGACCTTTCAAGTTCTTGACGGGTAGAGGGTATAGATTATGAAATATTTTGGCTCAATCATTCTTTCATTGATACGATTTGAAATATCAAGTTACAAGGAGGATGAGATAAGGACGATATCTTCTAAACAATCTGGTTTACAAAAAAAAAGAAGATATGATATGATAGACTATTTAGAATCTTCCTTAATACGTCCCCGCAAAATTGACGTGACATCTACATAGAGATTTTGGAACGAAGTGAAAGAACCGAGCACGTCGAAGAGGTTTGGTTAGGATATCCGTCAATTGGTCTTCCGTGTGGAAAAGAAGACCGAGCGCCCGATCAAAATGTACATCAATGGCAATATGTTTCATGCGAGAGTGCATGACCGGATGAAGAGCCAAACGAGTGGCACCCAAGCTACCACACAAGCAGGATGGCTCAAACTTTTTGGATGCCTTAGACCTGTTATAAAATGAGACATTATCAACCATGTATCATCTCATTAGTTACTATCGATCCACCCAACAAATACATATACAAGAGCTTGAAATTTAAAATAAGAATTTCAGTAACTTCACATTATCATCTTAAATTATATTCTCATGCCAAAGACTTAATTTTTAGCATCCAGCCTTGAATGCGACAAAATCAAGTTATAACATGAAAAACTCGAGAAATACAATTTTTTTTAAGTTTCAACATCACTTATGTGTGGGTCTGGTCCTAATGTGGTGTTTAATTATCACACAATGATTAATTTGCATAAATAGCTGAAGATTTATTTCAAATTTATTGTCAAATGGCCCTAAATATTTTTCGATTTTTGATAATACATATATAAGGATACCAATATATATATATATATATATATATATAAAAGGATACAATATATATATTGTATCCTTTTATATATATATATATATATATATATATATAAAGGCAATACATCATTCATTAATCAACATAACACTTAAAGTCTTTGAATTATAAGTCAAATACAACATACACGGTGCATACCCCAGTAAGTTTATTTTCTTTAAAGTAATACTACTGGGAAATGAAAACCATGCATAAACCTGAGCTCGCTCATCACTGAGTTCAGTTATCTATAGATGCATCACCGTAAGTATCAGAACCTTATTCTCCTACAAACTCTGTCATGCCCGAACAACAAAAAACATGACAGCCACTACAAAGGGGGTCAGTACCACAGTACGAGAAATAAAGAAGTCATGTTAAGAATGACAAAGTATCATGCAATGCATACCATGTATAAATGCGATGCATGAATGCGTACAAGGAATCGAATATTAAGATACCAAAATCGGAGTCCAAAGAAAGGTATCATCAATCAATATCAAGCTCGAGCAGAGGGTGGCGGCATCGCACGACATATCTATTCCATCATCGTGCCCATCATCCCTCGTGTCTTGGTCCAGCGACAACGCGCGTGTCTACAGTTGCTACCTAAACTGCATGTCATCGTCGTGCCCGGCGTCCCCAACACTCAGAGTAAATCAACCCAGTCATCATCAAGAATCAAAGAAGTGGATAGCTCAATATGATATGCCCATGACCATCTATGCATCATATGACATATGCAACTCAATATGTCATGAAATCTCATGTGAAAATCAATACATATCATGTAATTCACATATCATGCAGTCCAATGTATCATATAATCACATATACTGCATTTCAACATGTCATTAGTCACATAAGGATCACATAGTGACAATTAAATCATATAAATCAATTAATGACATGTAAAATCATACAGTAACATTATTACACGTCTTCGCCAGACGTCATGATAAAACACATTTCTACGTACCTCAGACCAAAGCTAATCTACCGAGTACTCCGCGAATCAACCCCAGAATCTATTAACCTAGTCATGTAAATTCCAAAATGACACTAAGTGTTCAAGTAGTGCATTGAACAAATTCAACTTCTAAATATTGACCCTTAGCGATTTTCTTAAATTTTCAACTTGACCCATTTTCGTAGAAAAAATCACTGTAAATTCATACAACGTCAAAACGACTCGATTCTAGTTGTAAAGTTCGATCATTCAAAGATCTACAACTCCCATTTGATATGCTAAGGCTGGTTCGGCCATCTAAATGTAGTTTAGACCCAAAATATTACACATATGAAAACTCGCCAGAATTTCCGAAATACTACAGTGACGGTTTTAGTAAAAATGACATAACTTCCTCATTTTAAATCCAAACGGGATGTTTGGTCCACGTTTAAATCTAAAATTGCTTAAGTGGTTGTGCTCAGGGTAGCGAGCTTGTTCGGAATTTTATTAGTTTACTCGTGGGATCGGGATGTTTGGTCCACGTTTAAACATAAAAAATTGCATAAGTGGTTGTGCTCGGGGGTAGCGAGCTTGTTTAGAATTTTATTAATTTACTCGTGGGATTGGGATGTTTGGTCCACGTTTAAACGTAAAAAATTACCTAAGTGGTTGTGCTCGGGGTAGTGAGCTTGTTCGGAATTTTATTAGTTTAATCGTGGGATCGGGATGTTTGGTCCACGTTTAAACATAAAAAATTGTCTAAGTTGTTGTGCTCGGAGTAGCGAGCTTGTTTGGAATTTTATTAATTTACTCGTAGGATCGGGATGTTTGGTCCACATTTACACCTAAAATTGCCTTAAGTTATTTTGATCGGGATTTCAAACAATAAATGGAATAAAAATATTTCATTTCATAAAAAAAACAGAGAGAGATGTTACAGAAGAAAATAATCCTATTCTACGGCTCGAAGAGCTATGGAGGGAGGTTTTCCAGAGCAGCCTCTTGGTCGAGGAAGTCCTTTGGAGTTCCCTCATGTGAATAACCTTTTTGCCTCAAACTGATGAGCACATGCTTCAAACCCATGAGCAAAAAACTTCGAGGTGCTGTCTTCCACCATATTGCTATACTCCGAAGACTTCAAAAAGTCAGCTTTCCTTGCGAGCCATGCCTCCTCTATTCGAGCATCAACAGCGGATTTCTCCTGAGCAAGTTGCTCGGAATTGGTTTTGTACTGCTCCGAGAGGGTCTTGTTGGCCTCTTCAAATCCAGCTGACCTCTTACGCTCGTCGTGAGGGCTTTCTGCGACTTCTCATGAGTAGCCCTCATGGAGGAGTGTCGCGCCTCAAGGATGCCCACAGTCTTCTTTAAGTCTTCACACATGTTTTGAAACTGGTGAGCTTCCTTACGCTGACCAGCCACTTCTGAGCGAACAGAGTGGAATCGGGTTAAGAGCTCATCATCCATCATGTGAGCCTGCATAAGAGCATAAGGATTAAATACACTCAAGATAAGTACTTAAAAAAATTCGATAAAAGAAAATTACCTTGGTAAAGGAAGTGGAGAAGTCATTCACCAGGTTGCTGAAGGCCAGCTCCCCAAGGTACTTGCGGTCGGGAGAGTTGGGGGAGAAGCAAAGGATATATTGGGAAATTTTTGGGTCGGTTTTTTCAAAAGTGGGACGTGGGGAGAATAGTCCCAAGTTGGTATGTGGTATCTTGAAGTGGGCCGATGACCGCTCGGACCACTAGGAGTATGTTGAGAAGAGGCTCGAGGTATGACAGGAATAACCGATGAAGAAGTTTTTTTTGGAGGGCTGTTTTCAAAGAAGAACCTTGGCCCTCGGGGTTCCTCGTGTGGACCCACAATGTCAATGATCGGTGAGGTAGGAGGAGTAGGAGTAGGATCTGCAGAGGGAGCTGGAGGGAGAGGTGCAGCTGACCCCGACGCCTGCATTGAAGCTTGTCCCTTTTTTGGACTTAGCCTTCAAGTTCTCAGTCATCCTAGCTGTCATCGTTTTTGTCTCTGTAAAGAACAGAGAGATGTTAGTTTGAACAAGTTAGTCAAAAACTAAATATAAAAGAGAGTGCTCAGAAATACTCACCGAGAGACATTTTCAAGGATGCACCCTTCGAGCTCAATAAGAACAAATACAACAGTCTGTCCTCGATCAGCTCCACCATATTATAGCACTAATCGCCAAGTTTACGACGAACCGACAGATACGGTTCCATTTCAAGGTGACCCTTGATTGACTTGCCCTTTGGGAGGTTTTCTCTTCATTCCATGGGACAATCACAAGGCTGGAGTGGACGAGCAAAAAAGTAAAAAAATTTCCAATTTTTTATGGACAAATGGTAGTTCTTGAGGAAACCAACCCCGTTCGAAAAGAAAAATAAAAAAGACCGACCTCTTTCTTATTTAACTGAAAGAAGCAGTGAAAGAGTTCGGGAGTAGGAACAAACCCAAAAAGGAAAGACAATGAAGAAGCCCACCAATAATCTGTAACTATTGGGGAATAATTGGCTAAGGGAGATGGCAAAGTATGAGGCAATTTCTACAAAGAACGAGGGGACAGGAAAGCGAAGGCCCCCTCGAAGTTGGTCTAGATAGAAGGGAAAGTAGCCCTCGGAGGGTAGATGTGGACGAGACCCTGGAGGGGAAGCAATAATAGAAGTCCCCTCGGAATATCCCACTTGGTACGAAATATTGGATAGATGCTGGCTCGTCTGAATCTTGGACTCGAAAATTTCAAACCAGGGGACTTTGGTTGCCACCAAGTCTTGTTCTGTCGTAGTCGTTCTTTATCCCTACGAGCAGCCGGGGATTTTGAATAACTCAATGTCTCCTCGCTATCCGAGGAGGATGAAGGCAGATGAGGAAGAGTAGTAACTCTTTCCTCAATGTATGTGACGTACATATCTATTTTCATCATGAAAGAATCATCCGAAGAAGAAGTCATACTTGGTAAATAAGTGCTTGAAAAGCCTGGAGATCAGTTGCTCGGTCGTCTGATGCTAGCTTGGAAGCAGAATGAAGCAAAGAGAAACAAATGAAAGGGAATGACATAGTATTTATAGAGTGGACCAGGTGAACAGTTTTTAATCCGTGCCGTCCAAAATAAGTTGAATGGACGGTCATAGATAAGCCTAAGGGTGGCAAAAAACCCCGAGCATGTCAAATCAAGATTTTACCCAAAAGATAAAACAAGACTTCAATATTCTCGTCTTGCTTTACTTTAGGGGGTGAGGTGATGTCATATGACATATCGATTTCCTCGGGTCTCCGCAAATACCGAACAGAAATATCCCAAGAACATCATCCCGAGCACAAGGTATCCGAACACTATTAAACCCTACTCGACATATAGGTCAAAAAAGTGGCGGAAGACCCGGACATAACCAACAAATCAAATAGGCGTAAATAAACGTGCAGTAATGGGATGTGGATTTATCGGACACGCTTTGCCCCAATAACGTCATGATCAGCTATGATCGTGTTCTTGATTTTCAGCGAGCTAACCACCGGGATTAGCTCTATAAATACACACTGATGGTCTTATTGAGAGGGTTGGACTTTTGATGCAAGAAAAGACTCCGAAGAGAGCATCTCAAGTCTATTTGGTCTTTTTTTTTTTTTGTCTTTTTCTAATATTTTTGTTTACAGAATTTGTTATTCATATTTCGTGTCAAAGTCCTGTAACAGATCCATTTTTATAGTGACGAATTTATACTGGACAAAGTCCCATGTTTTTTCCTTCACTTTTGAGGGTTTTTCACGTAAAAATTATGGTGTCTTTCGTTTATTTTTCGCTAACACTTATTTCTATCGAACACGAAAAATATATGATCACATCATGAGTGCTTCTTGTTATACAAAGGGGTAAGTACACATGCCAAGAACGAAGCAATCCTAAAATTAAAATTTTAAGACTAAGTAAATATAGTACAAACGAAAGTATTTTGACAAAGTAGTACCATATAATACTTATTTTTAACAATATAGTCCCATGTATTTTATTTATTTAATAAATATATATCCCAAACTTGAGACAATTTTATTCAAAAAAATTATTTTTGTGAGATTATATTTGTTAAAAAATATTTTTTGTTGGATTATTTGTTTGAGACTATTATTACAAATATTTTGATTTCATGAGATTATTTTTATAATTTCTCCTTAGATTTATATGAAACACGGATTTGTGATTTATAAAAAAAGAAATACAAAAAATGGGCCTTTTTAAAAAAAGATATAAATAAGTATTTGTCCATTCCTTTAATTGAGCGGCTATTTGTGCTCTAATTTTGATGAGCTGTGATGTATTTGCTTTTATTTCCTGGTTCTTCCGGCATTGAATGGTCATAAGTTATATTGTTGTCGATATTACTCTCTCGTGATATATGTTTTTTTATATTTATTTTTTTTATAAAAAGGATATTTGTTGCGAAATGTTGTATTTTTTAAAATTTAAAATAAAAAAATTCAGAGGGTGAAGTTGAGTGGGACATAATTGGTGTCGAATAACATTTCTGAAATCAAAATTGTTTCAAATCAAATGTACTCTGCATGAAGTTGTTTCGATGTCATGAATTTAATAATGACAATCGTATATACTTATTTAAAATGTATAACCACTTAAATTTATTTTTTTAACAAATTGCACTTTCAATTTTAAAAATATTTAAAGATGACCTGCATCGTGAATCCAACTATTGAAAGGAAAAAAAAAACTATATTTATTCAATCTTTACAAAAAATATTTATTTAATATAAATATTTTTATTTAAAAAATAATTATAATCCCGTTTGTGAATCCAAAAGTAACGAGTTCGGGAGTATGGACACCTACCACAAACTCACAGTTCCCACCAAACATCTACTTGTCTACAATTATGCCAATTTTACCAACCAACAAGTGCCTTATATTCATTACTTTTTCCTCTGTACGTATATAGTAATGTTATTAAATTATTTCAAACTATAACGTTTAAATATTACATTGCTTTACTTATCCGTTAGTCATACTTACTTTATATAGGGATGGCAATAGGACGGGTCTAAACTCAGACCCGTATTAAACCCATCCCGTTTGGGATGGGTCTAAACCCGATCAAACGGGTCCTAAGACGGGTCTGGACCCGGTCAACGGGTTTATGAGGCGGGGCGGGGCGGGTCCTGGGATTGGCTGGACCCAACCCGGACCCGCCCCGTATACATATGAATTATTAAAAAAAAATTTAGTTCTACATTTTCGACTTGTAGGTGGTTGTTCAACTGTAGGTGGTTTATCTGCTTGTCCTTCATTGTTTGATGAGCAAGAAGATGATGAAGAATATGAAAATCTACCGTAATTAGTTTGTAAATGCTAACTCTTTAATTTGATGTAGTTTTCACTTTTGAGTTTTGATTGATGTACTTTTTTGTTGTTGTTTAATTTAGTTACAATTCCTATTCAAGGTGTTCGATAATTAAATATTGACTACTCAATCGTATTTACAATGATCATATGACCACCAATATTATAAGCACCCTGCAAAAAAAGCACACAAAAAACAAAACAGGTCCGCGGGTTGAACCCATCGGGTCGCGGGTCCTGGTGGGGCGGGTCCTGTTGGCGGGGCGGTTCATGGATATTTTTTTTGAGGCGGGGCGGGTCCTGGGATTGGCCAAACCCGTCCCAAACCCGACCCATTATCATCCCTGCCTTTATATAAAATTTTATGAGGGCACATGCATATATCCAAATGACCAAAACCCCTATATTAAATTTTTTTTTCTACAAATCTCATTCTATAATTTTCATTATAAAAAAAAGTTCTCAAAAATATCAAATTTTGACAATTTTGACAATTTTTTCTCAATTGTCCATAGTTACTTGAGTTTAGGATGCCGCCGATCGATCGCGACATGACGCTGAAATTTGGTGACGATGAACAGTGATCGCCGATCGATCGCGGGGTTTCGCGGTCGATCATGAGACCACGGCGATCGATCCCCGAAGGGCGCTGTCCAAAATTTTGACGCTGGCGATCAAGTCGCGATCGATTGCCAGACAAAGATTTTAGAAAAATTTTATGTTGTTGAAGTTTCGACGTGCACTTTGCCCGGGGCTTTTGGGTATTATATCATCACGACATGATGATGTATATGGAGGTTGAGGTCATGCTTGAGTATATGATTTTGTGCACGTAATTGATTGTGAGTTGTTAATTGTGTATAGTGAATAATTCACTGGATCTCGGGGCACAGGCAAGGATTGGCTCTTAATATTGGATTATAAGGTACGTGTAACATACGAGCATAGTTAGATATATTATTGTCATGCTTTTGAATAATAGATTGTTGTTGCAATCAATTGATATGCGTTAAGAATCATGGTGATGCCGCTATTGAGCGAGCAATGAGTATATTATTGTCGCTGTTGAGCGAGCATTGGTTATGATGCCGACGCTGTTGAGCGTGTGAGAGGTTAGAATGCCACCGCTGTTGAGCGAGCGATGTGATACGATGTGATAGGATGGTGAAATCATTAATTGAAATACATTACATTTATGTAAATCATTATTATAATGATTTAGCTATAATTGACTATGGAATGGACGGTTGGGGCATGTGTATAGTTAATCAATGTAATGATTAACTGATTTTAGAGTTTGATGATTTTGGTTATTGTGAGAATAGGGACAACATGGGAGATCACATATGATGATGGTACTATACAGGGAGTATCTTTTAAATTTACAACTTTATATTCTATAAATTATGAATTGTGAGTTTGATGTTATTGAGATTGTGTGATTGGTATGTTCACCCCGTGTGGGGACTGTTTATGTTGAAACATGTAGAACGTATACAACATTGGTTTTGTAGATGACTTAGTGCTGTTGATTGGGAATGCTCTCGCGACTGAGGTACCAATACTGATACTGGGTAACACGATTACACAATAAATACATATTTACTTATTCAATGCTCGTCTGTAAACATTATGATATGTGTATATGGTTTGTAGAAGGGTTGTCAGATTTCTCTTTTAATTTATGGTTTGCATGCAATTAATTAAGGGGAATTGCATGATGAATTGAGAATGTGAGATTGGTGCATTGTATAGTCTATACTTGTGCTAGTTGAATTATATTGGGAATGAGTGAGAAGATGATTAATGTCAAAAAAATTATAGACACCATGTCTTGCTATAGAAGCATGTATAAGAATTCCCTAATGATATGAATGTATGCACTAATATATGTGATAATGCACTAATAGCGGGTTAAGGTAGCGAGGCCTTACGGATTTTCATAGAGTTCATTGTTTTGTTCATAAACAAGGAGACATGAAATTAACTGAGAATAGTTTTGAAAACCTCTTTCACCGTATTGATGCTGCAAGAGCATGTTAGAGGCATGGAAAATAGTGACATATCTTAATCAATAACATTGTCTCCACATAATCTCAATTGTGACACAATTTTAAACATTCAAGAGTTATACTCATTTACACTTTTGATATCTTGCAACCTCATGTGCATCGAATCATAGCTAGCCTTTGGGAGTATCACAGTTTTTTTAGTGATCATATCTTTCCTCCAAGTTTTTCCATAGGATAGCAGGATCTTCTACTCCAAGATATTTTAGTTCTTCGTGGAGGTGATGGCGAATGAAAATCATTGCCTTCGCTTTGTCTTTGTTGCCTCATTATTTTCCTTGATGGTTTGTCCAAGGTTTTTCACACTCAAATGGATCTCGACATCAAAGACCTAAGTCACACAGTTTACTCCGGAAACATCAAGGGCATCGAATTCAAGCTTGGTGATGGCAACCATAGCAGTGAATCACAAATCAAATAGCACTTTAGAGTATGAAATGCTCGTTTACTCAAATATGCAAGTTCAAGTTTTATTACAAATTTCGAGCCAAAAATACTCGAGCTAGGCTTCAAGCCTCCCATTAAAATTTTTGAAACTTCAGGTTCATTTATCAAAATAAAGCAAATTTTGAATAAATAAACAAACACAAACTGATGATAATGTGCAATTATGAAATATCAAAATATATAGACAACTTACCTTGAATATATCTTGTAGTGTAAAAGTAGCATGTATTTTATTAAAATGGCTAAAACCTCGTGATGATAACGTGTTACAAAATATTTGTGTTAGATACAATTTAAAAGGAAATTGTAAGATCAATATAGAGAGGAAATAAATTTATTCTTTCATTATCTATATTCTTAAACTTGATACCAAGTATATTATATATAGCACCAAAAAAGCATGCAAAGAATCGAGAGATACAATACACTTAAGGATGTTAAATACATTTAATTGGTTTGTAGCTTTTCAATAGATCATACTCTTCGTTGCACATGCATATACAATATATCCATAATATTTTCAAACTTATTTTAGTACTTTTTATACAGCCATCATTCAAACTATCCAACGCATTTCTACTCGGCCCTTTGTGCGACATCAACTGACAAATTTCAAGGGCCTCATCATGGCGTTGTCCTCATGATCTAATATCTGAAATTTCAGTAAAAACAAAATAGCCATTTTATACCAATAAAATATATAATATTCCAGAATACCTACATGTTTAAGGGAAATATCACTCACATGGCAATGGTAAACGTAGCCAGGCTTCGCCGTTGCATCAAAAGGATACGATTCATTGGAGTGGATATAGGAAAACATGACCAGTATTCTAGTCATATATCCAGGCATCATTTTATACACATTTTTCCATCCCTTCTCATGGGCAGGAACTTTTTTCGTCTTGCCACGGGCGTGCTTGTGGACTTTGCATTTGACGGCATCGTTCATTTTCATCATACAAGACTTAAATTTATTCAATTCAACCAATTTCTTTTGATCTAAGGCCACAAAGAGACCCAAATGAATGTGCAATGGGTGATTATCTTGGGTTAGATTGATCACGGTCCAAATCTCCGTTGCACCTACCTTAGGTGTCTCTGTCACGGGAGCTTCATAGGGTTTTCCATTGATATACATATGTGTAGGCTCGTCAATATTGCTCATATACTCGTACAGTACAATGTACCTTCTGACTGATGCACTCGATGGGTTCGGAGATGGATATTTCATCAATTTACTCGGTATTTTTGTCGTGTCCAACTCATGTCCTTCTTTTATGATGAATTTCATGATTTTGCTATTCGCCTCGTTCACCGAATCTCCTGTCGGGTAGGGATATCGGGCATCATTACACAAAATAGCTGACCCGGACTTAGATTTTGTGAAGTCCACGACCACGACAGCTATTTCAGACGGTGCTAACAACACTCTATCGAGCATAATTGGCTTCTTGTTGTATGCCGAATCAGATGCTATATGGATGAATTCCAAGCCATTATTGAAATAAAATCTGAAGAACCTAGCGTTGCTGGTGTTTATTATTCGAAACAGGTACCGTCTCCTCCGTACAATCATGTAAGGCCACGCCTTTCCGTTAACTATAATCACATCACCAAAATATTCCGGTCGCCATTGAGGATGCATGGAGGGGTTATTTCCTGTAGAATTCATGAATATGGAACCATCCTTACTAAAGCTACGATCAAACATGAGCAACGGCCTATCAAACTCTTCGTCATAAGGCAGTTGTAGAGGTAACTCGACATGTGGTTGTCGAAGAATGTAGGCACCAAACAAGCCAGCTAAAATGTTGACCCTTGTTATGCCCATAGCATGATCATGGTACCATAGTGTCCCTGGATGTTGCATGTTGTGGTAGTGATATTGTTTCTTTGTCCAAGATGGGCCGTGGTCTTTGAATCCGGCAGTGAACCAGGCCATCGAGTGGCCGTCACTTTGTGGCTCGTCGATGCCACCATGGAGGTGCACCACCGTGGGAATGCCGGGTCTCGAGTGATGTATGGCTGTTGGAATTGTGGGATCCCAGGGCAAAATATGCTTCGGTGGAAGATGATTTTGCCATGTTATGCAAGTGTTGGTTCCTTGTAGAGCTTCGAGTGTAGGACCTGGAACTGTAGCGGTTTCCTTCGACAGACCATATGCAAACACAGGGGTTGAAGGAAGATCTCTATGAAATTTCTACGAGAAAAAGAGCCAAGTCTATGTAAATTGTAAGTGAGCACGACTTAATAGTAATTGGGAGAAATAATTACAAAATTTACTCAGCTTCTATATTTATAAAAGTAAACATTGTTTTTCATTACAAAAAAAAAAAGAAAAAAAGAAAAAAGAAGAATCTTTTTTTTTGAGCAACTATTATAATACTAATTTTTTTCAAAAGCAAACAACTATACTAAGTTGATGATGACTCGACTACACACCTAAAAACATTAAAAAAACGTCCTAAGGACGACAATAATGATATTTTCAATGCGTAATTAAGCAAGTAATTAATAATAATGAAGTGCAACGACTTTAAGTTTTCAAAAGGTGATTTAAATATATATTAATGATAATTGATACTGTTGCACTTGTATAAACGGCATCCTACCAACCCAATTCATAAGTGAACACTGACAGGTATTCCAACACCGCGGAGATAATCCATGTTCGTGAGGTGATGATACATATATTTATGTTGGAAAATTCAAAGTGCATCAACATATAAAATTCAATTCAAAATTTTAGTATTACATGCACAGCATAATCACCTGAATAAAATCTTCAAGATCGCTCGTTGCATGCAAGAATAATTCCATCTGTTGTCGCTGACCCGATTTACGAAGTTCCCGCTAACCCAAACTAGTATTATTATTCGGGAAAAAAACAGTTGGTCAACTTTTTACATTGCAGAGGCGGGGCTCTGATATAACAATCATGAGTGTATTTCTTTATCTTATTTTAAAAATAAATATGAAATCGTCCTACCCTCATCCTTCATGGCACTACTGATATTTTACATTTTCAAGATATGAACAATTCTAATTTCTGGTAAATTTCCAAACACCATAGCTCCAAATTATGAACAAAAGGAAAATTTACACAGTACATTGTTTGCCAGGTTATCATTTCGTGATATACATTATAATATACCTTCAGCTCTGGTGTCCTATGATCCAACAAAAATTTCATTATCTGCCAATAATATCACCCGGTGTTATTCTGCATTATGCACCTATCGCAGATCAAATATTGTATATCCCAGAATGTCGGTGTTTTAATTATAGTTTTAGATTTTAAATTTGCGCTCACATAAGATTCGGATATTGGGCTACTAAGACCAGTACAAATATACCAATAATCAACTCAATGAAACACAAAGAGATTGAACCTGTGATCATGATTTTATTAGTGCTAACAAGACCGGTACTAGAGAAAAAATCTTACCCATTTTCTGTGAAACATGCCGATAGTTAACGACATGGGGACTGGAAAACCGTTGACAATATCGAAACCTTTGATTCGGGGCATGTCTGGAAGCTCATCCACAAACATCTCCAAATAAGATGGCTTAATAATCCCATCACTCCCCCATACGGATACAAGAAACAATCGTTGCAACAATATTGCACAAATGAAGTCAACTTTTAACACTACCCCCCTCTGAATTCCCACCATTTTTTTTTCTCCTTATTGTTTGTTTAGTATAGTATGTCTCTCCCTACATTTATCATATGAAGAAGCCAAAAAACTCAAAAAGCTAGTGAGAAGTTTTTTATGCGAAAGTTGAGACATAAAGGGGGGGTGTGAGAGAGTGTGTGGGTTGGTGCTGTCAGGCTAGGGAAATTTTATTGCGAAAACCTTTTCTTTTTTTTTGTATAGAATATGTTATATATACTCTCACAATCATAAGACCTCTTTGTTTCTCTACTTTTAGTGGTATATTTATAGGTGTTTACTTATTAGTGTTTGTAAGAAGTATATTCCAACATTCCTTGTCTTGAGGCCCTTTTATTTCTCGACACCAATAGGTGTGTTTTATATTTCGATCCATCTGAAGTATTTATTTTTCAATATAGAGCCACTTAGTGAAAGTAGTCCGGGAAAAAAAGACAAAAAGACCTGTCAAGAAATAAAAGGGCCCCAAGGCAAGGAATGTTGGAATATACTTCTTATAAATAGACGTCAGGAAAATAAGGGGCCCCGGAAAATAGAGTAAAGTATATACAACTCAAAATAGAAAAATAGGAAGACAACCAGGGGCCCCAATAAATATGCGTAATCCCAAAATCCTCAAGAGGTTCCGTTCAGGGTCACAAAAATCGCCGAAGACACATCGGCGATTTTATGTTACCAACAAGGTGCGGACGTAGCCACTCCGCTTCAGGAACCTCTTTCGGATTTTGGGATTACGTATATTTATGGGGGCCCTGGTTGTTCTTCCTATTTTTCTATTTTCGAGTTGTACATACTTTACTCTATCCCTTATTTTCCTGACATCTATTTATAAGAAGTATATTCCAACATTCCTTGCATTGGAGCCCTTTTTTTTCTTGACAGGTCTTTTTGTCTTTTTTCCTGGACCACTTTCACTAAGTGGCTCTATATTGAAAAATAAATACTTCAGATGGACCGAAATGTAAAACACACATATCGGTGACGACTCCTAAGTGATAAAAGAAGGAAGATTTATATTTTTTGTGATCTTGTTACTATGTGTATCATCTAATTTCTATACTTTTAAAATTATAATATAGTTGCAAATATCACGACATGATGACATTCGATTTAATCTCTAAGTTTTTACATCTTTTGTTTTTAACTTAAATTTTATTTCTTAATAATGCAACTACTACTCTCAATATCTCCCCGTCTCCACACAACCACAACTTTGGCTGGTAACTTCCCCGAACAACTACCCAAGGTCCAATCCGCATAACAAATTAAAGGCACATATTTCTCATTGTAGTCCCGATCCCTTATATTATATGGCATTTTACATTGTTACACTAAAGGTGAACGGGGTTGTAATTACGGCCCTGGATTTGTATGAAAGTGAATAGCTGGTGATTCATGGGATCCAAGGTGCGATTTCGGAACCGGATAATGAAGATGATGAGTTCGAATTCATGGAGGAATTATCCGTGTTGAGTTAACGATTTCTGCTGATTATGGATTCATGGAGATTGGAGTGTTTAGCATGAATATACCAATACTTGTTTTTTTTTTTTTTTTGTACATATAGTGTTGAAAATGGTGATAGAATTTCCGAGTCTAGCGTTTGAATTTCTTTTCTCGAGAAAATCTTGTGTCTTGAAAAGATGGATTTTTTTTTTGTATTTTGAGTTGAATTCGATAACGGATCGGATTCGGCGGTGTCGCGGTTGGATAAAATATAATTGAGTATAGATGATGATTGATATGCCTATCAAGGAGTAGATTCCTGTTTCAAAAATTATTGCAAGTTGCTCTCTTAAAGTATGTTGGTAAAGTGATGATCAGCAGCTGTGACATGAACAGTTGGAATGAAGAACAAGGGTGTGAGATGGTTTTAGATGCTATTGTTCAAGATGCCGTTGCCAGTAATTTATGAAGCTTCCGCTGATATGTGTAAGAATTATTTATTTATTTTTTGAATAATACAAATAGACTGGTTTTCGTAGAATTCTGTATTACGAGGCTTGTTGATTTTGAATTGTATTTAGAATCAACGCCGGTGTTATCGACCCCGGTCTCAGCGCGTGACATGCTCTCTTAAAGTATGTTGGTAAAGTGATGATCAGCAGCTGTGACATGAACAGTTGGAATGAAGAAGAAGGGTGTGAGATGGTTTTAGATGGATGATTTTATATATTTATAGGGTTTCATTAAAATCTTGCAGCAGCACATAATTTAAGTAATTGGGCGTTTCATTTTGGAAGGTGCTGAAAATTCCTGTCCATTCATCACAATATGCCAACTAATCAGAATCAGTGAAAAAAAATTTATAAAATGAACCGGGCGGGCCCATCCCGGTCTGACCATGAAACCCGCTAAACTGATGATTAAACGGGCTGTGCAGTTTCCTGAATCAACCATAAAAACATGGCCATTTTCGTACCAACCCGTTAAGCTGAATGCTGAGCCCAGCCCGGGATCTGGCCCCAAATATTGACAAGTTTTGAGCTCTGAGCGGATCGTTAATAATAAAAACAGTAACTCATTTCAAGTTTGCTTGGTGAAGGATGATGACACGGCATTTCCCTTTTCACCTTGATTCATAATTCTAATGTGCTTTATTTTTAGTTTTATATATGTCAAAATCTATGATACATGGACAAATGCCGGATATTTCCAGAATACCGACACCCTTCGGACGTATTTCGGCCACATGTCGAGCATGCACGTGGCGTATCCTTAATTTAAAAAAAACAAAATCGTTCATGGAAAGGATATTTTTGCGGTTTATATTTGTAATTTAAATTTTTTTTACTAATATTGAAGGTTTGACGTATTTGTTAAACTTTATGTTAATTGAAGTATTATACATTTGATGTTAGTATATGTGATACTGACATACTGTGATGATTTCAATGACATACATTAATTTATATGTTTCTTGAATTTGATAAATATTTTTGATGCCATTTTTTTTATTTAGACATGCTTGTTAAACTTTATGTTTAATTGAAGTAATATGTATTTGGTGTTAGTATAGATGATATTATGATGGTTACAGTAACATGCATTTATTTATCCACTTCTTGAATTTGGTAATAATATTTTTGTTGTTTTTACATTATTTAGAATTTAAAAATGTGATTTTTAGTGTTTTGTAATATAGTATATGTATAATCTATATAAAAATATACAAGCGTATCGCAGCCGCCATGTTTGTGTCATGTCTGTATTGCCATGTCAGTGACGTGCATCCTAGGTTACCGTCTATACTAAATTGTTAGTTAATGACCATACTCATCTACTAATAATTTGAAATTTGTAATACAACTGAACTTTAAGATCTTATTATATGATATATAATTCAATATAATCAAACAATTTAAAATTCATGACCAATCCAATTCTTTAATACGATGAAATTATTAAATTAACCAATTGCACAAGTCCTGACATAGGGTTCGTTGTCTGAATTTCCTACTTTGAACAGCACACTGCCCCTTTCCTCCGCGTTTGCTTGGACCGCCTTCTAAATTATCCCAAACCTTTCATTTTCTTACACGCAATTCAATAAACATTTTCGTTATCCTCTTGCAATAAAATATTTGGTGCGTGCATAAATTCAAAATAATTATCTGCAATATGTATTGAATTGCTAGTAAATTTTCCAATTCTGGCCACTCATTGTATTCCTTTTGTTGCCTTTATTCTCACAACCCCACTATTTCCATCCAATATCTCCTCTTTCCCAGTAAAATCTCCTCTGTCTTGTTTTTTTTTCCCAATTTTTTAATAGCTTTTCTTTCCTTTTCATACTTTTGTTCTTTCATTGTTGCCTATATAATCCTGCATTGTCCCCCAATGTATTTCTGGGAGAATGTTATAGCCATTCAATTTCTTATCCTCCCTCGTTCAATTCTTCCTAATTTGTAACCTCTTTAATATTTGTGGTCTATATATATTGAATTTTAGATTTCTAGTAATGGCAGTAGCCTACCCGCATACACATTTCTTGCTGTCCGAATCCCTCGCCGCGGTCGACCCGCCGAGTCTAATGGGATCATCCACCGTGTCTCCGTCGTCTGTCTCCCTCACACAGGATGATTTGAAAAGAATCGCCGCTTATAAGGCGGTGGAGCACGTGAAATCTGGGATGGTGGTTGGCCTCGGAACAGGATCTACAGCCAAACACGCCGTGGATCGAATTGCAGAGCTTCTGCGGCAGGGGAAACTCAAAGATATCGTAGGTATACCCACTTCGACCAAGACTTACGATCAAGCGTGGTCTTTGGGGATCCCTTTATCGGATCTTGATTCTCACCCTGTTATCGATTTAGCCATTGATGGAGCTGATGAGGTAGACCCGGCCTTGAACCTGGTTAAAGGTCGCGGGGGTTCTTTGCTGAGGGAAAAGATGGTTGAATCCGTGAGCAAGAAATTCATTGTCATTGTAGATGAATCCAAATTGGTGAAGCATATTGGGGGTAGTGGATTAGCTATGCCGGTAGAGGTTATCCCATTTTGTTGGAATCACTCGTTGAAAAGGCTTGTGAACCTGTTTGCTTATGCTGGTTGTGTGGGGGAGCTCCGGAAGTGTGCAAAGAGTGGGAATCCCTCCGTGACTGATAACGGGAATTATGTCATTGACCTGTACTTTGAGAGGGATATGGGGGATTTAAACGACGCTAGTGATGCAATTTTGAGGCTTCCTGGGATCGTTGAGCATGGCATGTTTATAGGATTGGCTTCCTCTTTGATTGTAGCAAGTGTTAGTGGCATTACCATCAAGACTAAAGTAGGCAGTGAGGTGGAAGTAAATTCTTTCTGTTATAGTGAATTGAGTAATGGGTTTTAGTTTTACTGAATTTTTTCAATTATGTCCGGATCTATTGGGGAAAAAACTTTTGGTTATCGAGTCAGGGGGATACTCCATTTTGATTCATTTCCTAATGTTGTAGGGGGGAATTTTGGGTGCTGCTTATGCTGCAATTCATAGAATCAATTGACGGAGCTTCCTTAGTTTCGTCAATGACAGGCTTTATCTAATGACACTTTAGTTACAATATTTGATTTTTAATCTCCTTTATTGGCATGTCTTTGACAAAGAGTGCTTTCTTGTTTTTGACTTGTGCGTTGGTTATAATATCAGAGGTTTTTTTATGTGTTTTTACAGATCATATTCTGCGGCTCTACTTTGTCTAATTCTTTGTTTGCTAAATAAGCTTTTAGTGTTTTTTTTTTTTTTTTTTTGGTTTACTGAAACTAGTAGATAAAAGCGAACACATCTTTTCTAATACTGGATACAACTTATCTTTGTACTCCAATTCTATGTTTTGTAGCATAGAACTAAGTTTGTGTCAGATTTGAATTGTTGTTTGGGTAGTTATGTGATATACTTAACGGCACTGGACCTACAGTTGGCTAAATATCATGCATTACAGTTCCAACTTTTTTTCATTTAAAAGGTGAAGGTTCCGCTCCTGACCTTGGTGTTTCCGACTATAAGCTCTGTTAAATATTGTTATGAATACGAAACACTGCATGTCTGCATGTGAACGCTAATGAAAACAATTTCCTTACTGATTATGAATGAGATTGTGGTTTTCTGACACAGGATACTATAATACATTCTCACCCTTTGATTAGGTCACGATCCAGTAATTGGTTAATCTAACTGAAATGAATGGTTTGAGTCATATCAGATTCTTGCACCTGAAAACTGATTATTGTAGGCCACAACTTATGGAGCATAGAAGTTGTGAACACCTAACTATGCCCTAATTTGTACCTTATTTTCTCGATTCTGTGGATACACCCGAAGTCAGGGCCACAGTGAAAGACTCTTGTTGTCAACCAATTAGTTTAATAGCTGATACGTTGGTTTTCACGAGATCTAGATGAGTGATGGACTTGGAAATGACAAATGGAGGAGAAATTTAAAATTGAAGCTCTTTCATACATTTAGTGGAGTGAATCCATTATTCAGTGTATAGTGTTGGAGAAATTTATCTATCTGTAAGAAATCCTAGTAGTGGGGTGAGGGAGAGGGCATAGTGACTAATGCTGCTACCCTTCCTATTCCCCATGACTGACTTAGCCCTGAAGCTCGAGTTCCATCAAGTATACTCGTGAACAAAAATTGAAAACGGATTAAAGATTGATTGATGCTGAATCATGAGATATTCCTGGGACTAGGCAATGAATGCACAACGCATTTTAAGTCTTTTCCATGAGTTGAAAATTGTGATTTGAGGGAGACAAATGCGGATAATTAAGATTTACTTGGTATAAAATATCTAAGAATATTTGTCAGAACCCATCACCCGTCGTAGTTTCGGTATTTTTTTATGCTGCTGCCCATGGGATATCCCAACTCTCCCTGTGAAATATTTTACATGTGGAGGGCATGATTGCTGCTAAATGCACTGTCCTTATGGACAGTTTCAATGCAATTCTTTGTTTCCTCATACTGTGTTGATATTCTTCATCATAACTCAGAAGTCATACCATTACAAGGTTAGGTTGAGAGATTTTGTGTACAAAATTTGAAATGTATAACAGATTTGCTGAGTCTCTTTTAATAGGGCCTAGTTATTTCAGTCTCTTAGGTACCTAAAACATACAATATTGTAACCCTCTCTAATTTATGCTTTCGTTCCTGTTTTTGACATTTTCTTAAAGAAGGTATTATAACATACAAGAATGAATCAGGGATGCATTTGAGGGAAGCAACTCCTTACTAACGAATCGATCAAAACATGATTCGAACTAGGTATTTAGGTTGAGCTCGAGAAGCTTACATACACATGCATTAAAAAAACACACACACACATAGTACATTAAATATTCCCATGAAAGTTATTTCTCATCGACTTCTGGCAAGTACTAAAATACATTGCCTATTTTAAAAAAAGAAATATGCATTTATTATTTGATGTTTTAAGACAGATCATGTGAATGATGATATTTTTAATTCCCTTCTGGCATTCGTTAAAATAAAAAATTGGCATGTTTCGGGAAAAAAATTACGTTTTGATACACAATGATATTTCTAAACCAAATGTGCAAAGAGATATGTAATCACTACATCATACAACAATATTAATGGGTCGTCGACAAGTTTTTTGTAATTGTTGTTTGATTGTGATCCAGAATAAAAATGATGGAGGAGAAAATTAAGAGAAGCAACTAGGTCACGATTGGGTTGATGCTTTCTCAAAAGTCAATGTCTAACGACACAGATGTTTAGCCTAAATGGTTATCATCCAAGCCCTATGTAAGAGACTCGTGTTCAAGTCCGATCCTTCCTCCTGGATTAGGAATTAAAAAAAAAAAGTCAATTCCTAGCTACTTTCTTTATACTTCAAGCGTCACTTTCCGGTATCATTGTGTATATATATGTCTTTGATCAATTTTATTTAATTAATTGTATGACACGAAGAAATTATGCCATCATCTTTACCTCAAACTTAGTTTTCAAGAGTAGTCAACAAATCCAAGCAAAATCATGGAGTAGCTCACCTATGAAGAAAAAGACATCACTTCCGCAAAAACAGAAATATGTCGCTTTCTTTGTTTGTGAAGTTTAATGTGATATCATTTATTCAATAATATGGTATAGTTGTTATAAACTAGTATCACCACATAACGGCTTTAAGATGAAATAATTTTCATAATTTCTTGAAAACTCAGTATCTGGAGATTTGACTTAATATTTGTATTCTAGATCTGCATATGGCATGTACAATTGGTTCTTTAGAGATACATACACTCTAAAATAGTTCAGTGTGTAAGATGAAATCGTAACTCCATTCATCATCCTTGATGAACTTGGATACCTTCCTCCTTTCGTGTAACGTTGTATCCAATTTCAACGATTAATGTACGGAGATGACACGAGGCTGACGCACAGTCAATGAACCAGCTTCTTCATCAGATGAAGAATCAGATACATTAGCCTGTCATAAACGATCCAAATGAAACTTGTGCAAGCACGATTTTAATGAATTCAAGATTGAATCTTTCCGATGTTTCTTTTTTCAGGTGTGGAGATGAAAAATACAGACGATTAACGGATTTTTTACCTGTTGGCGTCGCCTATGTAGCATAGAAGTTACTGCTTTCAGTATTATGCAAATTGGTAGAATAATCCCAGCAATTCTTAGCAGCAACAGCTGTCATTTTCAAAAGAAACGTTAGGAAAAATCTTCGTTAATAACAAGTTCCATTTATATAAGTTATCTATGATCTTACCATCATAAGTGAGAAAGAATAGTTCCCTGCTCGACTAACAATTATCGGAAGGACATGCCGCAAAATTAGGATAACAATAAACTGCAAAACAAATTATGACAATAGAAAGAATTGCTGTTAAAATTCTACCTATCACCGATTCAGTATAGAGCCAAGTTGTGTGTAAATTGTCCATAGAGAAATTTACTATAATGGCGACTGCGCGACAGAAAATGACACTTCTTGATGTCGAATATGCCTCCTCGTTATAGCCTGGATCCAAGAAACTGCGATCTGTTGAAACCATTGCAATAAGGCGAGGATTGTTTACATCTCGAGTAATTTGCCAATTTCCCCTGCTTAGATTAAACTGGTTTAGTGGTATAAGAGACAGCGTATGGATGAGTAAATTTCAACTACGTTAAATTCTAAGTGAGTGCCAGAACGGACAGTGAAAGCACGAGAGATACCTGAAGTTCAGAGGGAGTTCCCTCAAGCGAAAGATGGGGGGTGGAGCCGTATAACCAGGCCTGAATTGCTGAAACAATCATGTACAAGAATTAGCCCGTCAAGAGTTGAAACTTAATGAAACAAAGTTCACGAAGATAGCAACAACCTGATGGCATATTTCACATACTGTGTCGCCCTTCTCATTGCACCACTTTTGCACGCATTTACGGTGAGCATACTGGAATTAAACCAAACATTAGTATATGATGTTTTGAGAATCCTTTCCTATAAACATTGACAAGATCATAATTCCGAACTGTAGATTAACTCGGTTATCAAAAAATGGTGGCTTCCCTCAAACCGTACTAAAAAAATTCATAGGTTATAGAAGTTCACACCTATATACATAGCTAATTTTACATGGACTAACCGGTATTATATGCTTTGAGATAATATATGCATAAACAGAATCAGAAAATAATGCGTTATTTAGGAACAAAAGCAATACTAATGACGAGAAGGGAGCCACCTTTAGGCTGCCACAGCATGAACATGGAGTCTCCATTTTCGAATCCACATCTTCATCCTGGCATATCCTACACTCCACAAGTTTTCTTGGAGATAAACTAGATTCGGAATCCTGGTGGGACGAACATGTGATCATCGGGTCGTCAATTGTGAATTCTGCCCCATGTTTAGGCGAGTTTCTACTCTTTATTGCAGCCTCCAAAGTTGATTCCGTGAGTAAGCGGTCAACAAGCAAAACAAAGTGATCCCCCATCTTCTATCAAAATACTTACAATCGATTCTTTTATTGTAAAAATAGCTAAGACAACCAATTCTTCGAATTAAACTGAGGAAAATAAAACAAGAGCTTTATTATATGACCACAAGATTCAAATACATGTAATAACATTGAATTAGTGCTCAGATACTGGAAACTCGTTCATTTCCATAATTTGAAGAAGAATTTTAACTCTGTTTCCCAACAAATATGCCACATAACTAATTGAGTAATAAGGTGAAAAGCAGGGACGAACCGAGATGGATCAACCATAATATGAAAATACTTTGAAATTTTCATGCCTACTTTCTTCTAACAAAAATTTTTTTGTACCCCTGAGAACATTTGATTGTCCTCTATACGCCTCATAGCCTCATTTTCTAGCTACGCCAAGAAAAGTATCAAGCTGGTTGACAAAAATTACCTTAAGAACAAATAAACGAGCCCTATGAAAATAAGGCATAAAAAGAGCATGAAAGCACGAACAGATGGTCTGAAAATAGGAAGGAGGATGTAGGAAAATTTAACTTGGTAATCAAAATTCATAAAGTGTGCTTTTTCCCAAGAAAAGGAACCCTTGGATGATAAAGAGCAGGAAAAAGGATAAGATAAAAGAAAAGGAGAGACCAAAATAACAAATTACACCAAAAATAACAAAACCCATGTCACTAAAGCGCACAGAGAATTAAGCCCATGATTCATAAAAGCAAAAAAAGAGAGCAACACATTCAAGAAAGACTCGAAGGCGGAAAATCGAGCATACTCAGTTATGTCAAAACCGGAAAAAACAGAACATACAAAAGCTGTGGGAATTATAAAATGATACTTAGAAAGATGAATATGGCATCAAAAAGAGACTTACAAGACGGGAATCGGATATCTGAAAGGTAAGAATCCTATATTTCTTAGCAAAGACCGAAGTTTTGAGGCAGAAGCAAGGTGTTTTATACCTCCCCTGTTCAAATTCTTGTTTCCATACAAATTGCTACATATATATATATTGACACCCACAAACGTAGTACGTGCTACTAAAGGGCTAATTTTGTTTTTCCTTTTGTTTCGACTTATATCAGAGAAGTGTGGAAAAAAAAAACCTAAATTTTTACAAAACTCGGTTTTCTTTATTGGTTGGTTAAAGGTTAAAACGTTCTCATCTTTCTCATTTCTTTTCGTCAAATGTTGCATAGAATGGTAAAATAAAAATCCCATTTGATAGAAAAAAATTCTTTAAAATATATATTTGACCCGAAGTGATGTTGGCAGAAATATTACTGCTGAAGTTATTAATCATCACTCAAACCTACTTTTTTTTCAAACATTCAACCATGCAACAATGGACCCTGTTAAGTGTTAACCGAAAACCATTTTCTCGAAAAAGAACACACGATCCATTTTAATCATGAAGATATTCAACGCCAAAATTTTTGACTCCGAAATCTTTTGTGAGACTTTGACGTAGGCAATTTAATTGTTTGGTTGACTGCTTTTGGAGTTAGTTGCTAAAAAATGTGAAAATTGTCACTCTCCATACCAATTCTTTTGGTGTTTGGTTGACAAAGGACAATTGTGCAATAGGTCATTGTTTTTTCGTTGGTTTGGTTGGTAATCTTCCAAGACTAAAATTTGGCCATTATTAATCTTGTTTTTTGTTTCTGTTTGGTTTATTCTATTAAAAATGTATTGGGACTTCGATACAACATTTGTTATGGCGTACGAATATAAGTAGTACTATGACATATAAATAATATCCTACTGGCAAAATCTGGTCCTATATTCTGATATTTTTTGCTCGCCATGCGAGGATTATCTATTTTTGTATTAATTATTCATAATTAGTTATTAATTAACCAAGTAAGAATTAATAATAAAAAGAATGTATAATTAGTTGAGCAGGTAATTAAATGATCTTCCTTAAGTTGATTCATGAATCAAGACATCAAATAAACCTAACAGAACAAGAAAATTAGTTCTTATCGAAGCATCATGGCTATAAATTAAATGATTGTTAAAGTGATTTATTGATTGAGCTCTAATGTATTTACTCGGTATGTATGTAAACTATATACAGAAGCTCAAAACTAATTAAATTATAGTTGATATATTAGCACGTATTAAAAAAAATCTTTTAATGGTTGTGTTCCCGAGTCAAAGGATTTTATGTTCTTACTCTCCATTTTTTTCTCATTCAAGAGAGACCATTTCATATGGCACCGGTATTTTTGGCGACGAAACCCCTCATGATTATCAAATAGGTAATTTATATACATGTGGTTTGGAAATAGGAAGTTCACCATATCTGGTTTTCAAATAGACAGTTTACCCACTATAATTTGAAAATATACAGTTTATTTCACTGTGATTTATTAATATGTACAAAACATCCCTCCGCATATTATGTGTGGGGGGGGCAGTATGCTATATTTTGCAAATCAAATAAGGGTAAAACGTCTATTTATAAATATTTATGGTAAAGTATCTGTTAGCGATACTAAATAGTAGTAAAACAAATCATAGTGTGATAAAATGTCTATTAACAATGACACAAGATAAATTACCAAAGACTCCCACCAAGAGATTTGATGGTTCATAAAGTCAAAATCGTTTGTTTCAATATATAATTTTTTCCAAATCGAAATCGGACTGTAGATACAGGTAAAATAATTAAACTAATTAATAATTATGTACTATATATGTTTTTACACTTCTGGACATTCAACATAACCTCATTACCCATAATATTTAACATATCTCAATATATTTTTGAAACTGTGAAATAAATGAATATTCTAGGGCTGTTCTACTGTCGATTTGGGTATATACCAACTAAATCGAATTATTAAAACTTAATTAAACTAAATGTTTTCAACAAATTCAAGCGTATACTGATAAGGATATAAATCAACTAAGATCAAATATTTGAATAGAGAATAAATAATAAATTGTTTAATCTCTCTATAAGCTCGGGCTTTTAGATGAGACGACAATTCTTTATAGTATTAGAGCTTCTGGCTAACGACAATGTCCTGAGTTCAAAACTCACAAACAATTACACACACATTAAATATTCACTTGATGGGCCTCCCAAAAAAGATGAACAAATCGACCCACAAGTGAGGGGGAATGTTAGAGAATAAATAATAAATTGTACAATCTCTCTACAAGCTCGGGCTTTTAGATGAGACAGTAATTCTTTAATTGGGTGTGCTCTCTCCTCACTGAGCTAGGGGTCACACTCTCCTCACTCCAAAATGAAACATGTGGCTATAGACTTTCATTTCATCCGTGATCAAGTGCAGAATGGTTCTTTTCGGGTTGCTCATGTGTCATCTACCGATCAACTAGCTGACATCCTAACAAAATCTCTTCCGCGGACTCGGTTCATTTCTCTTAGGGACAAGATTGGACTCTCATGTCGAGCTCCATCTTGAGGGGGTATGATAAGGATATAAATCAACAAAGATCAAATATTTCAATACCAAAGATCAAATATTTGAGATTATAGATTACTCCATCAAAGATCACACTAGAATCTATAGATAAGATAAGAATATTTTTTGTATCTAAGTTGTATCAAAAGTATAGGAGGTTGTTTAGATTTCAGTTATTCATCACCTGTATATATATGTGATCGATTGAGTTGATGAAAATGATTCCACATGAATTCATCACTCTTCTCTAAGTTTGTTATATACTTCCCTGAAACCGAATAAATTTATTCGAATTCTAATCGGTTGAATGAAACAATCAATATTTTAAAAAATGAGAAATTATTGAAAACATAACATGCATTGGATTATACTATGTTTTATACATTAGTTATAAAAAAATAAAGTAAATGTATCCAAGACCATCCTAGTTATTTATGCCATTTTATTTTTATCACAAATTAAAAAAAAAAACTTCAGATATATCAGTGAAATCGATGTTTTTCGATCTTTCAAAGAGAAGTAGAAGCTCAAAAGTCATGCAATATTGATTTTATTTTGGAAGTCTTGGGAAATATTTAGAAGAATGATTTGGGAAAATCAATTGATAGAATAGACCATATACATTTCAGTTAAGTTCTTGGCTTCTTTGTTCTCTTGCTTCGCTTTGGCACCATAATCGTATCATCAATATGCCAAATCGTGTAGGAAATAATTAAATAAAATTATTTCAAAAATTATAGAAAAATGTATATTTTAGTCCGAACTATATCATTCTTTGTGAACGTTGAAAAATTTAATTCAAACTAGTAATAAAGATGAGATATGTGAAAAGGGAAAAATGTTAAAAATGATTCATCGAGTCCAATTACCGTTGAGAAGAGTTTAAAGCGCCTCATATCCATGAGCAACAAGTTGAGCATTTTGAAGGAATTTTTCTTCAGAAATTGTCCAGCAAAATGATGAATCATATGAGTTCCATCCTCGTCATGGCGACCAAGCTAGATCTTTTGAGTCTCGAAATCGAGCACCGGAAATCACCCTAATATAGAGTATGTTTGCATTTACTTATTCAAAACATTTTTATGTTGCTTTTACTTAAAGTTAGAAAAAATTACTTTTAATTAAAATCATTGAATGTTTGCTATTAAAATAAAAATTAACTTAATGAATATCAATTAATTATAAAATTACCACCGCATAACTTAAACGACCAAAATATCATATGACTTGCTTCTTGCTGTTGTTTAGAGAAACAATAGCAAAATCAAAGAAATCAAACATATGAAATCTATTTTTTTGGTACGAAAAACATTTGATAAACATTTACAAAACTCACATTCACACTGGATCAGAATTAAAAATCCAAGAAAGTTGACAAAAGACGATTTTGGACATTTGAACTGTCAGAAGTAAAGTGAAACTATTGGATGTTGCTTGGAGACTGAAGTCCCACCTCTCATATACGAGTTCATTCCAAATGGCAGGCTTTTTGAACATATCTATGATCCAAATGAAGAATTCCCAGATGAGATTAAAAATCGCGACAGAGGTAGCCGGTGCTATATCTTACCTTCACTCAGCTGCATCTCCACCTATCTATCATCGGGATATCAAGTCGACAAACACATCTCGAACCGGGTGTGTCTGAAAGAGCAGTATTGTTCTCAATGGCATTGTTTCTGAGCTGGAATCTATTGGAGTTAAACTTGATGATGATGATCAGGCATTGAGGCTCATATGGTCTCTTCTACGTTCGTATGAGCACATGAAGCCGATATTGATTCATGAAAATGAGAAAATCATTTTCTCAGAGGTTACTAGTAAGCTTCTTTGTGAAGAGAGGAGACTTGGCGGGAGTAACAGTCACATAAAAGTTTTGCAATGGTGGTTCATAATTGGAAGAAGAAGAACTCCGTGAATAAATCCTGTTGGGGATGTGGACAGTCTGGCCACATCAAGAAAAATTGTTCAAGAATTGAAGCAGGTTCGGCAAATTACTCTGTATCAGCAAGTGAAGATGCTGATAACGAAGCTAACATTGTCTCCTCTTTTGATGTCCTATGAAAAAGAACATGTACATCCTTAGGGCATGCCGTTGTCCCCAAGTTGCCATGAAAAATGATGTAAAATGTTAGCAGGTCCACAATTTTTTGGTACCGTTGCCGGGGATGAGTTAAAAGTAATATCAGACGAGATTAGTTACTGTAATTTAGCCATTTTTTTATTTTCTATTTTTTCTTCTTTACTTCACTACTGCTGTGGTTTGTTGATTTTTGCAGGCGTGATTTCTTGGTGCATGCTAAGGAGTAGCAAACCCGCACTTGAGCCTATTGATCAGGAAATTGTGCGGACATTTCTTAGGAGACTACGAGGCTTGAGCAATAGCTGAGAATAGGGGTGTGATAGGCTTAGATTTTAAGTGTTTTTAGCTGTAATTTCTTCCCGTTTTTCGTACTTTTTCCTGGATGATATTATGCTTTTTGGTATTTATTTGCTTGTTTCAGGAAAATAGATCGGAAATGGAAGAAATGAGCTAAAATGAAGAATGAAAATTCATGTCGATCGCTGATTAACTTTCAGGAGAGCCAAAACGTGGGAGTTGTACCATAATTTTTCAGCAAGATTATTTTTTGACATGGCCGAATTAAAATGCTTGGAATGACTTATTCTGAGTGGAGCATGATAATTCTCTACATTGAGAATTATGACTGTCTTGCAGTGTGAGTAGCAGAAGCTATAGAGATCTTCATCGAGGTGGAGTGTTGTGGGACGACAAAGCCACAAGGTGGAGATTGTTGGGTTTGGGCTTTTCTATTCCCACATTGGTTGGGATAGGAAAAGTTGGGCATTTCCAACCTATAAAAGGAGACTTGAAGCTACTGTTTTAAGTACACCAGTCAATAACTTGTCTAGCAACTTTTGGCTTTAGATAAATTTCTCTCTTGTTGTAGAATTTAGTAAATTCTTAGCATGCTCTGTGGTTGAAGCTGTGACTGAGCTTTCACATCATAAAAGATTTTATTAGGTGTCTTTCTTGTAAGAGGGAGGTGTGTGAGTTATAAAGTGGCTAGTGGGAAAGTTGTGTGGGTGTGTTTGAGGAGAAGAAAAATTGTGTGGTTGTAACAATTTTTCATATAGTATATTTTTTCTTTGGTCCTGGTTGTTTTACTCTTGATTTGGGAGTTTTCCACATTAAATCTTTGTGTCGTCGTTATTTCTCATTTTGATTGTTTTCCACATAAAAGGTGCAGATCCCTGATGGGTGAATTTGGCACATATGAATGGGAGCATGAGGGATAGGAAATGGGAGTAAGGATTTTCAAAAAGATGCAATCAGAGAAGATATCCTCACAATCCAAAATAAGAATTGGTAACACTGATACCCAGAATATGCATTACTTTAATCTTGGAATGGACAAAAATAAGGTTTCTTTATAAAATACTAACGCACGACGCACACGCGTTGTATGTGTAACGTAATATATGATACATATGCAATGATTATGTGTAACGAAATATAATATACATACACTGGTTAATAATTAAAAATTCAATGTAGTTTCCGGTAATTATCATTATCAGATAGACAAAAGAAAGAACATACCAAAATATACAACAAAGAACCAAAATAGAAATGTAATATGGAAACCAAAGCAAAAAAAAAAATCTGAAATTGTAAAAACATAACACACAAAATAAAAAAAAGTAAAGGGACTTCTCAATAGCGTCCCAATGCAGATCTTGATTGCACCACCCTCAAATTATATCTCCTGTTTCATAGGAAAAAGCTAAAGAGAAAAAGTAGAAACTAAATATTTTCAAGACAATATGGGAAATGTTTACCATATTTAAACATACCCAATAAGTTCTATAAAATATAAGCAAATGAGTAGAGAAAATAAGCTTGAAGATGAAATAGTCCTAGCAAATTCTTAAGAAAATGTCTGAAATTTTTTTAAACAGACATCAAAGAATGGAACACACTGCACACATCTCACCCTAGTTCCATCTGCCCAATATACATCAATTTTAATTGATTCTCCGATAATTTATTGATGGCTATTCACACCAAATCAAACACTGCCTCTCAATGAGTGAACCAAAAATTCTCAAAGCATTCCGGAATTTTTCTTGCATAGGGAATTCTGCAGGAGACATTGTTATGTCAACTGGAATTCTATTGATAAGAAGATAAACAAAAATTTCTTGTTTCTACTTTACTTGTCCTTGACTACACCAGTTGATGGTTCTTCAATGCTTCCCTCAATTTTAAGATGTTCACACATATTCATATCATATGCCAACCAAGTCAAATTCCATAAGTTCAAACAACTCACTTTCTGCGAAAATTGTTATTATAACATCAACAGCTTGCCTGAATATTAGTCGACATACATAAAATTTAGACGACAATAATAGTGAACAGTGAATATCAGAAAAATGATTTGAAGTACTTGAATTTTCTCATTAATCACGGAAGCCACAAAATTTAGTATATCTAATCATATTCAATGAGAAAGTGAACCTGAAAACAGACATATTTTTTTAAAAATGCGTAAACAAAATAACTTTCTAATTGAATCTCGGAATCACCCATAATCAGTTAGAAAACTTTTGATCAGAGTGAAAAAAACAACAACGGATATAATCAGATAGCATCACCAAAAAATCAGCAATGAATTCAAATCACAAATAGCAACCATGAACCACAAATTGATACTTGAATTAAAAATATTTAAGCTCGTCCACTTAACCAAACTCACACATAAAAGTCCCAAAACCAAATACAGAATCCAGTCGCAAAACCCAGCAAAATCAATGGTAAAACACGAATTACAACAAACCCTGAATCAAAAGGGAACCCAACAGAAAAAAAAAACTGGATTAAAACATAATACTACAGAAAAAGCTTCAAGAACCGCGAAATGAATATCCGAGATGAATCAACACAAAAGACGCAGATGAAATAGTTGTTATTGATAGGCAATAAGGATTAACAAAGGAGATTCATACCTAATTGGAGACATGTCAACACAAAAGACGCGGATGAAATAGTTGTTATTGATAGGCAATAAGGATTAACAAAGGAGATTCATACCTAATTGGAGACATGTTGCTTTGTATGATTGATTATTCCTCAGAGACGCCCTATGTTGTGCCCTCTGTTGTTCTGAAGACGAAGGAGTCATGAACTGCATGTAATATGAAATGCTTCATTGCAAAAGACAGAGAAAAATGAAAAGAAATGAAGAAAATATCTTACATTCATCATAATTAAGTCCATCCTCTTCCATGCATTTGTATCAAAACTGGCAACTTGCTCTGATATATTGCTTTCAATTAGTTTGAAAGAAGGATACAGTTTGGATTGGATAAGAATACTCCTTAATAACCTCCATCAACGTGGGATAAGCTAATAATATGGAAGTTTTTTTAAAAAAATTCAAGATAATTACGTTGAAATTCTAATATTATTTTAAAAATGCAATTAATATTAATAGGGGAAATTAGGAAAATAAATGTTGGCCATACAAAGATACAAAAGTGGTTATTATAAGATGCTCTTCCATTATAAGATGGTATAGATAGTATAGATGATTTTGCCCACTCCCCATTAATTTAAAATTTCCCATAATCAAGCATTAGCAACTACATCATAATCATGGTTGTTCATGTAGGTGAAAACAATTTCACCAAATATGCAGCTTTCAATTCAACTGAAACAATCACAAAAGTTTTTGACAAAAAATATTACCAAAATGACTGAATGATTCATCATAGATTCATAATCCCATCAGAGAAAAAAGATAAAATATATATAATATAATTCATATAGTGAAAAAAAATAGAGAAAGCAAATAACATGACAAAATTTTATCGATGTTATATAACATAATTCAATTGTTACATAGGAAAGGTTACCAACACTATAACAAATTCAAACCCCTTCAGTGGCGTGCTTGAAAAGTGTGGAGTTTTCAGATAGGAAGAAGTGTCAGTGTTATAGGAAAAGCATAAAGTGTAAGTAATAAGAAAGCACAGTTGATTTATGTGTATGTTTTGAGAGAGGTGAAGAAAGAAATGGCGTCCAGGATGGTAGAACCGGTGGAAAATGTGAGTGATGTGAAGAAGCTGGCTTATTTATAAAATTCTTATGAGATCAGAAGAAATCTCGGAAGAAGTATTGGCAAAAACATTTGAAAAAAAATCTGAGTTGCATAATAAACGTAATAGTTGGCAGTTTTCAGAAGGAAAAAAACAGGAGCAAACGGGAGCAGTTAGAGGGATAAAGTGGTGTTGAGGAATTGTGTTGAGGTAGTTAAAAAATGTGAAAATACAATATCAATAATCTGGTCGTTGTCCTTAATGACAGCCTTATCTACTGGGGATATTAAAGCAAAACTAATAACCAAAAAATATTTGAAGGTGCAAAAAACTCAACTTAGTGATAAAATCAACCATCACCAACATTAGTGGTTTACAATCAAAAGAATCATCAAACCTTCGATGATTAGACCGTAATATATTTCAACCCAAAAAAAAAAAAGAATCAATGAACAAAGTTTAAAAAAAAAATGGAAATAGAACTCGGGCCTGGAAATTACACAGATGGGCCCGTCGTCTTTTTCCAAGGTGTAGGTTCTTCGTCGTGATCTGAGATAGTAGGTGATCTATAAATATGCTGAAACACATCATCCAAATAAACTAATTAATCAAGAAATTTCCCCCCCCATCGAACAAAACCAAGGGAAACACCCATTAAAATCCCAATCTTCATATAGAAAATCATAAATAAATATATATAAATACAATTTTTTACCAACTGTCCATGCTTTTCTTCTCCCATTCTTTCTCGATCTTCTTCATTCCATCTTCCATTCTGAATTTATTCTGGTTTAGTCATCGAAGGTTTTGAGATTGTCGGGGGTTAAGCGTAGGTGATCTAAAAACATGAAAATTGCAAAAATGTGCATACAGAGGCAACTTGCAAAAATGTAGGTTGCAAAATGTAGGTGGTTACACATATTAGGAAATATTAAGAGACGTGGAAGACATGCATGCTTCTTCCAATTTTTCGTACAATTATTTGTATGGTTGGAATGGTAGTGGGTTAAATAACCATATTTTGTTCTTTGGATTCTAAATATTTAAAAAAAATGAGGTTATTTTAGTAATATTATTATGGCTTCACCAAAAGAGATGCTCTTACATTATAAGATAGTAAGATTAATAGAATAACAAATTCATGCAAGTGATCATATCTGAAATAAATTTACTAATTCATGCAAGTGATCATATCTGAAAAATTATATTTTATCACTCATAATATTTTTCCTGAAAATCTTCTAATAAACAATTGCATTTTATTTTAGGATGTATTAACGAATATGAGTAATATTATTCCATTTACTAAAAGACGGCTAAGGCTCCATCCATACATAAAAATCCACGGACTGTGTTTCTCAAGTAAACTTTCTCCAACAAAGCAACAATCATCGCAAAATTAAGGGCTCAAACTCTCCTCAAGTTTAGGTATACAAATCTTTTGAAAACCCCAAGAAAATCTCGCACAAGCAGCATAACATGAATCCGTTGGAGCCTTGTCAGATAACCGTGTCGGCTCTCTATCGACAGGCGATTGTGCATGCGTTAATACGAGTCATGATATGTATGATACACCATCTTTCGCAAACATAATATATAAAAATCTCCATGAATTTCAAAACAAACCATTTACCGACCAAGAACCTTAACAACCCAGGCTCCGCCCAAGTAAAGACCCATAAGGGGGCCAGCAAGCAGCATTTGCGTAAGAGGATCTGTCGATGGTGTGAGTATAGCAGCTGCGATAACTGATCCAACAACCACGTATCTCCAAATTGACAGCATTTGCTCTGAAGACACCAGCCCGAGTTGTCCTAAAAGCAATTGTATAACTGGAACCTGATGAGAGCAGAAAGAACATCAATTTGCCAAACGCAAAAGTCAGGAAGTCTTTAAAACCAAGTTGTTTAATTTTTTAGTTCTTGTTTTCCCTATTGGGATTTAAAATACATGGGATGAAAAACATGGAATTTTAGAAAAATCACATACAAAATTTTAGAATTTTAAAGTCGAGGGTGGACGATCGCCCGTACAAGGGCCCCTCAATCCTCATTATAAAATGGAGAAAAAGGCAGCATGCGCTGTAGACAAATAACTAGGTGAATTGACAAAACAAGGCTTCCTTCTCCTAGGCAGCTAAAATCCGCAAAAAAGTACTCATGGTTCTTGAAATACCATTGATGCCCCCTAAACATTTCCCTAAACCAAATGAAAGGGATAAAACGGGCATAAATTAACTTGGATTCCCAGCTTCTTTCTTGGAAACAAATATTCTATGAGATGAGAAGTTAATATTGATAAAACTTAGAAAAGTCAGCAAAAGAAAGAAAGTCTGAGTAAAAATTATGCTTATTACTGATAAACTTCACCTGGAAAGACAATCCGGTGCTTAACATGAGCATGAGAACAAATTCGAAGTATTGATCAATAGACCACAATGATTCAACAACACCTTCCGCATAACTGACAAAGAATGTCAAGGCCTGCTGGGGAAAGAACATAGTATGAGAAGATGACGCCCGCATAAAAAAGAATCGAGGACCCTAAGACAATAGGCCCTAGAAATCGTCTCTCTGCCTTTGTTAAACCTGGAAGAATAAAGGATATGATCTCGAATAGAATTACAGGGCTTCCTAACAGAAGCCCACAGTACCCTGACACCTGCATAAAAGATTAGTAAAGTAAATAAGCAAGTGCTCTACATAATAATTCAAACAGAAATTATGTTGCATGAATTACAGCCTAAGGGGAATATTGACCACATCTTCAGCATTAAGTTCAAACTTTTCCCAGTATATGTTGGACATAACTGAATTTTCTTGAATAAAAAATAGTTTTATCTTCGAATAAATCGAAAAGGATACATATTATAAGAGAACTACGTATATTGATCATGTTTAACAATATAGAAGAGGACAAGCTAGAATACGAACACATCATCTAGGGTGGACTTTGAATGGTGTTAAAATAAAAAATATTGATTAAATGAACAAATGAAGGAATACTTAAGACAACCACTAGGACAGGCTCTAACCTTCAGAGATGTAAAGAAAAATTCACCGGGTGCTAGTTGTAGAAACCGAACACCTTGTGCCTTAACAGGCATTTCAAGAAAAATAATTAGTTCTTTTGAAAACGCAAAGCAGCCAACCATAGCAGCTCCAATAGCCAAAACTGACACGAAGATTCTCTCTCTCAATTCCTCTAAATGATCATATATGCTCATTTGTTTATCGTCCGGGAGGAGTTCTTTTCCGGGATAAAGAAAATTATAAATAGCATTTCCTTCATCATCTGATCCATCTTTCTTGATAAGATTCTCTCTCACATCTGAAAAGGATAGTTTTCAATTGACATAATTGGTGTTTAAAATCAGTCAAATTCAAAACTCACGATCAGCCGCAGACATTACTGTATAGAAAAGAAATCAACCTTAGCGGCATTACAATTTTATACATACTCTATATAACTATAAAACACAATACATGTTTCCCGGGCTCGTTTGTCTGTTAATTCTACGCTCGGTAAATTACAGAGATCAAATTGAAATGATTTGTCCCCTCGTCTATCACCATATTAACGATCTCAAACTGAGCGGCAAAAACTTCTACTCTACGTAGTACGTACTAAAATACACGAAAACAATGTACCAAGTCTCTCCACGGACCACATACTGTTCAAATCAAACACACCTATCAGCAGTTCTTAACCAACCGAAAAGCGCTGAAACCAATTATCCAGCACGGACATGAATAACACAAAAAAAAAACCCATAGTTGCGATTAAAAACCCACATCGATAAAGGGTAAAATCAACTTTACCAATTTCCTCGCCAACAGATGAGCCAGCTCCATTAAGACTCCCACTGCTGGTCTGTCGCTGCTGCTGATCGACAGCAGAACAAACTATTCCGCTCAATTTCTTGAAATATCTCTTGTTCGAGAAGCACGGTAGCATGGGTTTTCTTTGCCCAACGTGCAGAGCAGTCTTCGATCGTGTATTTGAGTTGCAGCATTTGTAACAAGGGGTAATACTGTTGAGGTGTGCGTTGTGTATGAGAGCTCTCGTACTTCCCATTACTTTGCAGGGCGTTAAAATGAGCTGATCGGATAGATGCAAAATTTAAGTTTTCTGAAACAGTGCGCGCGGCGTCGGCGAGGTGGTAGGTGAAGATGATTGATCTCACGTACCATACTTATGAGTCGTACATAAATAATGGAGCTACCGCAATTTTACCTGTTTTCGGAAATAGATAATTTACGCTGTGATTTATAAATATTTATTTTACCAATTTTGGTTCGTAAAATACAGTTTAATGTTTCCCCACCATACTTATTGGGACAAAAATATTCTCATTTAGTAGAGTTATTTTGCATCAGTTTATAAACAACATGGGATGTGATGTCTATTATCAAATCAAATAGAGTTAAACTACAGTTAGGTTGCTTATTGATCCAATCCGGTCCGACACGATTTGGAACCAGCCAGTTTTGGATCCGCTAAGTCTGAAACCAGTCTGATCCGATAAGGAACCGAATAGGATCCGGTTCCAGGTTGGACTGGTTCCAACCAGAAACCGGTTTGTTTGATTTATTTATTTTTTTTAAAAAATCTAACTTATATTACCTTAAATAAAAAAAATTTAAAAAAATTTGGATCCGATTCCGGTTCAATCCGGAACCGGTAAGATACTGGTTCCGAAACGATAGAATCGATCCGGACCGGTTCGAAACGGTTAGCTCGGCTCCGGTTCGAAACCGGGCTAACCGATCCGATTTTGGGTGGGGTTCGGATTGACCCGATCCATTAAGCACCCCTAAATTACACCCTATCAAACCACATATAACATGCTTATTATTTTCAAATCATATAATATATTTTTATGCAATCTTTTTGCACCCAATATCTGGTTATTTTCAATCCATTGTGAGTCTTTTTCGCATTAATGGACTAATATAATTATAGCTTAGTTTGAATGATAGTTTATAGCTAACATTATTATGTAAATATTGATGATCATAGAATCTTGATTTCTTAGACGAATTGTAATTCTTTGGTTTATGTTAGATAGATTTTTGAAATTGATAATGAGCAAGATCAGTTAGAGGAAAAACGGTTAAAACTGTCAAATTTTCTTCTAACTTTAGTTGCAGATTACCCCGTATGTTATTCGTATTTTGCCCTCTTAATACAATTTAACATATAATTTCAAAAATAAGATGAGTCTCACGCAAATTATATGTGCAAAAAGTATTTTGCACATATTTATAAATCACAATGATTAAACGGTATGCTTTCGAATCACTGGATAAGCTGTCTATTTGTAAGATCATAGGGGCAAAAATCCTAATAATGTATCAATCGCCTTTTAATCATAATTATTCACAAGATCATGCAGACTTAATAGTTCGTAATGCTTCGCAATTTTTGGAAATTAAACATGGCAATCATGTAAAAATTCTCACAAATTAAAAAAAAAAAAAGTATACTAAATTAAATCACTATTATCCTGCCCAAAAAGAGTTGGCAATTTCAAAACAAGTATCTAATCAAAACAAAGCTGACATTCTGCACCATGTATGTGGTTCAAATTAAATCACATAAATTTTACGAAGAAATTGAAAAGCATACATGGTCTTGAAATTATTCTTACACTTGGTCAATGCAACTAAAATACAAGAACTGAGGTTCCTACAACAATAACTGTAAAAAAAATCTAGCCTCATGGAGAAATCATTTACAATTAGAAACCCCGGCATATATGTACAGGGTGATCTGAGAAAAGAGTAGTCTTGAAGACGCTGGCAAATCTTATGCTCCCACAGTTACATTTTATCTAATGTTCTATTATATATGTATGTATATATGAATGACATTAATAGAACACTAGAGAAAATACAATTATGTAAACCAAAATATTTGGCCCCGAAATTAACTCATTGCAGCTTCCTCGTTATTAATCTGTGCAGTTGCCAGGACCATGTACCCAAGAATATCACAAGCCACATCCCAAAACACATCCAAAATATAACCAACCATTTAGGCATGGAATTGGGAAACAATCCTGTAAATCAGCAAGCATAATATAGCCAATCAGGTCGTGTTGAATTTAAGACACGATCCAGTGGGAGTGGGGGTGAAAGGGGGACAATTACTCTTCTTGAAGCAAAATATGTGTGCATATATTCAAACTTTATTTGTGATTTTTTTTTAAATGTAAGTTTTACCCCTACCAAAGCCCTTGGGGTCTTCCATCGAGATTTATCTTGCTTCTTTTATTTTGATTTCGAATACAAGAAAGATCATACACGCACCTTTTCCGAACTTGACACAGACGAGGAGTTCGATGATGCATATAGCAAGCGAGAGCCAGCAGAATGCTCCCACTTTCTTCACCGGTTTCCTAGATATAATCGAACCAAATGTCATTTCATATGATGAGAACGTCAAATTTTCATGCATGCATAGTGTATGATTGTATGAATAGCGGGGAAGAAAAGAGAAACACCTGTCCTGTAGGTATGAATTATACTCGCGAATTGTTGGTATTGCGATGAGCCACCACAAAACTAGCCTGTATACTATGAGAGGGTTTCGAGGAGGAATCCAAAGACAGAACTTCAAAAAGAATGTATTCAGCTCTACGGTCAAGAAAATGATGCAAAGACTAAAAACTTGAATGAATCGCAATGGACCAAGAAAAGGGTTCCATTCATCTTTATCCCAATGGGCCGGTGTAAATTGGCCGAGAGTTCTTTTCACCTGAAAAGTCCATACTAAGCAATTATTCCTATTTTTATGTTTGACATAACAGAGTCAAATCCTGGTACCAAGATTAAAGCCCTCCATAGGCGATGCTTCACTGTAAATTTCAAAGAATTCATAGCAGCAAATTAAAGAAAATTTACAAACCAACATACTTTGCTCATGATGTTTGGCTGCCGGCTTATACCAACCCACTCATAAGTTTTACCATCAAAGTACCGTACGGTATGCATTCCAGCCCAAATACCTATCGAGAATATAAGTAGCCACATTAAATTATATGTTAACCCCAACTGGTGGATTTCATAAAGAAGTAACTTTCCGGTAGAGAAATGCGGGGGAGCCGTTGAGTTGACCATCTAGGTCATTGGTTAGACTGACATTCAAATCATTTTGAAAATTAGCAGGTGCATGTTTAACTATATTATACACACACACACACAACCAACAGTATTAGCAATGCCAAAGCTAAATACAAAGAACTTTCAGAGACCAGAAAAAGGAGAAATATAAAATATAAAATTTCATACCAAACCAGTTGCAGATTAAGACATCGAGAATTATGCTGTCCCACCAGCATTCATTAAAATTTGGCAACATGTGTCGAAATGTAAACTGAAAAGACAAGATAAAAATCAAACAAATGAAGCAGTTTTAGAAGTTTTTAGAAATGGAACGGAGAGAGGCAGAATACCACAAAGAATATGAATGCTGACCTCCATTAACTCAAATCCAATCGAAAGTGCCCACAAAAGAGGCTGATTACGGATCATTATCGCTTTTCCCCACCATCCGATGATATGAGCCAGAACAAACTCATCAAAAAGTGTCTCCTAAAACATATTAAACCATAGTATGTAGGTTGTAAACAAAATAATTGAAGGTAAGACAACAAATAAAGATATCAAAGAGAGGAATATGAAAGTAGAAATCATACATAAACGTTCTTAAACCTGCTTGTTGGATGTTCAGGTATATAAATTTGGCAATCAGCTCCATAGGATCTTTCAGGAAGTTCTGCATCAGAAAATAATTGCATTTAGCAACGGCAATCAATGATCCAACCAAGTTCCAACGATCCATAATTCATATTCACTACAGGGATGATGCAGTATAAAGGAATCGAGCCTTACTGAGAGAGCTTTTCGTACATGCTTGAATAATATTTGATACAAATTTGAAATAAGAACTCATACTGAACTCGAGTAGATTTAAAATTCTTCAATCTGAATTAGAGCCCAAAATTTTTCGTTTGCTAGCTAGTGAATTTTAATATTCTAACTGATATATTTTAAATGTATTAAAAATTGAACAATCTCACAAACTCGAGTCATTGCTTAAAAGTGTTCAATGATAAAATTCGAACCAAATCCCAACCCGGTACGTATCTTGAGCTTCGAGATGGTTGAATAAAATTCAATATCAAGCCCTAACTTTATTAAAAATACTAGTAGTATTTGACTATTTCAATCATTTGCACCCCTACCAATGACATGAAGTAACACAACCAAAATATGAGAACTACATTACAGAGTAAAATATAATGTCCAAATTCCTTACCGACACCGAGATCTGGATGCAGGTATTTCATGAAATATCGAGCATCATCACGCCTCTGAAAATGTGAAAATGTGAAGGGGCATCAAAATCCACAGAAAGGAAACAGGAAAGTGAGAGTTCAAATTTTTTTATCCTAGTAAGATTAGTCAGAGTCTTCTACTAAACTATCAAAGCTTTTGGTCACAATATTAATCCAAACATAAACGAATCAACACGTATCACGAACAGCACATAGATATCCATACAGAACAATAAACCACTTGTTTTTTAGTTCAAATATCGAACGATGCCTAACAGAAGATGATTCATCAAAATACACTATTTGGGAATGCACAATCACGTAATTTGTGTGCGCATCTCTATAACATGATTAATAATGGCAATAAATTTCTTCCTCGTCACTAAGAAAAATGCTCAATCCAAGAAACTTCTCAGAAAACAAGTTCAACAGCTTTCTTATTTTTCTCGAAATATTATCATACTTGAGAATTTTTCTCCAAAAAAAAAAAGGTTGATAAGATGAGCTCATAAACACAATCGTTAACACTAAAACAAACTCAATCCAGCTTAAAATGAATGGCAGCAAAAATCTAACCTGGAAAAGCAAAAATGTCAATGCGGTTAGGTAAATGACGCCCATTCCATGGACAAGGCGCCAAATTGCAGGATGTGGCCGAATTAGAACTCTATAAGAAAATATATGAGCTCACTGGTAAATAGACAAATGAAAATTGACATGTAAACAGGTCGGTATAGAAATCCAAGCACCAATGCCTATGCTCATGATGATGTCCGTGGTAAAACACACTAAAGCATCAAAACCATGTAAGAATTTCTTTAGCCACTAATATTCACCAATCTTGGCTACATTTTGGCAGGAAATAATTCCCCCACAAATAAATGAGCTTGTTTATTGCCTCGCCTATATGTTTGGCTTAGGATGTTTGTGCACATGGAAAATAGATGCAACTCCATTTCGCACTGGCTTCTGTTAATGGACAATAGATGGATTTCAATGAATAACATACCAACACTTAATCAAATTCATGTGATTTGATTAGCATATGGAAGCCTTCTTTTCACATCTGATTACTAGACAGGAACACAATTAAACAAATTATCCTGCTCTTGCTAATATGCACAAAAAAACAAGTAAATTTAGAAATCCTGAGTAATTGATTAAACCAATACGGAAAAAACGGAATCAAACATAAACATTGATTATCAAATTTACTGCAAAGTGGATCAAACAGTATCAAATTGGTATAAAACATGAATAAATATATAAAGAAGCTACAACTTACGTTGAAGGAGCTTGCAACAAGCAGTAAGCAAGAAACACTGCAATCATTGCCCATACACCCCTGGCAAAGCAGTAAGAGAAAGAATTTGAAGTTTGAATAAGTCCACAAAAGAAACAAGGTAAATGGAAAAAAAACCAGGTGATTGTAGTAAAAGAAACTATATTAAGGTAGATTAAGCACAGTTGAAAAAACACTCACCTTTTCACAGAGGTAACAATAGCATTTTCGGAACTACCTTCTGGATCAAGCACCCCACTTGCCCATCTGAAAGAATGTTTGAATGGATAGGTTAGAGTAGCATTAGAAATCTTGCACAACTAATTCAGCAAGTTATTGTATTCTTCTTTTTCTGCTCCTGTTCTTTTTTTATTATTATTATTATTTCAAGAAGAAAAGAGTTGCCAATAGTTGATAGTTTAATGAAACATGCAGGCAATAGTTTATAGATCCAAATTAATAAAATAGAAACAATAAGCTTGATAATCAACTGTCCACCATCAATTGGAGCCAAGATCTTGGAAAACCAAAAAATTCAAATGACTACCTAAGATTAAGCAACTTACACAAGAAAGCATGCACCGATAAGTAAAACTGTAACAGTATGCGGCTTATATGCCCAGGAAGTCCACGGATCAAGCTCATACTCAATACTTGAAGCGTTCACATAACCATTTTGATGAGGAACAAAATCCTTCTCTCTAGCTTTCTGATGACCATTAAGTTCCATAGTTTGAAATATCATATATGCAGGTTTCTCACTGCAAGTCAAGTGAAAATAGTTGTATATGTTACATTCTTACAATGTATATTAATTGAAAAACAATGCAATAACATATCCTTTCAGAGAAGAAGAAAAAAGGCAAACACAAACAAAAAATCATTAAAAATATTTGTACTCGACGCATTTTATACATGAAAAAGAAAAGAAGAGTAAGAAGTGATTGCCACTGGCCGTCACATGTTTGGACAAACAAATCCTTCTTCTTGTCCACGTTAATGGTGAGAAAGAAAGAATAAGTATGGGTGATATTTTCCAAGAATCGACTCGAAACTCCCCACATTTTCTCTCAATCAAACATAATCTAGACCCATGGAAAAGATCTAAAGATAACTTCAGAAAGCTTAACAGTAATAACATACATCACATAGGGAAAGGTGAGATAACAAACATCACATAGCAACGGACGATATCTATACTAAAATATGCTAGCCTTAGTTTTAATATTCTATCCTACGCATCAAAATACACAGCATAATATGGCTCACAATAACTCAGACGGCCTAAAATTGTTTCTGAGGCATAACTATGGTATTTCATTGACTAACTCGTGGAAAATTAGGAACCACCTATACGAAGGGAATCCATGCATCAAGATAATCCCGATGCACTTCCCTGGTTAAAAGGTGTATAATGAGAATAAAGATCTCAAAGCCAAACATTGAAACGAGAAAGAATCTTTCTATTCATATTAAGTTTCAGAAGATAACTACAGGAATCAAGAAGAGATACTCAAGTACTTCTATACCTTGAACTCACGAAAGACCAAATAGCCTTCTGTAATCCATTAGAAGTAAATAAAAGCCTTACAAAAATAGTTCATGTGCTGTTTACAATTAACTAAACTTTTTCACAAAAAGATTGAAAAATAGCCAGGATAAAATTGAGGCCACCATCGACCCCGACTAATCTCAAACCAATTCTCAGAAAAGCATTCACTGCATGCAATTAAAAATCAACAAAATGAATCACTCACTGAACCTAAAAAAGTCGCTTTCCACCTAAATTTTCGACTGATTAGAGAAAATAAAGCTGACTAGTCATTCAAAAAACAGTGCATGCTAAAAAGACAGATTCATGAAATAATTAAACAAGAGAATCATTCCAAATAACTACTTGTCTAATACATCTACAATCCCAAATACATTAGTTCATAAATGTAGAATCAATCTTTTAGAAATTAGTGTGCTGTACTGAGGAATGGGTCGCTTAATTTCTAATAAATGTTTCAAATTGAACAATCTCCATACTGACGTCGAGATAGGCTGGCTAGCGATCCCCAGCCTCGCAATTGAATGACGAAGCAACCACTTCCGTCAGATCAAATACAAGGAGAAAGAAATCAAGAATGCGGAGAGTTGTCGAGATTTGGAAAAGAAGAAAGAAGAAGCAGCAATGCTGTAAGTTTCTTATATGTGTGTGTTTGAATGTGTGTATATATAGCGAATGTTTGTGTGAAAAAAGGAGCAACTTTTTTGCAGTGAGAAAGCGAAAGGTCGGGTTTTGATTTCAGCAATGGCGATTGTATAAAAAGGTACGGTGGTCAAACGACTTTTTGTTGAATTTTTACGATTCCACAGAACATCCATGCGCGGTTTTGTGATGCAACTAATAAATGGAGTATTTATTGTGTTTTGGCACTTTTTCTGCCATTTTTGTATGAAATTTATGTGCGTTTCAAATGTCAATATTATATATTAATTAAAAAATAAATTACATCCGTCTATTTTATAAAAAAAAATTATTAAAATTTTTGACCTCTAAGATGAATAATCGAATGAATCTTCTGTAAAATAACTTAATTACAATATCACTCTCTCTAGTTTATAATAGAATATACGAAATATTACAATTATCCCATATGATTTGACATAAAACACGTAGCATATAAAGTAGACGTTATTGTTTAAACAAGATGAATGAATTCGTTATTATTCTAGAGGGATATCTATGTACTTCACCCTTAATTAATCTCTATAAACGTATAGGTTTTGAACAAAGTAAATTTTATTAATTAAGGGGTTATAATATATCATAATTAAGGAAAATATTCGATATGAGAAGGATTAGAGTATAAATCAAATTAAATTTAAATTTGTAAAGAAATGCAAGGACAATACAATCATATTTTAAGAAAATACAACATATTTTATCTTATAAGTTAAGCAAACCATTAATTTATCATATGAATGGTATCGCATAACTACAGAAGGGCTTTTTAAAATACATTATCTTCTTGAAGTAGGAAAAAATTATTGAAACTATAAGCTTATCGACTATTAATTTATAATTATAATATATTGTTCAACTCATCGTGATTTGACAATAAAACTTGTTATTTTTAAATATGTTATACACAAAAGTTTCAATTTTTTTTATTTAAATAGAGCATTTGTTTTCCCCATTTAATTATACATGTCCAAGTAAAGTCCATTATTTACGCGCTCTCCGGCCTAACCAGAATGGATAAGAGCACATGCCCCTTTAAACAACTCGAGTTTCGATATACTTGGCGTAAAAAATTTAATTTAGTCCCTCCTCACTCAAAAAAAAAAGTCCATTACATTTATTTCCACCTTTATTCGTTGTGAATTTAAATATTCATAAAACCATTGTTTACGCCATATATAAAACATCATATTGAAAAAGAGCCACAATGAGCTAAATGTGTACGTCGAAAAGAGAGATTTAAAGTTCTATGCAAGGACATGAAAATACTAGGGGAACCCAAAATATAAAATTAAAATTGCCTACCACTATTGTATATTTGTAAAGTATAACTTACAGAAGAACAAAGAAATAAATAGTAATAATTGTGGACTAAAATTTAGACCATTTAATGGTCCACTTTCTTTAACTTGATGACTTGATTGCCTATATTTGGGAAACTTCAATCTCACAAACTGTGGACATTAAGGATTTTTTATTATCCAATTAGAAAATTTGGAAAGTCCCACAAACTTAATTAGTGTTGCACTGTTTCCACATGACCATAATTCCATGTTTCAAATCTTTTGTACATCATTTACAATATTGATTAGATATTCAAATATTTTCTCTGTTTTGTGGGTATGTGCAGGATTTGGGAGCATTTCGCGCATTATTTTGGGTCCATCAGGTTATTCAGACCATGTCTCCCCTTTTTTTGTTATTATTTAACTTTCTAATGTCTATTTCTCTTGTTGTTGTTGTGTTTTGTAAATTTGGGTTGTGTGTCGTCGTGGTTTTAGTTCTTGGTGATTTGTTACTTGGTTTCGTTTCATTGCTGTTAAATCATTTGGCTACGGCTCTTGGGCTCACCGGTTTCGTGTGCCATGCTATCTGGGTCTGAGTTCTTGGTTTTCCGGAAGGTATTTGGAAACAGGAGTTTGCACGATTATTGTCATTTATCAGTTTATGCACCTCGCTATCCTTCTTATTACCTTCAGATATGATAGAATGCAGTGTCCCTTTCTCGCCCTTTCTCTGGAATGCATGGTTTGAGGGGATTTGGATCGGCTCAGAGTGTATCTGCACTTTTGTGGTCTCAATCTTGTGTTTTTCGGCGATTGATGTTACATGTCCGCTGGTTACTTATTGTGTCGTTGTCTTTGGTCTTGTTTGGTGGTTATGTATGTTGGTATCTCTAGGTAGTCTGGTAGTGTATAGTCTTATAATATGTTGTACCTATTCGATCTATTAAATATAATTTTAGTTCCTGCTAAAAAAAAGATATTCAAATATTTATTTTGTATGTTATTACAAGACATTGTAAGACCCGTTCTAAATTAAGCTGTGTTAGCAATAAGTACCCAAAACTCGGATAGTAAATTATAAATTAATCTTCCGTTGTTTATAGTAAAATATTTTTTTTATAATAATTAAATGTATGATTAGAATCGGACCCTCACAAATTTGATGCTTATTATCTGATGCAAAAAGTCGTGATTTACTTGCACATCTTGATTCGAAAATCGCTTTCTTAATTTTGGCAATAATATTAGAATAGCAATGAATTTGGGGGATTCCAAAAGTTATTATGTTATTTGATAAATACCAAGAAAAATGATAATTCGCCACACACTATTACTCTTGAAATTACTAGAATTTTAAGTTAAAGAACTTAAATAAATAGGATTGGAATCCTTCCATTTTTTTGGGAACGCAAATTCTTTTGGCCTCCATTTATATGGAAAGATTTGAATTTCAAATGTTTTAAATTTGGCTAAGATATTTCAAATTCATAATTATTCAAGTCATTTCAAATCCAATGTTGAAATAAAACAATTTCATCCAAATACAACCGCAAGCCCACTGATTTGAAATAAGTTTAACGAATCCAACGAAATCTCATAAGCTCCCTCTAGATTCGAATCTCTATTAATTACTCCATATTTCGAAGGGGAAAAAGCATCGGTGATTCAAATCTAGACAAAACCATGATTATGTGAGAGAGGGTTATACTTTTTTAATAAGTGCTGATTGTTTTGGGGTTTTTTTTTTTTATATATTCATAAATAATGATATGAGATTCCAAAATTGTAAATTCGACTTGAAAATCTCAAACCAAGTAATTTTTACTAAGTTAATACTTGTATATTTTATTTTGATTTTTCTTTTTTCATTTGAGCCCTAGAACTAGACATGATTTTTACTATACATCTCAAAATAAAATTTACACCAAATATTCTGTCAAGTTAAAAGTGACTTAGTTTGAGCATTTCAAGCCATATATTACGTTTCATGAAATTTATTTCTTGCCAACATTTTTTTTTTTTTTGAGAAATAGGTGGTAACGTGTTAATCAACTAAAAGTTTTAGTTTCAGAAATTACAATATTGTGAATGCATTATGGATAGTTTGTTGTGCCAGATACCGATTGTAATGTCAATTTAGATAAAAGATGTGCTACTCCATTTTCAGTTTGTCGGACCATCATAACCATTGATGTTGTGAATTTGTCATTAATATTTGTGTCTTTCACTATTGGCCCAATTGCCAACTTTCTATCATTATATAAGATCAACTTGTCACATTAAAAGAGATGATTAAAAGACATTATTGGCTAGGGATTCTTCACTAGCCAGAGATCACACATTTCAATTCACACAAAAAAAAAAAAAAGGGAAAAAAAAGTAAGAAAAGGGGCCCCCCCTAAGCTTTAGCGTCAATTCAAATGAAAAATGGATTAGTGGTTTGGACGATAATGGTGGCCAAGACACCCTAGCAAACACAGTGTTGAGTACAAAATGTGGTGCCACACATTGTGTTGGATTAGGTCGAAATTCGTAGATAGGCCACGTGATTTTCATCAAAATTATATATATATATATATATATATATATATATATATATATATATATATATATATATATATATATATATATATCTGGCTCATTTCAACAAGTAAACTGAGCATGGACAATGGCGGTCTACAAATATTAGAGGTGATATCACGGGCGGAGCCACATCCAAGCTTGGGTGAGGATCCAGTCCTGTGATTTAAAAGAAAAAGTTTTAGTAATATAATTTTTTTTAAATTTGATATTGTAGCACTACATATATTACACTTTTAAGCCTATATTTTGATATTCTGATCAGTCCTAAATAATCTCAAATGATGACTACACCTCCTCTGGGTGATACTGAATCAAGTGAGCCGATTTAGTGTATTGGAGAATAGGACTTAAATTTTTGTAAGAAATATTACAAAAAATTCCACTTTTTCACATTTGAGGAGCAACATGCTCTCCAAGTCGACCAGTCATTGATCGTAGATGCTTTAGTATTCATCGTAATTAATATATAATAACTAACAAATGTACTAAAACAATATACTCACAATGCTTAAAGTTCAGTTTTACAAACTGATAATATTAGATTTTATGATATTTTCTTTAATGTCCCAATATATAAATGATATGCTTTAATTAATATTATTTTCACAGCACACAGTTTAAAACAACGGACTGGAATTGGCATTTTATACAACAGTATTATGACATGTCGATTATGAAGAACTATGCCGTCTGCCTGTTCAATTTTTGCATGGTACTGACATGCTAATTTGGCACTACGATCATAATGGTGAATACACATTTAAGCAGTGGCGGAGGCAGAAATTTCGAGGGGGGCAACAATTATAGCAACAATTATAAGAAATAAATAAGTTAAAAATTCAATAGCAAAAATAACTTACAATTATTCTCAAAAATCTAATTTACAATTGACCTCGACGGCTCGTCATATTTTGGAGTTTATGAATGATAGCTTCTTAGATATACAATTGAATATATCTTTTTCAATATAGACCACCAAATTATCATTCATCCATTCATCACCCATTCGGTTGCGAAGCCGGTTTTTCACAATATTCATAGAAGAGAATGTTATTTCCACTGTTGCAGTTGCAACCGGCAAAACCAACGTTAAACTTATAAGCTTATAAACCAATGGGTATGCAATATCCCTTCTAGTTTCACTAATTCTTTGAGTTATATCACCAAGCCATTTAACATTCAAAATATCAATATTTAAACGAATATCTATAATGAATTTCTCGAGTTGGTCTAATAATGCCAAAAGCTCGACACCTTGAAAATCATTTGGATAAAGTTGTGCTAACCGAACTAACTTCTTTTTGTCAAAAGCTTCAAAAGAGTTTAACGGATTCAAAGAAGCAACACAGAGCAGCAATTCAGTATTTACCTCATTGAATCGACCATTTAATTCAAACAACTGCATATCTATGACGGTATTAAATACCTCGACACGATAGCGGCGCGAGTTTGTCATTTTTTCAACTCCCCGTCTTAGTCTTTTTCCACCCACAAACATCATTCATATCAGGCACCTCAATTTCATGATTCACACAAAACGTGGATGCATCCTCTACCAAAGAAGTCCATCCACCATCTCTCATTGCTTGAAGTCTTCTCTTAGAAACATCTACTAGAGTCATATCATTCACAATATCTTGATATTTTCTTTGCAATGCTTGACACAAATCGTTCGTTATTCCTAATATTGATTTCATCAAGTGCAAATCAAATACAAAGTCAAAAGATAGCATGTCCTTTATCAAACGTGATACTTCACCCCTTTGATTAGATAATGCTCATTCTTTCACAATCACGTGAAGAACATCAATTACAGAATCAAACAAATTAATCAAGCTCAAAATAGTACCATAATGAGAGCTCCAACGCGTATCACTAGGAAAGAGTGTTTTCTTGATTCAATCCCCGCCCACTACTAATTTCTTCATTTTCCAAGGTTTGAACAATCTTTAAAGCTTGTTTTTCTTTTAAATTATCTTTCCGCTTACACGAGCCTCCGACCACATTAACCACATTAGAAATCAAAACAAAAAGTTCACAAATACGTATATGATTTTTCGCCACTGCTACAAGAGCGAGTTGAAGTTGGTGTGCAAAACAATGAACATAATATGCTGTTTTATTTTCTTTCAAGATAAGAGATTTTAATCCATTAAACTCCCCTTGCATATTACTTGCTCCATCATAACCTTGTCCACGCATCATGGATATGCTTAATCCATGAGAATTTAAGAGATCTTCAAGTGCACTTTTAAGTGAGAGAGCAGTTGTGCACTCGACATGCTTGAATCCTAAAATCCTTTCAAGCACACGACCTTTCTTATCTACAAATCGTAAGTCAACAACCATTTGCTCCTTAGTTGACACATCACGAGAATCATCAAGAAGAACACAAAAAAAAACCCATCATGAAGCTCTTCAATTATAACTTTTGTTGTTTCAAATGCACAAGCTCTAACAATATCTTTCTGAATTTGAGGAGCTGTTAATTTGAGATTCGCAGGGGCATTCTTAAGGGCAACTCTTCTCACATCCTTATTATGGTTTGCAAGAAATTTCAAGAGTTCCAAAAAATTTCCTTGATTGCTTGACTCCTCAGATTCATCATGACCACGAAAGGCAAGTCCTTGCTTCAAAAGCCATCTAATACAATCAATTGAAGCATTTAGCCGAGCTCTGTAATCCATTTTTGCTTCATCCGTTATTTTAACAAAAGTTGTCTCAATATGTTGCTTCTGATTGAGTAGATCTTTACATTTACTAAAACGCTTGATTATGAGCACTAGTAGTTGTTCCCTCGTGCTTAAGAAGCTTATATTTGTTTTTCCAATCTTTAAAACCTTCACTTACAAAAGTATCACCACCTCCTTGATGACCCAATTCATTTTTGAAAAGGTAACAATAAAGACAGAAACCAGCATCATTGTTTATACTATACTCCAACCAACTATATCCGTTGAACCATGAACAGTTAAACCTTCGTAATTTCCCATCAATATGTTTGAGGGAAATTCTCAAGATTAGGTTGGCAAGGACCGTCTAAATAGTATTTCCTTCGAACTCTTTCACGAATATTATGATGATAATCTGTAATTCTAAGTCTTTTTCCTGGATCTGAAGGAAGTTCTTGCAAGTCAGAATTTTCATGAATTAGTTTTGGTTGCTCTTTAAGATTCTGAGAAGAAGCAAAGTCTACTGAAGTTTCAGACAATTGTACATTGTTTTCCAGACTTACATCAGAGAAAGATGATTTTTTACCCACTTGTTTAAAATACTTCAACATATCTCTGCATCAAGCAAAATTAGACAAATAACATATAAGTGTTGCACCAAAACAGATCTTTAACTACCAATATTTTTATTCAAGTTGTTATTAAATGATTACATCAAGTGTATATTAACATTTTTCCTATGTACTAAATTTCGCATAAGTGTTGTACATGTATTTTTTCTATCTATGTACCACATATATGTAGAGTTGTATTCTATAATTATATAATTCTTGAATACTAAAAAATAATCACCACAATTTGATAATTAGAGAATACCTAAATATTTTAAACTATATGTACAGCAAATCAGCAAAGGCTTTTCTCGAAAATCAAGCCTTCTCTCTCTTTCCTTGTTTTAAATTATATTTTAAATTTGCTGCAAAGCTTTTCTCGAAAATTCTACCACTTTATTTTAAAATCAAGCATCCTCTCTCTTTCCTTGTTCCAGATCAATCACTTTATTTTAAAATCAAGCTTCTCTCTCTAAGTCTCTTCCCTTGCTCAAAATATATTCTCTTGCGGTCTCGCTCCAACCTCCAAATTTAACTCCTAAAATTACTATCCCAAAATTTTACGAAGCAAGAAGATCCAAAGAAACCTAGCGTGTGGAATTGTAGAGGCTGGACCAGTGGACCTTCTTGCTGTTGCAGTGTTGCTGACCTGCTGTGGAAACAATCCTCTTCTCCGGAACAGCGGCAGATTCACGTCTGTTTCTTTGTGAGGAATTTAGGGCTAATTTTTTTCTTTTATAAATGTTTAATGGGGGTATATTAGGTACTTTAGTTTAAAAAAAAACAAGGGAGGGGATTGCCCTCCCTTGCCTATACATCAATCCGCCCATGCATTTAAGCCCGACTATCTTCTTGCTCACCAGAAAATAATGGAAAACAGCGACACACGATCCTCAACATCCTCAAAGCTTTTTCGTCGACTCTGGCATCTAACGATTCCTAGCAAAATTAAAATATTTTGCTGGAGAGCTTTCCTCGAAGCTTTGTCTACTCGTTTTCATTTAGCTCGTGTGGAATTCATGTAGCCATGTTTTGTCCTCGGTGCCATGTTAATATGGAAAACTTGTTGCATGCGCTTCGGCAATGTAAAAGAGCACGCAAGGTGTAATACTTCGATATGAATCATATATGTTTGATGTGATTATTGAGATCATTACTGAATAATGTGGACTCGGGTCCGATTATGATAAGAATATGACAAATATATGAGCTTTCATTATATTGTGAAACAATATTTAGTTGCTAGTTGAGAACACATACATAAACTTATAATATTGGTTTGAAGTAGCGCTACATTGTTTGTTGGCTATGTAGCAAGAGAATTCATGTCTATGTTATGTGTAGGAAAGAGTATGAATCACACATAATTGGACAACAAAGAAACATGAATTTGACTTTGAATTTGATGAGAATTTCATATGCATTTGAGGATATATTAGAAGTTATATGAGATCAGATTTGAAAACATATAATACACCACAAACACCTACAAATCTCTACAAATCTCTCTTCAAAAACCTTGCTTCCTCTTGCCTTATTTTCTTGGATTTGAGCTTGGAATCAAGGAAACTCGTTGTAAACTATAAGTTGGATTTGTGTGGTAAGGATTATGTGTTTTATGGACTTGTTATATGTTGGTGTAAGTTGAGTTGGAGTGTAAAATATCAGTAGGTAACTTTTGAATTTATATGAGGTATAATGCAAAAACTTGAGTTGTTTAGTTAATGAAACATGTTCATATGATGGTAGTGTATGAAATTATCAAGTTTCAAGGCATGTTTTGAAGTAGAGAAGTGGAACCATGGAGATAAACTCAAAAATTGTCATGTTATGAATTTTTCAGACATCGGCGATCGATCGCGAGCCATGAGGCGATCGATCGCCGAAACAAAAGAAAAATAAGGTGGTGAAATGCTCGCGATCTATCGCTGAAAATAGAACATTTTGACGATCGATCGCGAGAGCATAGTGATCGATCGGTGAGGAATAGATTTTTGTGGCGATCCATTGGTGAAACTGGCGGTCGATCACGAGGGTTCGAATTTTGAAAATTTTTATATTTTCTTAGAATTTGACGGTGAAGCCTATTATGACATTGTAAATTGTTGATATTCATGTAGCACCATCACAAGGGACATGACAGATAGAAGGTTAAACATTGACTCCTGATTTTCTAGTTTTGTACAGCATTGTTGACGTACGAGTATTGATGTTATTGTTACAATATTGTATTGATGTGAGATGATGTCTATACATGTTGTGTGATATATGATTGTTGTAAATCATGTTGTTGAGGTATATGGTTGATGCCATGTGGGGCATGATGAATGGTTGTTATAGCATGTGAGGACGGAAATATGATATGTGCTGCTAATATGGGACGTCAAGGCTGAGCCACTGACATATTGAGCGGGAAGGTAATATCATATATGTCCCGTTATAACAGGATGATAAATGAGACATGTCATGACATATTTGCATATTATGATGTATGATACATAAACAATCACCGTTGAGATGTTAATGTATATATCTCGTATTGTACATTCTTATTGATATTTGATTGTGATGATTATTTATATCAATACTCATGGTGTGTGGTTATTTCTGTAGGGACTCATAGACAGGGGAGACCGTGATTGTGAGTCGACTTCTCCTGCTAGGCAACTTACTGATTAAGAAATGAACTTATAGGAGTTTATAACATGTAATTGATGTAGATTATGTCATATGTTGAGAATAATGTAATAGTGTGACATAGTATTACTCTTAATCAGTTTTACTTTTCACTTAATCCTACTTCTATATTATGCAATGGTATGATGATGTGATGCCTATTTGAGGATTAAGTAGCGAGGCCCCACACAAGATTTGGCAAGCTACTTCTCTTTGGCCATTACTGCAGAAGTTTTCTGGTACTTTTGTGTTTGACCCATGGGATTTGTTGACTCGAACAGGGCCTTGTACGTAACTTGACAACTTCGCACTTGTGTTGTGGAGTATATGGTTTGACGGGAACCAATTTGTTTTTGATAACAAATTGGAATCTGTGCTTATTGTTGTTACTCGCGCTTCTTTATTTAATAACTACTTGGGATGTAACTCTTTTTCTCAATCTCCTCCCATTGCCAATCCTGGATTTCTTGACACTTGGAGACCACCACCTACAGGCAAAAGATTAATGTGGATGCTTCAGTACCACCACTCTACGATTTTATCGGTGTTGGTATTGTTATTCGCGACGATCATGGCCTTATCTAGCTTGCTGCGGCTCAACGTATTGTCGGAAGCTTTCTCCCTCAATTGGCTGAACTTTTGGCTGTCCGCCAAGTTCTTCTGGTGGCTCGTCGTCATAATTGGTTATGCGGAATTGTGGAGACGGATGCGATTCTTGTTGTCCAATCTTTTATCAATCATTCACCTTCTCAACCAGATGCACCTGTTATCAACCAATTCTGCATCACCACCACTAGCTTTGTTATTGCACATTGCAAGCGCAATGCAAATATGTTGTCCCATGTATTAGCTTCCCGAGCTATTTCTGATGGACCTTTACCTGATTATGTTGAATCTTGTCCTTTTTTTTTTGAAAGACTTGGAAGCTTAATTAATATAATTCCGGTTCAACAAAAAAAAGAAAGAAAGAACTACAATAATTTTTATCATTTAACCAGAATCATATGTAGTAAAACTTACGTTTGGAGTGTGAACAAAAACAAATGTTACCAACACAAATTAAACCTATAAAAAAATCAAATAAAAAATATATTAGAGTAACTTTATTATAATTTCTAACCTGAACAATAATAAATGATCATTATGTAGAATAGTTGTATTACGAATTCACCAATTTAAATTGTAATGGATGAAGAAAAATTACCATCAACTTATTATGATTTGACAAAAAGATATATAGCAACAATAGAGATATATGCTATTTTTAAACTAGATATAGAAATTCGTGATTTTTGAAACTCTGAATAATATATATATGTAATTTATCCATAATGTGGATATATATATATATATATATTATATAATAGGGGAAAGAAGACATGAAGCAACATAGTTTCCCAAGATGTCTCCAACTCATATGTGTCTAGATTCCATTTCTCTCAAAATTATTAACCTAATCAATTACATTATTCCGACAGCTATATCAATGTTGCATTTAGAGGACGCGCACTTTACTCATTTATTACCATAACTTTTTTTTATTTAAAAAAGTTATGGTAAAAAATATATAATTTGAAAATTACATACAAATATGGAATTTACCGATTACGCTCGTCAAAATATAAAAAATATATTCAAGAGTGGATATGCATGAAAAGAATATGACGATTTCGATGTCTTTGTTTTTTATATGTTTAATGACTTAAATTGATATTGAGTAAAATAAATTATATGCGCTAATTATATAAACGTATCAAAATTTATGATAGATATATTTAAAAAAAAAAATTGGTGTCCAATGTCCATACAATGTGCATGATGTGCTTAATTTTACAATTCCATGTATTTTAATCATATTAACCTAATTTTTTCAAAGTAAATGCAAAATATCCTTGAATTTTATGTGGATATTTAATTTTTGAAAGAATATTTTAATTTTATAATTAAATATTACAAAGTAGCAGGACGTTGAAGTCTGATTGACCTCTTCCCCGAACAAGTTTTTTGAAAATTGTAAACGAGCAGTGATGAGACATTGGTACCGATGCCTATAATATAAACAGAGTAAATAAATATAAATAAATAAAAGAACTGAATCTGAATTTAATTAAATGAATATTTGGTTTACTTTTTTTTTTTTTTATCATCAACCAAATTTATTTACTAAGAGCAGAGCGACCACATGCAAAATAAGGGCAGCTATTGCTTTTCAAATACCCTAAAATATCACCACCTTACAACTCATCAGAATCGTATATGTGACATTGACTGTGATATGAATAATAGGAATTGAGTGTCTGTCTCTTTCAAAAAGTTCAAACTACACGCTTCGATCGCTCTTCCGACATGAGAAATGATTGTTCCCGAGAAAATTCGAACATGATTCTTTTAGTAGTTAATTAGCAAGTTATATTAAGTGAAGGCTCGAATTAGAGCTTTAGCTAATATAATTCTTACAATATTAATAAAAGATTAAAGTTCACAAATGGCTTATGAGCTACCAGAAAAAAAATAGTATGGCCTCAAATTCAACTCGAAAAGATATTTGAACATATTGAAGCTCCTCTTGACTTCAATGATTCAACTTAAATTACAATAGAAAGATAGTATGTTTCCGTAAATTTATACGACAACAACTACTAAGCCTTTAATCTCAATGAATTGAGGTATGCTTACGTAAATTTATAATGAAAAATTAATCCCTACGGGAAATGTTTTCTAACAAATATTATTTTTTACTTAGTAAAATTTTCAGAAATATCCTTTTATATTATTTAATGAAGTTTCAGGTTATTTTTCAAGTTCGTCTTTTCCTAGTTCGAAAATTGATGTTTATTAGCTAGGGCGTAGGACTGTCTAAGTAATTTGGAAGAACACGATCTGACGTCCATATAAAATTATTTAGACTATTCCATTATGATACATAGAGTAGTCTGGGCTTGGGACCGGTCATGACGAGTTAATAAATTTCAAAGTTGTGGGAACTACTCCAAGTTCAATTATCAGCTATTAACATATTTGCAATCAGACACAGTGACATATCAAAAGATATCAAATGTTTTACGTAGCATGCTCTTCTTTGACATATAAAGAGACATAAAATATGTGGTAAAAGGAGTTATTAATGGTGAAAGTTACAGAATTCTCACTTTCTATAAATCTCCTCACAAACATTATCGTCTCATAAACCAAAAATCTCAACTCCTTGCATTGCATCACCTGCCTTATTAAGATTATTCAAGCACATAATTAAGACTAAAATACCAATAGAGAAAAGAAAAACAAGCTCTTGAATGCGATCTCTTTAGCACCCAAAATCTAGCAAAAGGCGCCACCAAAAAACATCACATCTCGCAGTAAATGCAGCTTTACCAGCGAGGAAATACTTAGTATGTGTAACCTTTGACGAACATTCCCTTCTTAGCCTCCTCACTCTCACCCTCGGTTGAGTATTTTCCGAGTTGGGCCAAGGAGTTTGCCTTCGCACGCACCAGAAGTGATTTCTGTGCAGCTTCTATGTTCTCCGGGCGTCCTTGCCATGTCTTGAGGACACTGTTCTGTAATGCTCGAGCATAGGAGAAGGAAACGTGCCATGGGTTGGGACTTTGGTTCATTGCGTTGAGGTTCAATGTCGCCTCTACTTCAGATTGTCCTCCTGACAAGAACTAAAACACCGAAAATAGTTAGAATTTTGCATCATCCAATACAGCTACAATTTATTTCTGATGCAAGTATACGGTTCAAGCTGCAACAATTATTCTGGGATTGGTTTTATGCAGTATGGAAACAACCATAATAATCCTAAACTATAATAGATGACTTTGTAAACAATTTTGGAATTAAAATTAGAAGTGTTCACAATTCGATTAACCAACATAAGCAAACCATAACTGAACTTTTGAATTCAGTATGAACTGCACGCTAAGCAAAAAGATTTTATTTGGTTATGATAGATAAAAGCTCCCCTAATTCACCAGCACCAAATGTAGATCAAGACCAGAAAGCCATATAAACAAAAAGTAAAACAAAAAAAATTCTGCATAAAAACAAGAAGAAACAGTAGGGACGTAGGTATGATCACTAATGAATGAATGAGTTAGTACCATGATTCCTGGAACAGCAGGAGGCACTCTTCTTTTGAGCATAGTGAGTGTGTATTTGGCGATGGTTTCTGCAGAAGCTTTCTCTTTGTGGTCAGCGCCGGGAGTCACCATGCTAGGTTTAAGTAAAATCCCTTCAAAGACGACATTATTCTCTGCCAAATAGTAAAAGACCTCAGCCCAGACTTTCTCTGCCACTTCAAGAGTCCTTTCGATTGGGTGTTCGCCATCAAGAAGAATCTCAGGTTCAACAATCGGCACAAGACCATTATCCTGCATACAAATTGGACAAATATTATCTCCTTTCCTACCATTTTTGGAAACTCAAAAAACACGTCTAGTTTTCTTAGCTTCACGGTTGAACATATTCTACAAGATGGGGATTGGGAAAAAAAGTGTGTTGACATTTGAAAAGGTACCTGAGAAATGGCAGCATAACGAGCAAGACCCCAAGCTGCTTCTTTAACAGCCAAAGTAGAGGGACCGCATGGGATGCTCACAACAGTTCTCCTAAATTATTTGGATGCCAAGGAAAAAGGGTGAAAAATACACTAAGATTGTGTTTCATGGTTCAAAATTAACTTCAGAATAAATACAATACCATTTTGCAAAACGAGCCCCTTGCTTATAGTACTCAGCAGACCGCGATGACAACCCGTCTAAACCCTGGCACCAAGATTCATTGTTTGATCCTGGTAGAGGAACCAAACCCTGTCAAATAAAAGAAAAGGAAACACAGAAAGAAAGTAAGAAATTAACAAAGTGGTCATAGCATCACGAAGTATTTTTTAGGTAGAGTGGAACATTATGCCAAACATCATATAGGGGCATACTATTGTCAATGATGAAACATAATGAATTTTAATAAGCTCACCTTATCAACTTTGATACCAGGTACAATATTCTCATGACGCAAACAATCCACAAATTTCTTTCCATCTGTTGTAGATTGGTAAAGTGTCTCCTCAAAGAGAATAGCGCCAGAGATATAATCACCAAGGCCAGGAGTGGTCAGTAGAAGTTGCCTATATGCCTGTCTGTTGGTTTCTGTGTTGTCAAGTCCGATGGAAGCCAAGCGCTTTCCGCAGGTAGCATTTGACTCATCAATTGCAAGGATCCCCCGACCTGGAGAAGCAATTGATTTCTACCTCCAACGAAAACAAACAGAAACCACCTTAGCAAGGACAATAAACTTGAAGTCACAAAGCACAAACAAATGCAGTAAACCATTGGATATTGGATTTAAATACTTCAAGTCTGTTCCTCCCATCACGACTTTCTATGATGGGAATTAATATACGAAATAGCCATAAAAATATTTAAAAGAGAACAGTAGAAATCAAAGTTTGGACCTTTATCAACCATAAAACGGAAGATCAAGGAAAATAAATTGAAAGACACATAGGAAAACAAGAAGGATGCAATGCATACATGTTTCACAACTAGTTATTAAGAGTCCTATATCCTAAGCACACCATTCAAAACAAAAGATATGATTGAGACTTAATCGACCTAATTCCAAATAATAAAAACATAATGTCAAAATACAAAGGCGTGAAATATGACCTCACAACAACTTTGATCTGTGAACCTTTGTGCATATAAGAAATTAATCTAATATTTAACTTTTTGGATAGGTAGAAGATCTCCAATTCAACTACTCAACCAAATTTTCAAGGTTTTTTTTTTAAAGTAAAATTAATTTTGTCAAAACGAAAAACATAGCAGTAATCATCTTGAAATCCAGATCTACATGTAATCAGTGCCTGATCTGGATGGTCTCTCATTAAATCCGCAGAGAAAAAACAAGTTAAAGCCAAAACTAATAGGAAAACTCACAACCTCTAGAGCCTTCAAAACAGCAAACAACACTACGAGATAAAGTATTGAAACATTCAATCCTCGCTTACTAAAACAACAAAAGAGTAAATATTTATTTTTCACATACTACGACTACAAGGAAACCCAAACATCGGAAAAAAGATTTCTTAAATCGTCCCAAAACTTTACAAATCAGTACACATGAAAAAATTGAATTATCATATCAGATCATCCGGCAATTAACTTAATTTTAATAAAACGAAATAGAATCGCTTACAGCAGTTTTGATGAGTTCATCAGTGTAAGATCCGGCTCGAATGACGGAGACTCGACGATTGGAAAAACGAGCCGCCGATACTGACCGTTGATTGATTGATAGTTGACCGGAGATCCACGAATTCACCGGAGTCAAGCAAGCCATCACCTTTTCGTTGTTCGCAACTCTTTCTAAAGGAATTCAAGAAACTTTTGGTATGTAGTGTGAAAAGGGACAGTTTTTTTACGATGAAACGGACGTATTTGGTTATTTAATTATTCTCGTAGAATCCGCTTTGGCAGTAGAAGACAACGGACGTTCGGATCCACCTAACACAGTATAGTTGTAAATTAGTAGGAAAAAGATTGTATTAATTTCATTTTGATACTCAAAGTATGTCTCTCATCTTTTTGACCCCTACTATTATTGACCATATTAATTCATCACCCCTCACGACTAACATGTTCGGGAATTTCGTGCACTGAATTTATCATTTAATATATGTTAGAAATATGTCATTAAGTTAGCTGAATAAAAATAATATAAAGTCACGGTGGCAAGTTAATGTAGCTAATTATTGACTTTACTTGATAGAACTCGCACTCAAACTCTAGCTGAGGGAAACTTCGGAGGAAACCAGCTACTAGGCGGTTCCTAAGCCATGAATAAGTTTATATAGTAAAATCAAATATATATTTTAATGTTGACTACTGACTACTCTTTGGTTATTTAAATATATTAATGACATTTATTGACATCTGCTTTATGTAATTCTATTTTTGGAGAATTAATAATTTGAATCTTAATTTGTATTCGCTTACTTTCCATTAGAAAAATGGTAAACAACGGACATCCTCAATATTCACACATTTTAGACTTCACCCCTCAACCTTTCAAAATTTGTATTAACCTCCTTAATAATTTTATGTAATGCACTTAACCCCTAAACAATATTTGAGAATAATTTTTCCGAATATCCTGGCTGCAAATTCTCTCACATGCGTCTCACATGCCACGATTGAGAGTATTTATGTCTTATCCTGTATTTTCTACAGAAATTTTAATCATGGATATACTCGTAAAATTCATTTTAATGTGATGGGTTCCTATAGAAAATATATGAAAAGATACACATACCATCGACCGTGATATTTGAGACGCATGTGAGAGAATTTATAATTAGAATATTCAAAAAAATTATTCTCGAACGAGGTTAAATGTTAAATACACATTTTAAAAGTACCGTTTACCCTCGGAACAATACGATTATAATAAGATATATATTCAAGTAACAAATCCAATTGCCCATCTGTCTGGGACCGCTGTGTTCATAATTCGGTGAGCGAAATCAAAGCTTTTCCCTTTTCTCCTTGTGATAGAGTTAATTGATGGAAACGGGATGACTTTATGTGATTTCATGAACGACGGACGACCCTTTTTTCTATTGTTTAATCTGGTGTTAATTTGTTCCATATTCTTGTTTTTTGTTTTTTAATTTAGTCAGTTGTGATAAGAGCAAATCGATAATATGGAAGGATTTTATGGGATTTCGGCAGCAATTGTCGTTTTATATTTGATTTTTGTTTCAATTTTTCTGCTTTCGTCCGACTTATCACAGTCGTTGATTCCCCCTCTTGTTTAGCGTGCTGCCCTTTTAACTCCAGGGTTTAATTTGTTTTTAGGTTATTTGAAGATTCAGCAACTCACAAGGTATAAACGAAGGTATTTATGACGTGGGATGGAGTATGGGGCTTCATTGGATGTATTTTTGGAGCTCCGTAGACCGCTGATCGTACCGCTGTGGACAGAATAATAGCAGGAGCGAGAGAGAGAGAGAAAGAGTGTTGTCTTAGGAAATTGAGGGTTCTGTTTATTTAATTTTATTGTATCTCTTCCGCTATAGATTTTTTTGGAATTGAATTGAATATCCAGAAACAATATTTTTTTTTTACTTGATTGATTATTCTTTATCTTTGTTGCTGGTTTGAGAGTTGATTTTTTATTTATTTGGAATATAAGAATAGAGATCTTTGTTATCCTTTCCTAATTTGAATTGCTTAGGCGAAAGAAGGTGACTACACTCAACATAACCTTTTTTTTTCCCTATTCACTGTTTTGGTGAAAAAGAAATTTAATAAATCGTTGAGAGGAGGATAGTTCATGGCTAGCCCAGGATCGAATAATTTACCTGCTGCAGCTCATATTGGATTATCTGGGCCAATTTCAACTGGCGGCCCCACCGAATTTGATGTTATTAAGACCAGAGAGTTAGAAAAGGTTTGTTTTGTAAATCTATTTTGACTTGCTTCTTGCTAATCCATTTATTTTTTGTTTCAAAAATGATCTACGTTCTGTTTGAGAATAGCAACCTTATTGTAGTTGTGTTTTCTGTGGTTAGGGGATTACAGGTTAAGTATCAAATTAAAACAAAAATGCTTTATAAAGCGTAAGGGTCGGGAGCCTGAGAAGATGGGGTGGAATTAAGTTGTCTTCCCAGAGTAGAAAGAAAAACGGGTTTTTTGGAGCTCTGAATATAACATAAACGGCTTGCTACCAAGTTGATTTCTGATATGTTCGACAGAGCTGTATAACAACGTTTTCAGAACCCAATCCTTCATCGTATTTCAATATCCTAGCTAGTATATGAACATTTATTTGCCAACTTCAAACCATGATTGCACGTGCCTTAAGTTTGATGTTTCAGGCATGCAAGATAGAAAGAAAACCAGTAACCTTAAAATATTTGGCAAAATTTTACCTCTTGCTTGTAATTGGTGTAATGGGCTTAACAGGAGGTTTATTTACTACTGTTTAAAATGTGAATTAGCATTACAACCACTTTGCTGCAACTTGTTGATGCTAGCTGAAAATTTGGATTGCATCCAGTGACTCTCACATATCCTTTTCTCTCTCTGAGTTACCATTATTTGATTGAAAAACTTCTATTCTTCTCTGCAACCTGGTTTAAGATGACCCCGGTGCACGAAGCTCCCACCATGCGCGGGGTTTGGGAAGAGGTCGGGCCACCTTGGGTCTAATGTATGCAGCCTTACCTTGCAATGCAAGAGGCTGTTTCTGTGACTCGAGCCGTGGTTTAAGCTGACCAGTTAATTAAATTATCTATTGATAATGGGTTGATTATCAAAAGGAATTGGCTTGTTAGCTTACTAGCATTTTTGCTCTCAGTTTCTTGCAGATGCAGGCTTGTACGAAAGTCATGGAGAAGCTATTAAACGAGAGGAAGTTTTAGGGAGATTGGACCAGGTCAGCTCTTGTAATCCATAATTATCTAACTGTTAGTGGACCCATTAATCGTGAAAGATTACTGATCTGTGATATATTCACAGATTGTGAAGACATGGGTGAAGAATATTAGTTGTGCTAAAGGTTTTAATGAGCAGATGATCCATGAGGCAAATGCGAAAATTTTCACTTTTGGTTCTTATAGACTTGGTGTATGGAATTTTATCTTCTTTTATTTCTTTGCATTATCTTGGTCGTTTTTTCTGTTATTTTATTTTATATTTTTCCTTTTAATTTGTCCTTTAATAATTTGCCCTTTGAATGATGTTGCCTGTTAATGTGATGCAATTATAACTACTTAGAAGTATCTGTGCTCTTACTGGGAGTCTATGCATGAATCCTTCCTCTTTCGTAAGATTTTGGTGTAGTTGCCAAGTTTTATCTGAAAAAAATATTAAGAAACCTGCTCTCCCATCTTTTTACACAGCACAGTTTGATTGGGATGCTCCTATCTTGTGGTTATTGATTGTTGATTCCTGTCATACTGTTATGTTTATATAATTGGTGGTCTTTTAGGAACAATTTTGTATACCACTCGCAGATCCATGGATTATCTCTTCCTTGTTCCATTTTATTTCATTGCTTATGGCCACAGCAGATTTGCACTAATTCCTTATCTATTAAACTTAGTCAAATTTGTTTTGCAATTTCAGAAATAATAGTTGCTAGGATTTTGAGCATCATATAAAGCAAGCTGAGTCAGATGGTTACATCATTTGATTTACATGCAAACCACTGAAGTGTGTTATATTTGGTGGCTATGTTTTAAAAAATGTAAAGCAAAAGCTTGTAAACCGTGATTCTTTTGTGTGTATCAATCTTATCTAGTCTTAAACCAAATTTTCTATACAGGTCTACGGAGATCAATCAGATTCCATGTATCTTCTTTTTGTACTTGAAGCTCTAACAAATAGATAATTTCACTTTCGAGAGAAACACTATGCGGAGTTATTTGTTTATTCTTAAAGCGATGAACCTAGGCCAGGAAAATATTCTAGCTAAGAAATTTTATCATGATGTGTCTTGTGGAGTTCAAGATGCTTTTTTGTTCTCAACAAGTTCCTTTGGTCCAAGAATTTGATTATGTTTTTGCCCAATATTTTTAATACTTAATAGGTGCACAGCCCTGGTGCAGATATTGATACATTGTGTGTTGGACCAAAGCACGCAACTCGAAATGTAGGTTACTTTCTTTATATTTGGACAATACCGGCAGAAATGGGTAGTTGACAAGTGGGAAAAATCACTTTTTTATTTAATATGCAGGAAGACTTTTTTGGTGAACTTTACAGAATGTTATCAGAGATGCCTGATGTACAAGAACTTCATCCTGTACCAGATGCTCACGTACCAGTCATGAAGTTCAAGTTCAACGGTGTTCCTATAGATCTGCTTTATGCAAATGTGTCTCTCTGGGTCATTCCCGAAGTATGTACATTTATCCTTACAAATGGGTGTGTCATTTTTAAGACTCAAGTATGATAGTGTTTTATGTTGTCTTCTACACCAGTAACTGCTGTATGAAGTTGGATATGCATCCTTCTATCTTACTATTTGATTTATTTCTTGTGTGATGTGTGTGCGATTCTGAATAGCTGTACTTAATGTACATAAATACTGGTTTTACGAGTACCTGTAAATCTAGTTTCACTAGCAGTTTACCTGTTATTCCATGATGGGCAGCCGATTTCATGATTCAAGCATTGATGATTCATCAGCATTTGGTTTTTTCCCGCAATGTAGATGAAAATCAGAAGGGTAAATATTTCGTATTTACGTCGTTCTGAAACTAAATTGTTTTAAAATGGAGAAATGATGCTCGGATGCATCCTCAATTCTGTTATTTTAAAATGGGGAAGTGCCGGGCTGATGCATTCTAAGTTCTGTGATAATTGGTTTCATTATATGATGAAAGTTGTCTGGGCTCCTTTCTTCAGACTCACAATTTGGACAGTATGTGTTTTAGGTCTACCAACTCTTTGTGTCCTCACTCTGTTCTTTTTCCTGTCCAAGTAGGGTTGTTTTTTATACCTCTGTCCTTGCTTGGAGAATGCAATGCACTGGTATTTCCATGTTTTGGTCGATGTGCTTGATTATATTTTTTGTTTTATTTGTTGGGCATATCCTTTCTTTTTTCCCTTGAATCATTGCCTATAATTTCTGTAATCATGTATATTTGCTGTAGATTTATAAACGTGTGTAATGAGTTTCAGTCATTGAAATTAATATGGTTCTCTGAATAATTCCTAAGTGTGTTCCTTGGGCATCTTTATATTTCATCTACAGGGCTTGGATATTTCACAAGATTCTATACTACAAAATGTAGACGATCAAACTGTTCGCAGTCTCAATGGATGTAGAGTGACGGATCAAATATTGCGCTTGGTCCCAAATATTGAGGTGTGTGAATGCTGCATCTGCACAATAATTTCTTTGAAAAATGCTTTCTTAATTAATATTTGTGCCATTTAGAATTTTCGTACTGCGCTGCGATGTATGAGGCTATGGGCAAAGCGCCGTGGAGTTTATTCGAATGTAAGAATATCAGGACTCTACTCATTTTCTCGGTCATCCTGTGGTGTAGCAATATGGATTGTATAACCATTTTGACATTTTTTAATAACTCTCTCCTTCCTTTAATATGATTTCTGATATGGTCAGGTCACCGGTTTCCTTGGTGGCATTAATTGGGCATTGCTTGTTGCCCGAATTTGCCAGCTATACCCAAATGCTCTGGCTAGCATGCTGGTCTCTCGTTTTTTTCGGGTCTACAACTTGTGGCGCTGGCCTAATCCTGTTATGTTGTGTCCAATCGAAGAAGGATCTTTAGGGCTTTCATTTTGGGATCCTAGAAGAAATTACAAGGACAGATTACATCTGATGCCCATAATTACGCCTGCATATCCCTGCATGAACTCTAGCTACAATGTATCGACAAGCACACTGCGTGTCATGATGGAAGAATTTCGAAGAGGAAATGAACAGTGCGAGGTACTTCGGTTTGCTGACACTTTTTTATGGGGAGCTTATGCATGAGCATTTCTGTTTGAACTCTTGCATTTTTCTGAAATTTTCTTTTGATTAACCACAAATCTTGTGCAGCAGATGCTTTTGCTGCTGTTATGATTTCATTCTCACGTCAGAAATTGTTGTACAATTTATCAGTACAAATTTTGGTCTTCCATTAATCTTGCTAAATCAAGTTAATTCTTGGGATGGGGTGTACTCTAGGATCTGCACAGATTCTGTAAAGAAGTTCATCAGTGGCAGTCAGTCTTTTTGTATTTTAGTTTTTTACCATTTTCATCTATTACTTATATCACCTAACATGCCTTTTATGTGCTTCCTTGTTTGTTCCAAAATCCATCAGTCCGATGTATCATTTTATGTTTCTTATATTAACTTGCGCTATTTTTTCATGGCAGACAATTGAAGCAAACAAGTCTAGATGGGATGCCCTTTTCGAGCATTTCGCCTTCTTTGAAGCATACAAGAATTATCTACAGATAGATATAGCATCAGAGACTGATGAGGACTCGAGGAATTGGAAAGGTTGGGTTGAATCCCGAATACGCTTGCTCACTTTGAAGGTTAGTGAAAGTGTCTTCTTGAGCACTTTGGAGTTGGGTAAAACATGATATATTGGTTTTACTCATGTTTCTTGTGGTTTATCTAGATTGAAAGGGACACAAATGGTGTACTTCAGTGTCATCCTTACCCTGGTGAATTTTCAGACAAATCTAAGCCATTATATCATCATAGTTATTTTATGGGCTTGCGAAGGAAACAAGAGAACAATCCTCAAGAAGGCAAACACTTTGATATAAGGATGACCGTCGAGGATTTTAAAAAGGATGTTTATGCATACTCATTCTGGAAGCCAACAATGTGGATTCATGTTTGTCATGTGAAAAGAAAAGACATACCCAACTTCGTCTTCCCTGGTGGAGTCCGTCCTTCACCTCCTGTTAAAAGTGCCAAGGAGAGTCGCTCATCCCTAATATCACCTGCATCAAGCACACCTAAAGCCGATATTGCTATGACCCTGAAGAAGAGAAAACAAGATGAAGTCGCCAAAGGAGTTAGCTTGTCAGGGTCCTCAAGGTCCATGTGTAGTGGTGATGCAACTTTGTTGGATGAAACTATGGCAAGAAAACAGTTTAAACCTGATTTTGATGACTCTGTAAATAACGCGAAACATTCTGATGCGAAACATTCTGAGGATATATATGACAACCACCATGACATTACCGGGTTTGTTGTAAATATGTCTTCTGTTGTGCCATCAGTTTCTTCTGGTGCTTCATCAGATTCATCGGCAAGAGAGAAGCCAGCTAATTCACAATTTTCTCGACAATTTTTTTGTCACAAAGGATCTGTGAAAATCATCGAAGAGATTGTAGAAGGTATGGAAATGAAGAGTGAAGTTCAACACCATTGCGAGGCAGAAGAAACTACTCCTCCATTGGAGTTCATCGCGGAAAAGCAGGATGTAGAAAGGGCAGCTGGGGAAGGGAACATTTCTTCCTCCAAGAATCAACAAAATGGGGACTCGGAAGAGCTGGAGGTCTTCTCGTCTTACTTAATACTTCTATCTGTATGCATAATTGGTTTATTTTATTTTAGTTGGTCATCTTGTAAAATGTCCAGTTGTATTTGCTACTTTTATTTTAATGCGGACTTCAGTGTTGCATATGCATTTTCGATCTTGGCAACATTGTGCATTTCAATTGGAGTTGGTTATGAAGTTGCCTAGAGTTTCACTATGTTCCAACTATTTGAGTTTTTGCAGCATAAATTAGTTGTTTCCATAGATCCTTCTTATGTCTGTCTCACATATGAACCAAAATGTTTTGTACCATTGTAACGACCAGAGGTATTACGGTTTAGAAAGCTGTATTCATAGTATGAATATAGTTACTTTACGTGCCAGAAATTTGACTTCTAACTTTGTCTCTTTACATGGATATAGCCCCTTGAGCTGAGTGCAACTTCTACCACAGAGTCGCCTTCCGCTAGTGTGCCAGTGCAGAAACCTCTTATCAGGTAGTTGTTTTCACAAGTTGACTGAATTGAGTTATCTTTTACCAATTTTGATTATACTCACAATTCTTTGACACGCCCTGGTTGGTTGATGATATATTTACAGGTTCAGTTTCACTTCTTTGGCAAAGGCAGGTAACTAACATTGCCTGAAGAGACTCGTTCATAGTGCATGGTTTGAATCATGTTAAATATTGAAAACTCTGCATCCCCACCTGAAAGAGAACAACTTGAATGAAGGGGCTTTCCCGGAGGCACGATCATTGCAAGTGTGGCCTTGTTAATGTAATAAAAATTGCAAATTTAGCACATTCATCCTATACATATATTCTTTCTGAGGCCGACTCTTGGGATAGATGCTTTCGGGGTATCTAAATTAATTTGTGTATTTTTTCCTTTTGTAAAATGTGGTACTTTAAAAACTGTTTAATGCAATCAAAGTATCCTAATTGCAACTCTTTGCTTTAAACTTTGTTGACTTGGAACTTGAATGTGTACCGGCTTTGGAATTGTTTCATTCTGGCAACTTAATTTATGGTTCGGTCTAATTCAATTAGGTCATTCTGTATCTTAAGTCATTGCCCAAGATTATCGATTGTATTTGTTGTTGGTTTTAGTTTGTATTGTCGTGTCTTGAGGGCTTTGGCTGGATCTCTGTTGTGTATGTTGTTTTGTTAATATAGTTTCAGTTTATGTTATTAAAAAAAAAATTCTTTAAGATGGAATCAGATAAATTTAAAACTACGAACTAGGGATCAATTTATAATTTTTTTCCTTTAAATTTTACCCATATATATTCATGGGTTTTTTAACTGTTTATTCGAAAAAATTAAATTATTTAACAAAATAATCGTTTTTTTTTTTCTATTATTAAAGTAACCTAAGTCGCCATGTGAGATGACGACTTCATTTGAAGTCGCCATGTGAGATGACGACTTCATTTGAAGTCGCCATCTCACATGGCGACTTCTACAAAAATTATTAAAAAAACTATTATTTTTCGATGTCGCCATATCAGATGGCGACCTCATTTGAAGTCGTCATCTGACATGGCGACTTATACAAAAATTATTAAAAAAAGCTATTATTTTTGATGTCGCCATGTCAGATGGCGACTTCATTTGAAGTCGCCATCTGAAATGGCGACTTCCATATAAAATCTAAAAAAATATTATTTTCGGAAGTCCCCATCTGACATGGCGACATCTTTTAATTTTTTAAAAGATGTCGCCATGTTAGATGGCGACATTATATTAAAAAATAATTGTTTTGCCGGTGTCGGTATATAAAGACAGAATTTTTTTTTGTTTTTAAATATTGTCGCCATCTGAGATGGCGACAAAAAAAAAAAAAAATTTTATTTAATGTCGCCATTTTAGATGGTGACAATAATCAAATACTTTGTCTATAAAACTGAAATGTTACTCCTTTTGAAATATAACAAATTCTCTTCGGCTTTCGAACAAATTCTCTTCAGAATTCGTGAAAATTCAAATTCTCTTCAGAATTCGTGAAAATTCAAATTCTCTTCAGAATTCGTGAATATTTTCTCTGCAGGTATGTTGTTATACAAATAATTAAATTTCATAATATTATATATACTGTACTAATTTATTAAATTTGTGTTTATTTTAAGGTATGTCAATTAAAGTTTTGTTGTATTGGGGAGGCAATATATTACAAGATTCAGAATCTGTTAGATATGATCGTGGTCCGTCGAAAGGCATGACAATATCTCGCACTATTAATTATTTGCAGTTAGTGAACGACGTATATGATATTACTGGCATCTACCGTAACCAGTTCATTCTGAAAATATATTGTAAATATATATTTAGTGATTTTTCTGGGATAAAACAAACAATTTTTCCCGTTGACAGTGATTACAATTTAGCATGGGTATTGGATTCTGAACAAAATTATAGTTGTTTGGAGATGTATATACAAACAGAACGGATAGATTATGATTTTATTACAGAAATGCCAACAAGTGGTAGTGGTCCATTTGTAGTAGATACAGAAAGACCAACTACCTCTAGGATTCAAGATGATGCTCCTATAGTTGCTGACAATATTGTTCCCGAGCCATTAGCAGACAATTTTGTGGATTTTGGAGATGATTTTCAGACTGAACCGGAGGGAATTCCATCTGAGGATGAGTCTGATGACGATGAGGTTGATATTGAAGAAGTGCCAGATAATGTACCAGACACAACCACAACAAATACTCATGTCCTTTATCCAACAATTCCATTCTTCTCAATGACACATCCTGAAGTATTTGGAGACTCATTAGACATTCCAACAGGTAGATGGGGGAGTTACTACGACTACTCGAAAGGGGATATCCATCTAGATATGGTTTTCAAAAATAAAGCTCATTTGCAGGCAGCTGTAAAGGATTACTCTGTACGTGTTGCGAAACCGGAGTACCGCGTTGTCAAGAGTACAAAAACATTGTGGAAAGTGGTGTGCAAACACAGTACAGAAGATATGCCTTGTAGATGGTACCTGCGGGCCTCGTTGAAGAAAAAAGTTGGTTTATTCAAAATAAACAAGTATGGAGGTTCTCACACTTGCCTTTTGAGTGAGCTGTCGGTCGATCATGCAAATTTGGACAAAAACATGATTGCTAGCTTGTTAGTAGGAATTGTTCGGCGTGATCCAGCTTACAAAATAAAGTATGTAATTCAAACAGTGAAAGATAAATATGGATTTGAGATCTCCTATGCAAAAGGATGGTTTAGTTTACGACGTGCTGTTGAGAATGTGTACGGAACATGGGAGAGCTCCGTGAGGAAATTGCCTTACTATATGGGAGCTTTGCAAAAATGGAATCCCGGCACAGTTGTTGAGTGGGTTCACCTTGAAAATGCCAGACCAATAGAAAAGACTTTGAATTACGTGTTCTGGGCCTTCCATCCATGTGTACAAGGATTTCAGCATTGCCGCCGGTAATAAGTGTGGATGGAACACATCTGTATACGAAATATCAACATAAGATGTTGATTGCCGTGGCAATGGATGCGAATAATCAAATCTTACCTTTGTCATTTGCAATTGTTGACGAAGAAAACTTTGTGTCATGGAGATGGTTTTTGGAGATGATTAGCAAGCATATTGTGAGAAGATCTGAGGGTGGTGTATGTTTGATTTCTGACCGTCATCCAGGCCTCATTGCTGCAGCCGATTGTATTCCTGACTTCAAATCACCCCTTGGAGTACATCGATTTTGTTTGAGACATGTTTGTTCAAACTTTAATAGTCGCTTCAAATCCGTTCATTTGAAAGACTTGTGTTGGAGAGCGGGATCAGAAAATCAGGTCAGAAAATTTGATCGCATAATGGAAGAGATTAAACTTATAGAACCTAGGGCTTTTGATTACTTGAGTCGTATTGATAAGTGTCAATGGTCGCTTGCTCATGACGGAGGCTGGCGTTGTGGTATCATGACCACAAATATGTCAGAATGCATAAATGGAGTTATGAAAGGTGCTCGTCGACTTCCAATCACCGCCATTGTGCAATTAACTTTTGATCGTTGTGTGCTATATTTTTTCGAACGGTGATGTTCGATCGTAGACGTCTAACCGCTTCTGTTATCACAAGAGTACAAGCAGGACGTGGGGGGTAATACGCATGTTGTGTATTTAAAATCCGGGGAATGTTCTTGTGGAAAATGGAAAGAGTTCGGAATACCTTGCTCGCATGTGATCCAAGTGTGTCGAAAGTATGGCTTAAACGCTAAAACTTTTGTGAAGCCATATTACAATATGAATGAATATTGGAGCACATATCAAGGAGAATTCGAACCAATGTGGGGGGAGGAGCATTGGGACACCCCATGTTTTGAGTTATACCACAACTCCACTCTGCGAAAAAATAGAAGAGTAGGTCTAGATCGAACAACGCGCATTCCGAATGAGATGGACTGGCCAGAAGCCCGTGCAAGACGACAAAGTGCTTCAACTTCTCGAAATCAATAAATTTTTGAACGTGTAATTGATTGTATGTTTATTGTGTAAATGATTTTACGTTATTGTGACATTATTGTATGTTTACGTTACATTATTGTGACATTATTGTACGTTTAATTACGAAATTATTGTATGTCGATTGTATGCTCAAAGAACAAACATTTTCTCAAATTTAATATATTAAAATCGGTTACTATTTACAACATAATGATGACTTCACCGACGACGACGAGGAGCTAGATTTCCTCCCGTACCACAAGGAGGAGGATTTGTCTGTCTTCTAACTCTTCGTTGTTGAACGACTTCTTCGCCCCTTTCCCTTGCCACAGGTGTGTTGGCAGGCTCCTGTATTGGCGTCAACTGAGGGAATAGAACGGGCAAGACATCGAAAGGTGAAGTCCTAGCTGCATATGTCGCAAACCCAAGACTGACATCTGTACCCATGCTGCTGAACTGGGGTTGAGTGGACATGGGGGGATATGGCGTGAAGGGAGATAAATCATATGATTGTACAGGAACAGGAATATAATAGTCCGTACTCATATCTGGCTCTGTCCACGTGGATGGACCTGCAATATCTGTCTGCATATGTGCAGATCGACCTGCAATATCTGTCCACGTAGATGGACCTGCAATATCTGTCTGCATAGATGGACCTGCAATATCTGTCTGCATATGTGTAGATGGAGTGCCTGCATGGAACTGTCGTGTATCAACAGGCTGGACTTCATTGTATGGCGGGAAGTTTCTGTCTCGTCGGTCACGAGCCACTCGCACCACATTGTCGAACATAGTCCTGTGTTGCCTCATCGACTCTGTCGTAATAGGCACTCCATCAGCCAGATGTCGGTCATAGCTTGTAGATAACTGTTCCATCTGCTCAATCTGCAAAGTACAAATGTCCATATAAAATTTATACATCGAAACACAAATATAAAAATTAAAATTTCACGTAATTAACGTACCACATGCTGCCATGCCGGGCCATCACCATGTTGATATCCTGTCTGTACAAAGTATTCTTGACGCCCAATGTATCTACGTGTGACTTGTTCATACCACTCACTGTATCCGCCAACAACGTAGTAACCACCGTCAGTAAATCGTGGTCTGTCGACACGTAGATCATTTGCCCTCTCCCAGCAAAGTATGTGAGCTATATGCCTACTGCTCCAGTTTTTGTTGACGTTTCCCCTTCTACCAACATTATGCAATGCCTCATCCCCCGATGGTGGATCTTCTGGGATATCTTGTAGCATCCCAAATTGTCGCAGTACTCGATCAGACCGTTGCATTTCAACTATGTCGAAGAAAATCAACGGTCCCTTATATGTCCCCAACTCAGTGATTCCTTCAGTGTACTCATCAGGGTACGACTGCCAATTAAACTGCAAAACAACATTGCTTTTACATACTATGAAAAGAGTATATTTTTGTACAAATTAATTTAACAGCATGCTTACTTGAGTTACTGGCTGGTCATCGAGGATGTCCCTTATGATGCATATGGAATGACTCCCAGTTTCTGTAAAGATTAAATGACACGACCACCTGTATATATTCAAATAAATTATTAAATGCATTCACACATAAGATCAATTATAAAACAATGCATATTTGTACTACCTTACACCATATGGAGCAGAAGGTAACACATTGTTTGGGCCGACAATTATTGGTCCAATATCAGATCTATCACTACCCAATTGCGGAGTCAAACTTGGGATTCGTGACCATGCCCAAATCTCATTTATTGTAGTGACATCAATAACACAAGTTAGATTGACCAGAAACATATTTTAAATATTAAAAAAAACAAACATATTATTTACCTGTAAGAGTTGCACTGCACCACCTATAACTTTTTTCCCTTTCTCTGATGACGTGCACAACTCACGATATAAGTATGTCAATACAGCACTGCCCCAACTATATGTACTGGCAGAGTCGATATCCTCCAACTTTTGTAAATATAATAATCTAACAAAATTGCCTGAGGAATCAGGGCACATAATCCCCCCTAACATCAATAACGCACAACCCCTTGTGAACTTAACAACATCATATGTTGTACTATTTTCATCCAATGGATTGAGCAGCAAATGATTATGCAAAGCAACTAATTTCAAACGTGCGCCCTTAAGGTCTGTGATGGCTGGTAAGAAACCTAAATATGTATGGCAATATTCTTGTCAATCGGGTAGAGCCCTATCAATATCAATCCCCGACACTACGATGCCATCTACTGGCAACGCCCATATTACTGCAATGTCTTGCAGTGTGATGGACGCTTCTCCTGATCTAAAATGAAACGTGTGTGTTTCACGGCGCCATCTCTCAACTAAAGCCGTGATCAGGTGCATGTCAAGTTCAATCTTACCACACCTATAGATACCATAAAATCCAATAACGTGCAATAAATTAACAACACGTATATCTAATGGACACATATCCCAAAAATAGCTATCTGGGTTTCTCACACGAAGTATACTATCCATATCACCTGCCCATACATCATCAGATCGATGTGTAGACTGCAACGGCAAAAGATGTGTGTCAACCGGGCCTGGTTGTCTCATTTGATCCATCCTGAAATATAATACAAAAATTAACAACATTAATCTCAACATTACAAAAACAACCCGTCTGTTGCCCACCGCCGCCGGCCGAGGCCGCCGCCGCCGGCCGCCGCCGCCGCCGCCTCCATCCGAAGTCAACTTAAATTTTAATCTTTCACATCATAAAAATATACTCCAACAAGTAATATACTCCCACTAAATATATTAAAATCATAATTTATCTACGATACACAAATAACAAAATTAAAAAGCTTACCTTAAATATTTTGGAAATAGCTTGATTTTTGCAGAAATGTTAGGAAGAAAATTTGAGAACGAGCGGACGAAAGAATTTGCGGCGGAGAATTTGCTGAAGAAGAAGAAGAAATGAGAATGGTGCGTCGGCGTGTTGTGAGTTTAGGTTAAAAATTCATTGGTGTCGCCATCTGAGATGACGACACCAATAAATTAAATGGATGTCGCCAACTGAGATGGCGACATCAATAAATTATATTGATGTCGCCAACTCAGATGGCGATATCATAAAAAAAAATTTTTTTTGTTAAAGTGGCCATGTCAGATGGCGACTTCAATTGAAGTCGCCATCTAACATGGCGACTTAGGTTAGTTTGATAATAAAAAAAAAAAATCGGTTAAATTGTTAAATTATTTTCGAAAATCGAATATTTAATTAAAAAACCCTATATTCATATCTTGCTAGGAAAAAAATATTAATATATCATATTTGTTTGGTGACACGAATTTCATGAGCGAAGATCCGTCCATCTTTACATGACATATATCAATTCGCAAAGTATGACAAAGCAAGGTCACATAATAAAATTATGTGCCTTATATTTTTCCAAATCCATTTGTCTAAATATATTTAACAAAATACTTCCTCCCACCAATCATATCTTTATTTTTATATTTAAAAATTACTTTATCTCAAATGTGATTTGAATAGGACATCTCAAAGCTAATTATTTAGTATATATTGAAATATACAAATATATATATATATATATATATATATATATATATATATATAGCCATTTTCGTATCTTGCATGAACCTTGCAAAACACACGGCAGCCCAGAAAAGTAGAAAACTGAATCATGGGTTTAGAAAACCAACTGAGCGACTCAATAATAATCTACGGCGTCGTCATCATCGCCAAGAGCTTACGTTATCTCCACTCCCTCATCTCCAATGTGCTGCACACCGTCGGTCTCCTCTCTCCTCCCTACGACAACCACCAAGTCTACGACGTCGTAGGATCTGGTCTAGCCGGATTAATTCTCCTCTGCGAGCAACTGAACATGAACCGGGACCCAGTTCACCTAGATGGCGTCGATTGGGATTGCGTCGTGTGCCTGAACCGGCTGGGTGAAGGAGACGAGGTGCGGGAGTTAGCATGCGGCCACGTGTTCCATAAGGATTGCTTGCACGGCTGGCTTCATAACCTCAAATTCAGCTGCCCCATCTGCCGTCAGCCGTTGGTGCAGAATGATCGCGTGGATTGCACGCAGAGGCGCGTGACTAGAGACCTCCTTGCATGGTTCCCGTTTCAATGAGTCTGAAGTCTGATAACCGGTTAGTTCGATTCTACAGTGTGGGTATTGTCCTTGTTATAGATCCAAAGGGAGACACATATGTTTTTTTATGGTCTATATATGGGATCTTATAAAAATATATATATGTACGTGACTCATCGTGGATCATTTGATTTACAGCGTGGGTATTAAACTCGTTGCAGGATCGAACAAATCCTGCTGACCTAGTTGCTTCGTCTTCTTCTTTTTGCTCTTTTCTTCTTCTTATTCTGTTTTTTTTTTTTGTTGTTGTTATTTTTACCATTTGAGGTATATTTCATGCTATTTTGAAAATAATACGTGCCTTAAAATATAATGATTTTATATTTTACACGAGCTAAAAAATGATATACAATGTTTGTGACAGCAAACTAATTATTAGTGAGATTCTAATATATAAATAACAAAATATTCACAAGTACTTTGTCGATGAAATTGGAGTACGGTATTATGAAATTTAGCGAGGATGAATTACATGATACGATGAACGGACACTCTTAAAAATTACTCGATCTAATATTGGATACTTCTCGGACGTCGACACTTATTGGACGAGTGTCAGGCACGTAAAGTGGCGTGCCCTTCATTTTATTAAAAAAATAAATCGAACACTCGTGTTGGACACTTCTCTTAAAATTGGACACCCGTGTCGACATGGCAGATGTGCATGCCCGACATAGAAAGGACATTTTCAGGAGCTAAGTGTACAATTTAAAAAGTTTTTGATTATAATTAAATTTGGACGTGCTAGTTAAACTTTATGTTAATTGAAGTAATATAAATTTATTTTTATGGATTATACTATGATGATTTCGGTACATACATTTATTTATATGTATTTGAATTTATTAAAAGTATTTTTAGTGTTATCTTTTATTTGGACGTATTTGTTAAAATTTATGTTAATTGAAATAATATATAGTTGATGTTAGTATGAGTGATACTATAATGATTTCAGTTATATGCATTTATTTATATGCTTATTGAATTTGGTAAGAATATGTTTGTTGCTTTTACATTGTTTTAGAATTTAAAAAAATGTGAATTTTAATATTTTGTAATATAGTACATATATAATATATATAAAAATATATAGATGTGTCCTAAATGACCCGAAAATTTTGAAAATTCACATTATCATATTCATATTGTGTCAATGTTCGTGTATTCTATGTTATATGTCCAAGTTCCTTGGCCTTAAAGTATATATTAAAACATCTTACAAAAAGACAAAAAAACTAAAAGGAAAAACAAAGGACATGCAAGTTGAAGCAAACAGTTCACGACTGATTGAAATAATTATGATCATCACATTATTTGTGTAATAAGATGTATGCATGTGTAAGTGGACCACTTGCCATTATTGTGCGGCGGAAATAGTTCCAAGAAAAAAATTTGGTTAAATTATTTAATGATACGATAATATTGATAAAATTGATTGATAGGATATTTAATAATGTTGAATAAATAATAATATTTTTAGTTTAAATGGTAGATTAAAATTGTAAGCATAATTATATAATAAATTATTATTTTGTCTATAGATCCTTGTTAATTATATTCTTTTTAATTATTATAAAGTTTATTATTTTTAATCTTATTAATAAAATATTTGATAGAAATTATGATAATAAAATTAGTTATAAATTTTATTATTTTTAATATTATTTATTAAAATCTATTACTTTGATTAAAATTCCTTATTATTAATATTAATAATAAAAGTTTTTATTTTTACCAAATAATCACAAGTAAAGATTAATTATCCCACCATAAAATATTAATCCATTGTAAGTAATCATGATAACTAATTAATCATGTGATTATTTGTGCAATTAAAGGCACCCTAAGAATATTTCTAGTTTTAAGAATCTATTTCAATTTCAACCGAGAAATCTATTTAATTATTCGTATTTATTGATAAGTGTTGATGAAAAAATTATGTAATTTATTTTAAAAAATTGACTCTCATCACCTCTGGCCTCGCCGTTAGCAACGAATAATATCGGGCTGCCGGTGAAAATGGAATGGAATATATAGTCTAGTATAAAAAATAGACATTAGTGAGTTTCGTTTTTATGGGCCACACACATTAGGGGAAATTGCAAGGAATTGCTCTTTTGGGAAATTTTAATCACTTAAGTCTTGAGAAAAAACTTTAGTGCAAGAAAATCTAAATTGGGGAAACTTCTATTCAAATAGGTCTAATTTTCAAATCAATTGGGTGTTTTATTTGACTCTTTTACCCCTCAATGGTTAGGTGAGATTGCATTCTATTCCCTAGGCTTTTGTTTAGCTTACAAAATGGTCCCTATATAATATTTAATTATCTTTTATATCCTTATATTTAAAAAAATTTGGCATTTAACGTCTTCTTTTTACAAGTCCCCGTTTTTGCGATCCTTGGCACAAAATGGTATCAGAGCCTAGGTTTATTCTGGAAATACTATGATAATATCTTGAATATTAATTTGTAACCTATACGGAGGAGACAATTCAAGAAAAATATGGACCCGAACGTTTGTTCGAAGTGTCATTCTTACAGGTGGTATTTCCAGAAATTGGAAAAACTAAATCAAAAGCATATGACAGAAGCAAAACGCTTCAACCATAAGTGGAAACAATTACGAGGAACAGGTTTATGCACACCAGACATAAATCATTATAAGAAATTGGAAATGATGGCTAAGAGGCTTTATCGAGTAAACCTCAAACTTCAGTTCCAGTTAGCCGAGCTTCAGGAGGACGATCATCCTGAACACGAGGACGTTGTACCAGACCCCAATGATCCAACAGGGTCCGGACCGGATGAATAAGATGGGTGAGCCAACCTTTCGAGAAATCGAGTCAGATTCTTCTAAGATTTTCCAAGATCTTAGAGAGATCCAGAAGACAGTGCAGCGCTATGGATACCTTCAATACCATGTCCCTGCACAAATCCATCAGATCAGAGTCAGATGGAGATCATGATTAAACATCAGAAGGAGATTCTTGAGAACCTTCAAGATGTTCAAACCCGAGTGAAGGAGTTGGAGTCAAGGCCAAGTCCGACAGGAAGAAGGAACGGAGGATGGTTGCCACTCTCTTACGGAACATAACCCCTTTTACACCAAAAAGGGAAAGCAGAGGAGGTCCGGCGGCCTATGACGGAGACTGAAAAAATGATTGCAGTCCTACGAGGAGAACCATTACATCCCACAAAGTAATGGAAAGAATCAACCTGGAAGATCTTCATGATCTTGCTGATTCATTTGCGGGATTAAATCTCGTAGAAATCAAGACAGGAGAACTTGTACAAAGACCTCCACCACAAGAGAGCTTCGGGTCATACAATCCACCCGAAGGCGACCAAAGTATGTCACACAGGGATGATTTCACCTCAGCAACTTTGGATCCCCCAGTAGGAACAAGGAACCGTTCCCGAAGTCCAGATATTCATCAGACGCCATACGGGAAGTCACAGTTAGATCCAATCCATCCATATGGACTTATGCTCAACATGGATATTTTGGATTTCAAAAATAGAGAAATTCTTATTGATGAATGGGCTTCAGCAATGAGAATAGCAGCAGGAACACTTGACTTAGGCAAAGAAGGATTCATTTTACTTCTAAAAATGAGTCTGGAATGATCAGTCAAGATTGCCTGGGATCTTGGAGACCCAGGAACCAAGGAAGAAGTTTTAGCCGGAGAGTCCCTGAAAGATATCGTGGACAAGATGGCGAGATTCTTCAAAATCTGTTTCATCGGAATAAGCTACTTCGAGGGAATGGAGGAAGAAAAGGCTAAGAAATACAGACAAGCTCTAATTAGCCTGGAACTACATAACATCTGCTATGTAGATGAGTACATCAAACTCTTTACAGAGTATCGATGGAAGTCGAAGATAGCGGAAAAAGATGCAGCGGAGCTGTTCTTTGCCAAAATTCCGAGCCCATGGAGAGAAATGCTTATCCAGGAGTATACACCGCATGCAATTGAGACGGTGTCCAGGAGAATGTCATTTCTTAAAGTAAAACTGGCAGAGTGGTGCTATCAAGCAAAGCTCCAGAAAAATTTCAAGAAGCTCAGAGGAATCAACAAAATGGCTCATCTTTGTTGTACGGGAAATGATATCCCTACAATCATCGGGAACAACCCACAAAGGCGAAAGATGAAGAAGCACATAAGTCATCCATATGCCCAAAGAGGTGGTTCAAGAAGAAGTAGGTCTTCATGGAGACCTAGGAAGTTCTGGTCAAAACAGAAAGCCCGAAGTTACAGATCGGGGCAAAGATCAGGACCAACCAGGAGTAGAATCTCAGCGACAGGTTCTAATCAAGCAAGTTCTAGCAGGGCACCAACGAAGAGAACTTTCAGACGCACACCTACCCGTGCAAATGAGAGTTTCAGAGATTGTAACTGCTGGACATGCGGAGCAAAAATGACATATCTCTACGGATTGTCCAGAAAATCAAAGCCAAGGAATAAGACAGTTTGAGCATACCAAGGAATTTGAGGATGCTGTCTATTTTCAGGATTTGGTACAGGTGTTTTGAGGATATTCCCTCAGATGAAAGCATCTACGAAGAATAGATCTATTCTGAGGATGCAGGTGAATCTAGCTCAGAATCAGAGTGAAGGAGAGTTCCTTCAGCACGTGATTAGAGAAGAACCGTCCGGGTTTTTCTCGCATACCACTGTTTCTCATAAAACCCTTATGAGGATCATGAAAGAAGAGCAAAAGCTTCAAATGTATGATGGATTTACAATTGGAGCAATGAAAAAAACCATGGATATTATTGGTCTTCGTAGCAGGAAGCATCAGATTATCCATAGGGTAACAACAGGTGAATTTGCGATCCCAATGGAATTCACGGGAAACCAAATTGAGATGCAGTTAATCCCCTACAGAGAAATCCAGGAGATTAAGAACAAGGTCAAAAGAGAAGTTGCTAACACGCTCTCATGGATTCATATTGGAGTCATTAGAGTAATCATCAAGGCAACTTTCAAAGAAGGAATTGATTCGCCCCTCAACCTGGCAATCTTTGACAAGAGAATCCCGAACCTCAAAGATTCTTGTTTGGGAGCAGTGGCAGGAAATCTGTATGCAGGAAAGATGACCTTCAACATCTATCCGAGGATTGCATACAATTTAGGAGATCGAGACTTCAACAAAGTTATCACGCTTCATCAAGATTTTAAAAGAGAAGATTTGATGAAAGAAGGGAACAGGCCTTACTCGATCACCTACAAGGTGTCATACGCACTCTCGAATACTCATCATTCCGAGGTATTCTTGAGAAAAGAATTCATCGAAGTCCCCAGAATCTTCGAAGACTTCGCCAAAGCAGTATTGCCGGACATCATTGATACTCCGACAATAGGAGAAATCGACATGAGGATACAAGATCAACCTGTTTTGAATAGAAGTAAGAGCCTCGTGATCGAGCCAAGAAGGATGTCTTTCCAACGATAGGTTAATCAGCAACTATCCCGGGGAAAAACAGAAGGCAGACTCAAGCAGAATTCAGAAAGTTCCTGATGTATTCCAAACAATAGGAAAACTGAAATGCCCAGAAGGCTGGAGCGAAGTGCAGATAGTTTTTGATATCACTGAGAAGAACAATATCTTCCTCTGCGATGTCTTATATTATTTGCAACAACCTACAGTTGGCAAGTTTCACGGAAACCTTCAAATTGGTAAAATTGATCTCACCATTGAAGGCATTGCTGGACGGATCCCAGAACAGCTTATTCTAGGGATTGAATTTCTCGAGGAACATAAACCTTGGGAAAGATTGCAAGATGGAATGGAGTTCACGGTGGAAGGAAAAAGATATCGAATCAGATGACCACCAGTCCATTCTCCATATACATCTCCATTGGGATGTTATACGAGAAGTACAGGGCATAATATTTTGCAGCATACATTGACTCAGGAGCTGGAATATGCACTGTCAGGCGAAAAATCTTCCCCAAAGACGTTGGTGAGAAATTACCAGCCATTGCCGGAAGAGACTTTTCCAAACAGATCCTTATTCTTAATGAAGGAGTCCGAAGAGCGGAAATAATTATTGGCGGAGCAGGCGGAACCCTATGGTACAAAGTTAAAACTCCACCTATTTATTCCATGACACCGGCGCCGATATGATGTTATGAAATATTTTCCTACAAACATTCAAGCGGTTCACACAGGAAAACGAGACCAGGAGACTTATTTTCACAACCCTTTGTGATCATAAGATTATGGTGCAACGACTACGGGAGGCGTTTCACCGAAAATTCCCTATTAGTTTTCGCAACAAGCGTGGTGATGAAGGAAAACTTCGACACCCAAAGATGAAAGATCAGCGGAAATTTGGAGAGGTAATTCTTCAGTTCCGACAACAAGGTCCTAGTGAAAATGATTCTCAAACTTTTGACTGGGTTAATAATATGTCTTTCAGAGAGCAGGATGAGGAAAGAGTAACTCCAGAAACCCTGTTGCTACTGAAAAATGCTTTACGAGAAGAAGTTCCACAACCTGAATCTACCCTCGAAGAGCGAATTACTCTAGAGGATGTAAAAAGGAAGATTCGTAGGAACTTTAACGAGGATCCATTGGCATGGTGGAACAAAAATGAGCTCAGAGCTACTTTGAAGGTTAAAACTGGAAAAGAAAATGAGTTTGTTAGGTACAAGCCGATCCCCATGAACCAGGAAGATCGAAAGGATATGCAGATCATACTTAAGGAGCATCTTGGCCTTAAGTTAATCTCCGCAGGTATTTCTCCATACAGCAGCCCAGGATTTCTTGTACGGAATCATGGAGAAATTAAACGAGGAAAGGCGAGATTGGTGATCAACTATAAAGGAATCAACGAAATCTTGGAGTTCGATGGATATTTTATCCCAAGTAGAGAACATTTGGTAAATAGCATCAAGAATGCCAAAGTGTTTTCTAAATTCGATTGCAAGTCTGGGTTCTACCAGATTAAAATGGAGGAAGCAAGCAGAAAGTTTACAGCCTTCTCCACGCCCCAAGGTCATTATATCTGGAATGTTATGCCAATGAGATTGGCAAATGCTCCCCAGATATATCAAAGAAAAATGGATAATCTGTTCAAGGATTACTTCAGCTTCATGTTTGTTTATATTGACGACATCCTCATAGCGTCAAAAAATATGAAAGAACATCTTAAACATCTGGAAATCTTTTCAGACTTTTGTTACAAGGAAGGATTAGTGCTTTCCGAAAAGAAAGCAGTAATTGTTACAAGACAGATCGAGTTCCTTGGAATCGAGATCGACGAATCTGGAATCATCCTGCAGAATCATATTGTGGAAAAAGTACAGGGATATCCAGATGACCTCAAGGTTTTAAAACAACTTCAGAGTTTTTTAGGAGTTGTTAATTTCGCTGGAATGTTTATCAACAATCTAGCAAACCACAGGAAGGTGTTCAGTCCACTACTCAAAAAGGATGTTAAGTTTGAGTGGAATGACGATCATAGACAAGCTGTCAAACAGCTGAAGGAGGTTTGCAGGCACCTACCAAAGCTTGCAATACTTAAGGACGAGGATGAACTGGTACTATACACAGATGCCAGTTATCATTGGTGGGCGGCAGTTCTCATAAAAATTACACCAGAAGGAGAAGTGTCATGCAGATATTGCAGTGGGCTATTTGATAACAACGAAGTTATCAGATGGCACATCAACGAGAATAAGTTCTTTGCTGTTCGAAAGGCTTTTAAGAAATGGCCACTTTTCCTACTTGCAAAGAAATTTATCTTGAAAATAGATAATACGAGTGTCAAAGCCTTTTAAAAAATAAAATTGAATCAAAACCAGAAAATGCTAGAATTTTAAGATGGCAAGCTGAATGTCAATATTATGATTATGATATTGTCATTGTAAAATCTGATACAAATATTCTTGCAGATTTTTTGACGAGAGATGGAAGCAAGTGAAGCTAATTCCATCATCACGAGATCAAAGCACATCCGAGAAAATCTGGAGGAGCTAGACAAGAAGATCAACGGCCTGGTGATTAATTCTCAGGTTGCGGGTCAAGTACAGGAACTGGATCTCATGAAGGTCCAACAGGCTATGAAGGCTACCATGCAGGCTCACACCTGTTTATGGGGCAGTCTTTATATTCCCCTCCGACGGGATGCTTCATCGGTGAAGCTAAAGTCGTGTTTCAGAGAGCCGGGCTCATCAACCGGTGTGGAGGATTCAAGTACCGCCACTACAGGTCCTAGTATTGATCCTTTCGGGGAAGATACAGAAGGAAAAATTGATTCCAAGGAATCTGGGATATCGAAAGAATCAAGCCAACCCAGCACCTCAGGGGTTAAAGAGGGAGAGATTAATCTTAGGCCATCGGCAGGCAAATTTAAGGTTAATACTAACGAGAATATTGTTTCCCCAACTTCCCCTTTGCAGGAATATCAAAGATCATGGGAGAAACTTTGTACAAGAATGGGTATAATTCCTGGAAAAATTACAGCAGACTGGTCAGGAAAATACCCAAGAATGTGGATGCATCCTGGTGTCAAACCAGAAAGTGTTCGTGAGTGGTTTGATTTTGGCTGCCTAGCCTCAGTCTTTACCACAACACCAAGTTTTCCAGAAAATCGCAAAATTACCGGATTGGATCTCTGAAGGAGTGTATGACTCATGGCAAAATAATCATACACTGGGACGAGGAGATGTTTTGGAGCTAAAATTCATAACTGCAGCCCCAGAAATCACAGGAAAAGGCCTTCACCCTAGCTTTCATTTTGTAAAGTTACAAAGGCCTAACTGGAAGGCGATGGATCAAATAAAACCACCGCCCGAAGGAACAACACTAGTTTCCCCGCTCACAGAAGATGACATTACAACCAGAAGAGCTTGGGGATTATGGGTCTGTTTCACGGAGATGGACAAAGTCAAGATTCCGTTCAAAATATTCCGGAAAACAGCGAACGGATCATTCATGGTTAACGCCATGACAAGCCATACTACAAAATTTGCCGAGGACATCTTTGAAAAGAAGAGGCAGATATTATGGGACAACAAGATTCCGGCAACCAAAGAAACTAGCCGGAAGTTCTGCGACATGGCTCATGTGGGAAGATGGCAGGACTACATCTGCCCAAGCTGCCCAGAGCAGAAAGAGCCACTGTTCGGGAAAGGATTCCCTGTCAAAAGGGACCAAAAGAAAGAGGACAAAGCAGGACCAGTCAAACGTGGAAAATTCCCACGTGGACTGCAAATGCCAATTTTTAGGGACCACAGGGAGACAAGAGCTATGTGACTCTGACGAGGACCACTACCATTTGAAAAAGAAAACAAAATGGTAGGACAGCTCTTCGGCCGAAAGTCGAAGGGACCACAAGATACCAAACAAGATAGAAGACGCATGCAATGATGTCTGATTATTAACAAGACTTGAAGTCCGGACTTCACATCCACCTCCAGACTTCTATAAATACCAAGGCATTCAGGAAGCTAAGGACATCAAAAATTCTCCATAGTTTTCTGAGAAATAAATTTAGAGTATCCAAGCTTTGTAATATTTCAACTTTCGTAGCTTGGTAAAATTTCTTTCTTTCTTTTGTAATCGTCTGTATTATTGTTCTGTTTGTTTCAAGTTTATGTGTTCTTGAGTCGAGCCTCATCTATATGAGAGGCTAAACAAGTCTGTCTCCTCCCAAAAGGAGACGTTTTAATGTAATAGATATTATAAGTATTCCAGAATAAAAATAAGGCTGTTGCCCAGCTATCTCCCAGATTTCTTTAACTCTTTTTTTATATCTTGATTATACCTTACGCCCTAAAGTAGGAAACGAATTACGGATGTGCTGTGCGGTTTCTGAAGGAGTCGGATAACTGGCAGACTAGCCTCGCCCGGGTGCTGAGGTTGAATGGTGAGGAGCCATTCGTAAAACAGTCTGGAGGCAGTAAGTTTTCGACTGGTGGCGTTGCGACCCACCTCACCCGGTGCCGTTATGGTCAAAATGGTATATTTCAGTTTGCTAAAATTTTATTGTAATACGGAAGCATGTTGGGCTTTTTATTGTTTTTTAACATGATCTTCAAATCGGGTTGTGAATTATAATTAGAAGATTGTTACATGAACTGTGAGTTTTTTGCAAAAGTATGCTCTTGGGTTCGCCCGAGATGACAGAAACTGAAGGATCTCATGTTCATAAATGCTACTGTTTCATGAATAAAAGGATAAAGAAGATGATAAATAGTATATAGATGCTTATTTGTTCTTTAAACATTTTCGTAGGGTTGAGAATGCAATTTTATTAAGAGTTGGTGGGAACATGTGGACCACTTGGGACCACATTGACCACATAGGGGTTTTATAGTCATTTCAACCAAGAATGGACCTAAGTGAACTAATGTTTTTTAACTAGACTATGATGAATTAAGTTTCAGGAAAGGGTACCGGCCCGCAATTTTCCCTTATATTTAGCTTATCATATATTAAAGTTATAGCTTTTCCTCATTACCAAACATAAATGGACTTTTTTCAGTAAGTTATCGTCATTGTTATTCATTTTAAGGCCATTTTTTTTCCAAACGAGAACGGTTCTAAAAATGCCTACTCAAGTGGGGTTCCAAACCGTAGCTTTGGTTTGGTTTCCTTCAGGTTTAAAGAAATCATGCTTATGTTAGCAGTTATCGAATTATATTTATGTCAGGATACAGATTCCAAGTAGAAATTGTGTTGATTTCAAAGGAGGTATATAATCTGCAATATTGGATTTCCTTTAATTAACTAATCCAGGATGAACAATAACAAGAGGAAATTTATCTAGAATCTGTCCACGAAACAGGAAATGCCTTAACATTGCATTTAACCCCCACAATATTCCATAAAGATCGCACTAACTTTCCCATCTTTAAGTTAACTTTATCTTCACCGAATTAACAGATTATCGATATTTATTAAGGTTTCTTTTTTACATTATATATATAGCAAACATGTTTTCATTTTTGGTCTCTCTGTATGGTGTTCTAGCTTCTTCATCTGTGTGTGTTTTTTTTGTTAATATTTTTTGGAATGGATTGTGCCGAAAATAAGAACAACTCTACTGCTATCCCGGAAGCATTCCGTGGCCTACGGGTGCTACTTGTCGATAACGATACCGCAACCTTGTTAAACACAGCATTAATCCTAGAAGGCTATTCCTACAAAGGTACATTTTTATTATAAGTCTATATTACATCAGATTCCTAGATATTATAACGGGCATAGGAATTTTGACGAGAGTCGACTATACTAGAAAATAATCTTATTCTTGTTTCCTTCCAGTTACAACTACTGAACTTGCACCAGTGGCACTATCCATTCTCCAAGAACGTAAAGATCGGTTTGATCTTATCATGGCTGATTTCGACATGCCAGAAATGGACGGTCTCAAGTTTATGGAGAGCGTACAGCTAATTAAGGACTTTCCGATTCTATGTAAGAGGTGGACTACCTAGAAAATAGCATTTTTTTTCTGAGACTTTCTGCAAAATCTTAGGTTTCTGATAAAAGTGTATTTTTAGTGATGTCTTCTGAATTAAAGAAGGATGTGGTGGAAGAAGCCATGGCTAAAGGGGCATGCTTCTTTATTAGAAAACCGGTTTCCTCGGGGAAACTCAGGGATGTATGGCAGCATGTTTACAAAAGGAGAAGACATGAATATACCAAAGATGATCAAGAAATGAAACTCAGAGTGAGAAAACGAACGAGTATGTTGATATTAGTAAGGGATGTCCCGTTAGTGAACAGACAAACGAAGACGTGGGGTTCGACTATCAAGTTGAAAACAATCTTGACAACCTAGACGATGAAAAAGAAGGAACTAAATTGTCAAAAATCTGCATAAAAAAATCTCAATCTACAAAAAATGATGAATCAGAACTCAAAAGAAAAAGACCAATGATGGCCAGCAAGGACTTTGAACAAGAGAATTCAAGAAATATGAAGCTGCCTTCTGCAGGTAAAGGGAAGAAAATGAACTTCATGGAGCAAACCCCTGAAAAGTTTGCAAGCTTGAGCTCGACTCCAAAACTTCCGCTCAAGTTCAATGAAGATATCAGTGCAACAGGAGAAAAAGGTACATAGTTTGGATTTTCCTAGTTTCGATATCATGTTATAAGTAAATGAATTTTCTTCCTTCACACTACTTTGTTAGTTTCCCTTATGCGCGATTCTGAAATGTGCCCTGAAGCTGAAAGAATACAAGGGGTGACCAGGGTGACTAATTCTGAGGAATTATCCAACAAATTTAAAGGGAAGCTAAATTCTAGTTATCAAGCGCAGGAGCCACCTGTTCATGCTACATCAGAAGATGAAGATAGTTATTTCACAACAATTATGGATTCGGGTCACTTCCCCACAACGTTTATGAGTTTGCTTCAAGAAGCAAATATCAAAAAGGGGGAAAATCAATTCCAAACAATAGATGATACAACGGTCGAACTTAGTGAAATACAGACAGATACGGTCAATTCCAATGTTCAACCTACTGCAAGTGATATTGGAAATTGTTCTGAAGAGATAAGCCCTCCGATGGGGAATTATACGCACCAAGAAAAGACCAAATAGTTCAGATTTCAAGAGGAAAATCTACTCTACCAGCTTTACTTTTAAAATCACTACACTGCATCATTCATTAGTCGATCCCAACTAATTGGAGACTTAGGATTGTATGGATTTGTAACAGATGACAACAAAATGGAATCGCATGCAGAAAATTGTTCTCTTGAGTCAATTGTGAATCTTGGGACAACCAGATATAGATCCATCGCTCATCTAAATTAGTAAGAAACAAGGATAGATGATTGTAACATGACATTTTCCCACGATGCCTCAGCATAAGTTGATCGATTCCAGTACTTCTACCTTCCATTAGAACTTAAACCATCGGTTATAGAATCGAATGTTGGAGGTTATAGAATCGAATCATTGGTTGGAGAATGTATTTAGACTAATAATGCAACAAAGGAAGAACCTTCACCTTTAACAAAGAGAGAATAATCTGATTTGATTGAGTAAACCCGTGCATGATCAGAGCATTACAAAGTTTGGAATACCATTGTCTAGATGCCTGTTTTAAACCATAGATCGATTTGTGAAGTTTGCACACTTGCTTAGGACGTTGGTGACGTAACTCGGCAGTGTGATAACCTAACGGTAGATCCATATAAACCTCTTCAAACAAATCTCCATTCAAAAAGGCATTATGAACATCCAATTGATGAAGATGCCAAGAATGTGAAGATGCTAGTGCAAGCAAAAGTTTAATAGTCACTAACTTGGTTACTGGTGAAAATGTATCAATGAAGTCAATTCCTTCGCGTTGGTTATAGCCTTTAGCAACTAAATGAGCTTTGTGGCGTTCAACCGAACCATCGGATCGCAACTTGAGTTTATATACCCATCTGCATCCAATTGAGGTAAATACCTTCTGGTAATGTGACCACAGACCAGGTGTGATTTTGATCCATAGCTGTGAGTTCATCTTTCATGGCTTGACACCACTATGGAGATTTTACAGCTTGGTGATAAAAGTGTGGTTCAGAATGTAACGACCCAGATAAAGTAAAAGCTCGAAAAGAAGTGGATAAAGAATCATATGAAATGGACTTCGAAATATGATGAGGACTTGTTTTCTTTGGAGAGGAAACTGATGAAGTGCTTTGAGAAACAATGTTGCATTGATAGTCTTGGAGATATGCAGGTGGGCGAGAGGATCGGTTTGGTCGGATTGTAGGAAGTGGAACTGGGATAGAAATAGGAGATGAGGTAGGGACATCTAAAGGTAAATCGACCGGGACAATAGGACAGACAAGACCAGGAAAGGGATCAGGAAGACAATCTGGAGATATGATTGAATGAAAAGGAAATATATGTTCGTGAAATATGACATCTCGAGAGATAAAGATCTCTTTGGATGTAATGTCATATAATTTATATCCCTTTACACCAGGTGGATAACCAAGGAACACAGACATGCGAGCCCGTGGCTGGAATTTAGTTCTATGTGAAGATAAAGTAGATGCAAAAACAAGACAACCAAAGACTTTGAATGGGGAATAATCAACTGGCTTGTGGTAAAGCAACTCAAAGGGTGATTTTTGTTGTAAAAACTTGGAAGGGGTTCTGTTTATGAGGAAAGTTGCTGTCAAAATGCATTCGTTCCAGAATTGTAAAGGAACACGTGATTGAAAAAAGAGTGCTCTAGCAACATTTAGAAGATGTTGGTGTTTGCGTTCGACCACTGAGTTTTGTTGCGGTGTGTTGACACAAAAAAATTGATGTAAGACGCCCTCTTGAGCAAAAAAATCAGTAAATAAGAGCTCTTTGGCATTGTCTAACCGAAATTTTTTAATTGGAAGATTAAATTGCCTTTAATCATAGAGAAGAATCGTGGAATGAGAAAAAGAGCTTCGGATTTTTGTTTCATCATGTAAACCCAAACAAATCTAGTACAATCATCTACCAATGTGAGAAAGAATCTATGACCAGAATATGAAGATTTATTACATGGCCCCCAAACATCACAATGAATGAGTTCGAAAGGAAAAGATGATTTGTTATTACACGAAACAAAAGACAAACGTTTTTGTTTAGCAAGAGGACAAATGTAACACGGCGGACTCGGCTTGGTGCTTGAGAGATCACAATGTAATTGTGATTTTATTGACTCTAAGTTTCTGAAAGAAGGATGTCCCAGTCTACTATGCCATAGATGAGTAGAAACTTTGTTGACGGAAGAATAGTGTTGGATGCGAGCATAGGATTGATCAAGAACAATTAAGTCTCCTATTTTGTTACCCTTGCCAATCATCATCTTGGATGGAAGGTCCTGGATAAGAAAATGGTCAGGGTAGAATATGACGTTGAGACTTGAATTTTGAAGAAGAGCAGTAACAGAAATCAGATTGAATTTAAATTCTGGCACAAAGAGTGTATTGCGAAGGCAAAGATGTGGATTAATTTGAACCCGTCCTATGGAATGAACAAATATATTGGTGTAATTGGGAAGAGTGACAACAGAATTTTGTATAGGAGTGAGAGAAGTAAACAAATGACGATTGGAACAGATATGACTGGAGGCACCCGAGTCCATGATCCATCCATTATCAGAGGATAAAAAATCACTATTAGATACAGAGAAGCATGTACCGGCATGAAAAGCTGATCCAATTAAGTCTGAGGATGCGTTGGAGGGACCTGTAGAAGTCAGGTGGATGTTGAATAAATTCATAAGTTGTTGATAATATGCTAACAAACTAACTAATAATCTAATCTTACTAACTACAAATCAGCCTTACTAACAAAACTATCTTATCTTAACAAACTATCTGATAATAACACTAACCTATTTAATGATTTTCGAATGTACTTTAAGAATATTTTTCATTCGGATGAATAAATTATTATGATACGAAATATATATTGGAAGAACATCAGTACCTCCTCAATGTAGTCATCACTCAATTCAATCAGAGATAAAGGTTACTAAGTTGTTTCAAACTCAAACATAGAAGTAGAAATTGTCACCATTTAGTGATTTTACAAGCACATTGCAAGCATATATTCACAGCATACTAATTAGAGAAGTAAAGGCAAAGCTACAACAATTTCTGGATAACAGGAGTAGAACAACTGTTTCTAAACCTGGATCGCGCTGTATGGTTGAATTTAAAATTCAATGTCTTCTTTGAGTATCCATGTCTTCAAGTATCGAGTTCGAGCCGTGAGCATTGGCTTCCGAATTGTGAGAATGGATATACACACTCTCAAGTTCTGATGGAGTTGCAGAGAGACGGTTAGCATTGTTCGATGATGATCGGTTTTCAGTCTGTGACTCGGCCAGCATGTTGAAGTATGCATGAGGCGCCCAGCCTGCGTATCCCAAACATTAGATTAAAAATAGCTTTTCGATAGGCAGGACATACACGCAGGAACAGTTTTTACTACAGTAGATGTGACATAATCATCATGCAGTAAGAAATGTTTTTTTCAAGAACTATGTCAGATTCAAGAATTATGCTGCCGCTTTGACTAATGCTAAGATGAGAAGAAAAATACCGTCTACATCATAAGGTGGTGGAAAGAACTGCAAGTAACAGAATGAGGCCACTGTCAACCCTGCGTATTGAGAAATTCCCACAGAGATACGGTTATATGCAGAAATAAAATTTATAACAAGGAAATTAAACTTGGGAGTAGTTGCATTTTCATATTTTAAGTACCTAGTAAGCCTCCAGCAAACACATCTTGCCAATGGTGCCAATAATCATCAACTCGTGAAACACCAACTAATGCCGCTAAGAGTAAAGGCACAAAGATGATGCAGAGCTTTGCAATATGGCCTCTACGATCAAACACTCTAATTTTACCCGAGAAGTACCAGGCAAGGAAGCCAAGACCAGCAAACGACCCTAAGAATACGATAATCCGAGATGCCATTAAGCTCCTTTACATCGCGTGAGAAACCGAAACTACAGTATATAGCTTTCTGTTCAGGTCTCAGTTCTCACTAGTTAGAAACCGAGGACAACAAACAATAAAAATCATGATAGATTAAGAATCTGACTGAAGTTGAACATAAAAAAAAGGTCCAGCTGTCAGAATCAAGAAATATTCCGAACCAATTTCACTCCATGTTATGGTAAAATTAGGGATGATGTTAGGTTTTCAGTTAGCTGCAGAGTTATTTACCTGATTTGAGTTGATTGTCAAAGTAAAATATCAGTAAAATGGCCCGTTCATTTACTTTGATTACAAAGGTCTAAAGAACAGCCGTGTTTCACAAATTCCTCCATATCCTAGGTCCAGAGGTATGATCAGACACAAAGATTCACCAAATTCAGTACCATTTCGCTCGCCAAAATGCCCAGGATGCCATAATGCATAATAAAATCTCAGATATCCTCCCACAGTCAAAATCACATTTTCACTTTGAGTTAATTAATCAGATGAACTGTCAATCATTAGGATTCACAAAGTAGGTGGTTTCTCCAGTATCATTATGGAGAAACATATGATACTTCTCAAAACAGCGGTGCAAATTTTACGGAAAAAAGGGAGAATCTGCGTTGTTTCCAGATTAGCAAGAAAAACACAGAGCTGAAGCAGCAGAACTGTAGCAGTAAGGAGAAAACTTCAAGGTTGACTTGTTAATACACACATGTACACGAGATATTGCAAGGTTTCATTTATCTTATCAATTAGAAGATATAAAGATGGAGACTTTTTGAAGGATAAAAAATAATTAAACAAGTAATAAGTCATTAGAAAAGACAGTATACTCACATGAAGTGTGTCCACTTGGAAAACTTTTGTGCCCTTCTTTTATAACGCTTTTCAATCCTGTACACTGGACATTCCTTGTGATATTGTGAAAAACCTGTCCACCAAATGCAGAGGTGCCATTACTTAACACTGCTAGTACAAACGCCCATATGACAAGGTTTTGGCCCTAACGGTGAACAGAAAAAAACAGGACTTACCCCTACACCATCTGGAAAGCAGCGCCAAAAGAAGTCTGGTCGAGGTCGACCGACAGCATCTTTGATTGCATCAGTAAGAACACCAGTTATAAGTACAGAAAACAGCAGGCCTGACAGTGTACACAAAGAAATGACATGATTGCACTTCCATAATCATCATCTAAGCAGGTAACAAAGAAAAGGACGTGATTAAAGAAAAGAGAGAATCATACCCAATATAGCCTGGTGTAAATCATAGACATCTCGCCGAATAAAGTAAAAAGTGATGATGACAGTGAGAGGGAACACTACGGCAATTAGCTTTATTACATAAAAGAGCAAGTGTTAATCAATTCTTGAGAGGATACCAAAGATATCACCTCTTATCATCATATCTAGACACAACAGATACAAAGATTGATTTGTGATATAACATACCGGAACAGCCCAGAAGGGAACGGTATTATCTTTCAAAGGGTATTTCAGGTCTGTCATCATATCCTCTCCAACAAATCGATAAAATGGATTAATCACATTAAGAATGATTTCAATCACCACAAGCAGCATGAGAATAAGCCAATCATGCATGTGAAACCTGGCCACTCTGGCTCCATGAGATCTTATAGTATGGGCACCCAACTGAATCTCTGGCATTTTGACCCCCTAAACATAGTAAAGTATATGAGATGTCAGCGGTACACGATCGAACAATAGTAGGAAGAATCTTCAGCATATAGAAAGTGAAAGGGCGTGAATCAAACAAAAAATATGTAAATAAATTTAACACCAGACAGCGAAAAATCTAAAATAACACTATAATAAGGATAAAAGAGTAACAATGCCCCATAGAAATTTTTATGTAATACACACAGAATTAGCCCTACCAACGACTCATATGAAAGCTTTTCCATAATTGCATCCAATACCCCACAAACATTTGCTAACAGGCCATTGGTATTCAACTTTTTAATTTGCACATAAGTATATTTATGGTCTCTAAAACTTGAAATGTAGCAGTGTTTGGAACATGTATACGGTATCCATAAACTCAGCGAGATATGCATTCTGCGGTTCACTCTAATTCCACAGTCCCGTCACCCAGGATAGCATGTACTTACCACCACTTAAAAAAGAGTTATTTGACACTGAACATGTCACAGTTTTTTAAATACAATCGTATGAAAACTGATGAAAATCATTAAGAAAGATCCTAACGCACAGAAAAAAGCTAACGAAGAAGCTTATGAAAACCTCGTACAAACACATGGAAAAGTATTTCCACTTTTTCACCTACAAGGCTACAACTTCCAAGATCAGCATCATAATGACTTCTCTCACATCAGAATATTGGGGCAATATGAATAACTTTGTAAGGGTTTACTATAAACTTTTCTAGCAACTTGAATGAATTATTTCATTAAACAAGTGCAAACACGAGGTAGTTCGAAATAGCCCATTGTGCATACCCTCGCTTGCACCGGCCCCTTGTCCTATGAGCTCGGGCATGACAAAATGGTATGAGAACCGACCATGGGGTGTTATTGCCGCAAGAGTCCTGATGATTGTTTATGGATGGAGGTCTCAGAAAATGAAGGGCGCAATCAGGACATGTGTCCAACAAGGTTGATTGTAATACCCTTTCCTTGTCGATATATGAGGGTAATATGAATGAGTTTATGAAGATGTATAAGCCTCTTCTAGTAACTTAGATCAATGGTTTTGTAAAAACAAAGGAGAAGTAATTGCTAGGAAAATCTATTGTCTCGCTTGCATGGCCACCAGTCCACCACCCCAAAGGGCAAGGACGGGACAAGCATGTTCTTCTTCTATATTGTTCAACTCTTAACTAATTATAAGCTACACTAACCCTAGTCATGTCACTACTTCAAATTGTAAAATCACAGTCTACGAACACCAACATTTAGTCAACCAAGTCAAAACACAGATTTTACATTGCATTGAAATTTAAAATTTGACAATTATGAGATAATAAATAAACGAGTTACATATTTGGTGTTGGTATATTATATGAGTATCATGGTCCCACAACCATAGGTCAATTGGTAACAAAAAATCATAAATGACAACGAAAATATATTGCATAAATAAATATATTCTTGTTTTTTTTTAGAATATATATTCTTGTTTTGGTACACCGTAGTTCCGTATCCAAGCCATAAGAGCAAGCGGAAAAGTGATATTAAAATAATGTACGTAGATCACATGCGATAGCAGAAGATTGCTTTCAAAGCTTCGGAATCCGAGACATTTCATATGCAAAAACAGAGAATCAGCATCTGGTTATAATAAGAATAAACTAGCTGCTATACGAATTAACGCATAATGAAACGATGCTCGGCGTAAAAGAAACCGTAAGAAAACCAAGCAGATTTCTGACTTTTTCCAACAAATTGTTCGAAAAATACATATTTGATACTTCACTTGATTGAGTTCAGTCATAGTTCGGAATAAACCTAAATTAAATGCAACGATCTGAGACGCAAATCGAACTATAGAAATGGAGAATTACAAACCAATCTTCAACTGAAAAAAGCTCATCGCAAAAGCAAAAGGAAGCAATCGATGTTATAATCTAGCCGAAGATAAAATATCAGATCCACAAATATTTTATCACAGAAGACAAAAGCTTAACACAAATTTTTGAAAACGAAAAGGAGATAAGAGAATGTGGATTCACCTGAAGAGCGTATCACTGTCACTGTCAGTATTGCGTGTCGAGAGAGTGAGAGAGAGAATCCAAATTTTCATGAACTGATAATTCTGTTTGTAATTTCAAAAAAAGAAGAAGAAGAACGTAATAGAACAAATGATACAAGGAGGATCCAAGCAGAGAGGTTACACGTTCACCGAATCTGCTGTGCCATTTGCTGTATGTTTTGGCTTTTTTGTTTTGGACCGTTTGAATGAAAAAAGAGAACGAACGCATGGGATAACGCAGTGGGGGCCAGGCCAGGGCTTCGTCCTCTTTAGTAAAGACAGAAAGTGCACTCCTAAATTAGTGTATTTTAAATTTCTCATTCGAATTTTTTATGTTTAAATAAAAAATTGTTATAGATATTTCAAATTCCTCTTTCTTTTTTTAATGCATTTCCTTTATATTTGGATGGATTTGAAATAACAACAAACTACATATAATTTTAAATCCATTAATTTCAAATCATTGGACTATAAATCATTTCCTTTAAGTCAAATCCTTACTTTCCAGATGCAACCTAACTTCTTACTAATCCACACTTAATTTAATAAATACACTTTTGTTATGAAATATTTTGATAAAATAAATATAAATATTATTATTTATAGAGTAAGATTTTCACATAATTACGTATATTCATTGAAATATTTTGAATTGTCATCTATATGATTTACTATATTGTGTAATACAAAATAAACTAAATAATATTTTACAAATCACACTTTTTCATTTTTCTTCAAATGGAAGATAAAGGTGTAGCGACATTAATTTCACTCATTTAATCATAGTTAAATAAAATATTTCTTATAACAAACAACAAATACAAAAGTGTAGCCGATACATAACATAGCAGACTAGTTAATTAAATAATATAAAAAAATTTTTTTTAAAAATAAAGTAAAAAAAGGGTTTACGTTTCTATCGCGAAACATGATCCATGTTCACGTTTATTGAAAACGTGAATTGAGTTCGCGATTCTTCATTTTAAATGACAGCACCGTTTAAAAAATGTTTGGAAGAAACGCGAATCTGCGCGAATCAGATTCACGTTTTATTTGGAAGAAACGTGAACCAGCTTCAAGTTTCTTTCAAATGCTTTTTTATTTAAAAAAAATGTGTGGCTTACTAATGGTAAATTTGGCAACATGTTTCTAATGCTTATGAAGGAACTTTTACAGCTGTCGAAAAGTGTAATACTTACCGACAGCTGTAAAAGTTCCTTAAGAAGCATTTGGAACTTGTTGTCAAATTTCTCAATGGTAAGCCACACATTTTTTTTAATAAAAAAGTATTTGGAAGAAACATGAAGCTGGTTCACGTTTCTTCCAAATATTTGTTTGGAAGAAACCAAATATTTTTTAAACTGACGCTGTCATTGTCACGTTTTTTCAAGAAACTTGAACTGTGTTTGCATTCACGGTAGAAACGTTAACTTTTTTTTTTACTTTATTTTTTAAATTTTATTTATTTAATTAAATTAGCCTAACATAGCAATCGACGTACTCAGTACATTTTATAATGGATTAACTAGCACAGTGTGGTGTGTGTGGTATTAGCTAAGCATTTCCATCAAATTGGTCTTTAAATAAATATAGCGTCGTCTGAAGATAGGTTTCGAATTGTGGTTTTTTTGTTTTAATAACTTTTGTTAAATAAAAAACATTTATCAATTATTGCACAAAAGTTTGTTGTAGATATGAGAAACAATATATTAATATGTTAGAATGTTGTAAAATTAATTAAATAAATTGTAAGAATCATCAGGTAAATGTAAAATAGATTTATATTTTAAAATATGACTTTTGATTACATTTGTAATTTCGAAAAAAAATTTAATTTATAAAACCAACGGAAATATGTATATGAAAGAGTTTTTTTATTTTATTTAAAAAAAACAATATTATGAATTGATATATTGAAGTGTTTAGTAAAAAAATTATCATAAAATTAGTTTACATAATTAATGGTGATGCTACGAATACAAAGAAATATACTTTAGTTTACGACTTTGTATAATGTAGATATGTAATTAAAATTAATGATGAATGATGATTTGTAGGTTTATTTATTTTTTAAATAATATGAACAATAAATATATTTATCAAAATATTCAAATAAGAAATTTTTATAGTAAAACGGTTTGAGAGGACCGGGGTTGTGAAACCCGGCTCCTCGTTAAAGCAGGGCCGCCTTAATTGGAAAACAGCTGGCGACTGGCTTAGGTGTATAAAATCAACCACCTTCAACGGAGTTGGATTTCTTACCCTTTAAGCTTTCCTTCCCACTTTTCTCCTGCCATGGAGGCCCCATCACCAGCACCGCCTCCTCCTTTCTCCACCCCCGCCGCCTCATCGACCGTCGTGGCACCTCCAACTTACCCAGACTCCGTTTCCTCCTCTCCTCGATCCCGTCTCACGGATTCATACGATGCCGACGCTCCTCCTACCGCCCAGCCGCAAAAGCTCCGCTTCATGTGCAGCTATGGCGGTCACATCATTCCCCGCCCGCACGACAAGACCTTATGCTACATGGGAGGAGACACACGAATCATCGTTATCGATAGGCAAACCTATCTCTCCGACCTCCACCACCGACTCTCCAAAACCCTCCTCCACAACCAGGAATTTTCCCTCAAATACCAGCTCCCTAACGAGGACTTGGATTCATTAATCTCAATCACCACCGACGAAGATCTCGAAAACATGTTCGAAGAACACGACCGCCTTAATAATACCAGTGGAGGTTTGAAACCGGGTCGCCTTCGTCTCTTCTTGTTTCCAAAATCGTCGAGTATAGAACAGATTCTCGGCGAATCCGCTTCTACTAAATCGGAAGACTGGTTTCTTGACGCTCTCAACGGGGGAAAAGCAACTGCAAGTGATCGTGGCTCGGAATCTTCTTGGGTTAACTGCTTACTGGGATTGGATGATGATTTATCCGGAAAATCCGGCGTCCCGAAGGATGTCGAAGCCCAATTGGAGGGTAAAAAAAATAGTGTTGATGGAAATGGGAACGGCAATAGTAATAGTGTTATTAATCAGGATGTGCATTACGTGCCGGATTCTCCAATGCTCGAAACATCTTCATCTTTTGGGTCCACTTCCAGTTCTCCTTCAATGGTGAACTTACCGCCGATAAGGGTGCGCGTGGAGGAGAATTCAAAGCCAGGTGGGGTGGGAATCGATGAGCATTTTCAGCATATGACTGTTGGAGTTGGAGGCAATGCGAATTTAACGCCGAAGGAGCGGGAGGAGGTTGGAGGATTGGTGGCTGGTGCACTGGTTTCTGGGTTTCCCGTAGTTGTTGGTGGGGAGTATGTGAATCGGGTGCAAGCTCCGTTGCAACCGCAGCAGATTCCTCAGTATCAGCAGAAACAGGCTGGTGCCATTGATTTGGCTTCTCCAGACTCAGTTTCAAGGTACAGAAACGAAAGAGCTATCATTCAAGAATCTTTAACATGTATTTTTATGTATTTGTTCCTATGATTGCTTGTTCATTGACGGAGTCGAAATTATCTGAATTTGGATTGTTAATGGCTTAATTGGTACAGTGAGGGAAGCATAACGAATCCATTGCCTTGGCAGAGACAAGCTATTTATCAAGAACCGGTTATACAAATTCAATCTAGAAACAACATGGTCAACATCAATCAAGTTGATCTAGTGACAAGGGATCAAAATAATAGCACACTACATATGCAACCTCAAGTTCAAGAATCCGGTTATGTATTGTCTAGTCAATTTGATCAAAATCATCCTCAATTGCATCAACAGCAACAGTTTGTTCATTCCGTTATGCAGCACATCCCCGCCGGGGCGGTGCCAATTACCTCCTATTACCAGATGTACCCCTCTCAGCAACAACACCATCCACACCAACACCTTCTTGACCAGCAGTATCCAGTTTACTATATGCCGGCTAGACAGCCTCAAGCTTATAACTTGCCCGTTCAGCCACCAAATTACAATGAATTGACACCAAATGCGCCTTCCGGACGACCACAAATGCCTCCCCCCACTGCCGCAGCCCCTCTTGCAGCTTACAATCCAGTAGGAAATGCTAATTCTCAGCTTGAAATTGCTGCTGGTGTGTACAGAACAACGACCTCATCAGCACCAGATCGAGTTCATTACAACCAGAACCAGGCTCAATATATTGGTTTCACTCAAGTTCATCATCCCCAACAGTCAGTAGCTTCCTCTTCGGCAGTAAATTCTATCTATGAATTTGCTGATCCTACACATGCTCAAATGTATTGGACTCAACAGTTGCCCCCTCAGTTGGCTTCTCAGTACCAGACCCTGAGGCCGGCTGCTATGGTGTCACCGGAAGCTACTGCTCAGCTTCCTACAGAGAACTTGAAGCAGCAAGATAGGACTTCGCAGCCATGACAGGCGAGTTGAACATGGGTGGAAAATTTTGCAGCATGCTTTTGGTTTATCTTTGAAGTTTATATGTATACACTTCTGTCTTATTATTTAGATTGGTCTGTGATGCATGTTTGCTTTAGGTATTAATAAACTCATCTTCTGGCTATGTCTAGTGTGGGTGTGTGTGTGTGTGTGTGTGTCTCATATTGTTGTTGAAAGTAAAAATGGACTACATCTGTTATCATACTGTAAACAATTTAGCCTCAAAAGTCACATGACATATGTTTTTGTTAATGAATAAAGACTTGTCAGTTTTGGAGCAAATTTATACGCAGTTTAATTAATTTAGTTCATAATTTTGTTTAATGTTTGGAACTGCATTTTTATGGATGATATTAGGCTGAGGCATGTTTATGTCACAGTTATCTTGACTTGATTTTGTGAATCTAATTTCTAATTGTGGGCAGCTCCCAAGACTGTCATGTCTCATTCCCACACCCATATAGTGCTCCTCACCCGAGGAGCACCCCGTTCCACTTTGTCATAGTTTTTGTTTGTATTGGTACTAAATGGCAGCAATATGTTTATTATCTTTGCAAATACCTTCCCTTGAAGAAGTATCTAAGATTGTTGCTGCAAGGGATCATGATACTTTTGTACACTACTATCTTTCTAACTTAAGAGAATACATGCAGTCCCTTTATTCATATTCTCAGCCTTGGATATGTGATGCATACACATAAATGTTAGGTTTATCCATGCCTTCAGCTGTGTGTTGTGGACATTTAATTTGCTTTACACACAATTTTCTGAAAAAGTCTGTAAAAGAAGGTATCTTCTTTTCTTGTCCAAACGGATGGAGTTGTTAATCGTTATTGCTTTGCTAGGCATTGCGTTTACATCAAAGGCTCCAATTTATTGATATATTCTTAGCTTGGGTTATGGCATATGAGTATGATTTGGTACTTTTAGAAGCTGCATTTCTCATTCATGTTTCTTACCTAGTATAATGTCGGTCTGGCTGTTGCAGCCCCATACATTGAATGCTTAATGCTCGAAATAGGTTTTCTTACTACTTTGTCTTGAAATCATGTCTGTTTCTCTTCCTCATTTGTATACTAGTGCCACTCTGTGCTGCATAACGAATTGCTGAAACCAGTGAAAAATGGCTCTATTTTGTAATGTCCTGTTTTCTTTTTTTCACACTTGTCCCGTGAATTCATGACCTTATTGACTCTACCACCAATCTACTCGGTAACTCGAGTTGTACAACATCTCTTGTTTGGATACTAGTTATGCAAGCTACTCAAACTTTCATTGTAGGTCCAAATGTAACTGTTTGCCTCCTTCCTTGAGCTAAAAAGTCGGCTTCAAGTTCGTAGGCAAACCACTCCCTAGAATTAGGAACACAAGAATCTAGTGCAAAAATGGCTGTAAAATTATTGATCTTTTCCGGAATATGAGCAATCTCATCCTCCATGTTCAAGTTCTCCACAGTAAAAACATGAAATTTTGGGAAGTGGAAAATTGCTAAGCGAGAATTTCAAAATATAGCAACATTTCAGACTTATACTGAATTATCATTCCGGGTGCTCTAATTCTTCTAATTCCTCTGACCCTGGTTGAGATTTTGTGAGCTTAAATGGCCGCAGATTTGCAGACAGGGCATGAATTTTTCTGCAGTAGCCACTGGTTTATGCACTGTAAGTGATGATGGTGTCCACACTCCAGTATTCCTGTATCATCAGTTTCACTGCATTTCTCCTGCACAAACAAAACAGTCGTTCCCAAATATTATCTGGCTATATAGTTTTCGTGGAGTTATGATTCAAGATTCAATTTTCAGTTTAAATTTAAGAAAAAAGATCGATTTATTGACTCGAATGGTGCTGGATGAAGTCTCAAATCTAGGTATTGGTTTGCCTAGCAACAACCCTTTGATACTATATTTAAGTAGAAGATCTATAATATCAGGTAGTGTGGTAAATAGTTGTGTAAGATAATAAGATGATTTCGAGCAACCTACATTACTCTCTTTTTTTTTTTTTTTGAAATTGTGGAAAGGTACAAAGTATTTGCAAGTAAGCGTAAAGTTTTGTTTGCGTAACCCATCTTGTTTGTGCGTGGAGTGAATATTCGAGTCAGCATGTAAATTAAAAAAAATATTCGGGTTAATAAATAAATTGCTCACTAGGCAGACGCTACATCCCCAATCTTTGTCTGTAGAATTGGAGGGCTTGAATTTCCTTAAGCAATTAGATATCTCTTCTTGTTTCAAACCAGTGCTCACATTCCCAATCCCATCACTCAACTCGAGCAGCTCCTAGTTACACATATTGAACAGCATAATGAATGTACTGAAGTTTAAAAGTTGAATGACACCATTATTTTAGATTCAATTAATAGCTAAAGGAGGAGCCTTATGAAAGTACCTCATATGACATATTATCAATGTCGAGTCTCCAATCTTTGTATCGATCGGATCCATGGTGGATTCTTCTTTTTGCAGAGAGCAAGTTTTCTTGGAATACCATCGTCTGCATTCATCATTCAATTTTAATCTCTCTTGTTAACATTACGTTTTTGAAATATCACTTTTTTTTTTTGTTTGGCTTAAATGTCTACTGGTTTTTATCATCTTTTCATGCATTTGAACATTCCAATATTATATGGATGGCATAAAATAAGAAGAAATATTGCATAAATCATTAGTAGCTAAGTTCCCAATAATGGACTGGGCTTCCGAAGAGTTGATTTCACATTTTCCCATTTCCCATTCCATTTAAAGAAATCCCAACAAATTGGTTGCTCGAGGTGAAAGTTAGCAAGTCGGATCCAACCAGAGGATGGACCAAAAGATAAGAAAATATTGTGGTCACTTCAAGTTAAAACTCCATGAATTTTCCATTAATAATTGGTCTTAAATACAAGTTTCGATAACGCTTATTTGTCTGGGAAATTGAATTACAGGTTCAGGAGACGAAAAGAGATTCATTCAGTTTATTGTAAAGCACAACCAAAAGTAAGGAAGGAAATAAACGATGCCAAACCTCTATGATTCTTCTTAAAGAGCGCTTATCAAGTTTGGATCCGATAACACTGCCTGGAATTTTTGGACTTGAACCATCCCCATGTTTCCTACCTACGTGAGCATACTAACATAAAAAGAACACACAGTTAATTTCTAATACTTCCGGGTAAAAATCATTAAAGAAATCAAGATCCTCTCCCACAAATATTTTCCCACGCAATGTTCAAGAAAATGTCAAAAATATTTGTGATTTTACATAGATCCGTATTAATCTAAAAAAACTGAGGTATTAGCGAGGAAGTAACCGATTAATAGTTTAATAAACACAACAGGGCAAAAATAACATGATATTACGTATCCATTCAAGCATATACATATTTTAACAGCCGATATATCTCGCTATATTTATGAAGTTTATACCTTTCTGCGATCAGTAGTCCGAGTAGTTTTCCCACTTCTTGGTACAAAATCAGACGCAATACCAACTCCTGGAGGAGTGCAGCGGAAGTAGGAAACATCAGCAAAGTTTGCAGGATTCCTTCGGTTACTCGAAGACATGTTTCTACGGTGCAGGTTCTTGTTCCTTGTGTGTTTTGCCGATACCGGCAATGAAGAGGCTGAAGCCTCCTTACATCCCAGACCATTAAGTTTTGCCAAAAAAAACTTGTTATTTTTTCTGGGATTTTTATTGAACTTGTTGATTGATTCAGTTGGGTTGTCTATGTTGGATATTATGGAAGTGGAATGAGTTTTGGGCTTTGAATATGATGCCGTTTTGTGCTGTTCTTTTGGATTTCTGAAAGTTTTTTGTTGATTTTTTGGCAGGAGGGGCATGATTGAATCTGCAGAAGAATGAAGGGAGATGAAAGGGAAAATTATTCGTTATTAGATCTTTAATGAACACTATAAATAAATGATGAAACTGTGACATAAATATTTAGACGATAAAGTTTGGCAAAATGATGATGGAGATGTTCTAACCAAGAATTTTTTGGGAATAAGATGCGACAGACAAAGGCCAGTCTCTTTTTGGTAATACAGTTGTCTATTTTATGCTTTCGTTTTAATATATTATATATTTTTGGACATTTTGTCCTCCTCTTACAAACCACCCTGCCCCGCATTCTTGTCTCCAACGCTTCATGACATGATTATTTTCTCATCAGGCCTTATTTTTACTTTTCAAGGACAATGTCTTTTGTTTTTTGCAGCAACTTATTCACTGACGTTATTCTTACTATGTAGCAATTATACATATCGTTCACTCTCGGTCCTAGTAAAAGGTACAATTGGCATTTTTTTCCTTTTTTTATTTGTCTTTTTTCCTTTGTTTTATGTTGCTAGGTAGGTGTGAGTGAATTAATATAAATTCAATAGATTATTAAATTGAAACAAATTAAAATCTTGATTGAAATTTGAAAAAAAAAAAAAAGATGAAGGTATCGGTGTTTGTAGGAGATGGAAGTAGTAAATTTAACATGCAACCAACACAGTAATTTTTTGGAAAAAACAAAAGTCATTAAAAAATTATATTACTAGTATGCAATTTTTTTTAACAATTAACTAGATGATGCCATTTTTGAAAAGCAATAAAAATAAAAATTGCACAATTTTCTTTTTGTCAAAGCAAATGACAAAATGCTTTTTTTTTTTTGAAAAAAAAAAAATAATGACTAAAGATAAAATCTTTATCAGACATCGTTTTGGTCCTGATACAAAGATTTTTCATTACAAGCCCAGTTGTTTAGGCCCATTAAATATGGATTAGGCTTTTCCTCATGGGCTTTATTGTAAGGATCTTGATAAATTTAAGGGTAACTTTAAGCCGGTACCATATGCTCAAAGTTTCATTGGCCTAGTCCACCAAATTTTTTTACATTCACATGGGTCTGTTTTGTGTCAAATGACAAAAATAACAATAAGTAAACTGAAAAAGAAAAACAACTCACTGTTTTCTTCTTCATTGCTCTCTAAAGACGATCTGCGCCGTTCCTCGCTGACTCTCTGATTAACCAACCGATACAAAGAGCTAAAACCGACAGAGATCAACAATCCAACAAATCCTTCAGCCAACTCTCGCATATCAAAACCACTAACAATATAAATCAACACACGCATGGACTCATCGCAAGATGCACACCCCTCGCACAAAACACCAACCACATAGAAGTTCACAAATGCAAAACAAAACTACACATCGACAAGTGGTTGCAGAGCTATCGGGTTTAGATGAGAATCCGATGTTCTTCGTCTCCTTCCCAAAATCTCAGGAACCATTTTCGGGTGCATGGATTCAGGATTCAGCAGCAATTCAGGATTCGGCACCGGTAGGAAACTTCGGAAAGAGCTAATCACGAAAAGCAAAACGCACACAACCCAAATCACAAGAAGGGGAGGGAGAAGTACCTACACATGAATCTTTCATTCTTTTGTGATTTGAAATTTTTGAAGTATAGGTGCACACACGAGAACGCATGAAAAATAGAGGGGAAGTATAGGTGCACGCACAGAAATTTTGCACTCTTTCATATTAATTATAGGTGCACGCATGAAAAATAGAGGGGGAAGTATAGGTGCAAGCACGTAAATCTTTGATTATTTCATATTAACTATAGGTGCAGGTATGAAAATTAGAGGGGAGGTATAGGTGCACACACATGAATATTTCATCCTTTCGTATTAACTATAGGTGCACACATGAAAAATAGTGAGCAAAGTATATGTGCACGTAGGGTTTTACGTATGATTAATTCTTGCAACAGTGCACATAGGGTTTTACGTGTACTGGTAACTGGCACAGGGACGAGCCTGTTTGTACAACTTCTTTTAGTTTTGACTTTGGGCAGCACACAATTCCTTAGCCCGGTGCACTTCGACCCTTCCCCGGTGCACAAAAGTTTTAGCAGAATATGCAGTTGAAGGAGTTAGCATTGCACATTTACGAATTACACTACTGGTGAACGTTTATAAATTCAACTTTTAGCGATTCACGTTTATAAATTCAATTATTCAACAATTGGTGCATGTTTAGCGGTACATTACCGGTGCACGTTTATAGAGCTCTACATCTAAGCGCACGTTTATATATCAACTATCGGCACATGTTTACGAATTACAATACATGTGTACGCTTATAAATTCAACTTTTAGTGGGTTCGCATTTATAAATTCAATTTCAACTAACGGTGCACGTTCCTCCAATTCAACTTTGTTAACTTCCTTGGAGTAAGTAATGTTTTGGCTTCTGCTTGTTCCATACGTCCATACACACATAAACAGGAGCAGCTCCTCTGTGTGTATCAGACATTTATGCCAGCTTTAGTTTTTTTTTTTTTTTTTTTGATTCTTTGTATTTTTTCTTGTATTTTATTTACAGTTACACAAAACAAAATCAATGTCATTTTATGCACCGGTGCGCATTTTTTACACTATCCGTGCACACATTCAATACCCGGTGCACGCTTCGCTATATCTCTCCATTAACGTGCACCGGTGCACATTTTTTACACTACCGGTGCACACATTCAATGCCTCGTGCACCCTTCTCTATGTCTCTCCATCCATCAGCATCATATCCCCTTCATCATCTGTGAACACTAAGCTGAAGAAACAAATAACATGAAGAAACAAAGACTAATAGGGCCATCAATTGTGTCCCGTGCAAAGAAGATGAAGAAACATGGATCAAAAAGAGCAATCAATATCAATGTAAGACCATAATCATTTGCCTCAATCCTCCCAAAACTCAACTTTTACGAGAAGAAAAATCACAGATCCCACAACTATAGCCAGAAAGAAGATTTTTCCCAAAAATTATTTCATCAGCCAGTGATTATTTGAACGATAAAAAAATATGATACTTGAATGGGAATATAAATTATATATTCTTCCAGACAATATAAATTGAACGTGTATTGACTAAGGTGCACACAGTTTTCACCAAAAAACATGCACCGTCTATCGGTGCATGTGGGGTATGACATGCACCGGTATCTGGTACATGTGAAACCTTATGTGCATCGGTATTCTCCCAATTGGGAACTCTGATAAACAAGTTATGCACTCCGTCTCTTCTCCAGCTAGCTTCATTCCCTCCGTATAATTCGGAATGGGAATTTCTGCCAACCTATCCCCCGCGCAGCTTCCGAGCTCCTCTTTCCCATTATCCGACGTTTGTTGTTGCCGCCTCCAACGGGTTTACCATAAAACTTATCAGAAACCCTTTGTTAACAAAGAGAAAGATCGGGATTTCTTGCGCATGGAAGACAAAGACATGTCATGTCCTCTTCGGATTCACAGGAGTAACAACTACACCCGCGGTTAGGGGTGGGCATCGTGTCGATTTTTTCGGGTTCAGGTTTTCGGGTACCCAAAATTTTGGGTAGCATTTTTTGCTACCCGAACCCGAAAAAAATTACAATACACGACGGTTTGTGTACCTGAAATTTTAGGGTAGGTGTCGGGTACACGACTTCGGGGTACTCGAAATTTAATGGTCTACAACTCTAATATATACACACTTCAATACGCAAACAACACACAACATCAAAAGAATCATAAAACCCAAGAATTTGTGATTTAATGGTGCTATTAGAAGGTCCTTTTCCCTTAAGTTTTTTCCTGCCCAGCATCCTAAGCAAATTGATGCCCCACCTGTAGTTTGAGCTTGGGGTTGTTCTTTAGCAGGCCTTTGTTGCGATGATTCACTTGCCTATTGATTATAATACAATTGAAACATATTTTGGAGAGATTGAATTGTAGACGTCTTTTGATCGTCAACAACCTTCCCCAAAAATTTAGCATAATATTCAAAAAATATCTCAAATGAAGATAAACATTGACTAGGATCTAGCAATGTTGCGATGCAGTGCACGTGTGGGATTTGTTCCCAATATTTTATAAATTTAGTTTACATTGCACTAACAAAAGCATGCAAGTCATAGTCATCTCTAAATTCTATAAACTCATCAAACATATTAAATACTAAAGGAAGAAAATAAACGAAAGTTGGATAAGTAACACTGGAGAAGCGTTCCGTCGCTTCTTTGAAAGTACCTAACAATGATACATAATTTTCAACAAATTCTCAATCCCCATTAGTCAAATAAATACTAGCATCGCTATCAGGCATTTGATATGAATTATAAAATGGAGTTAAAATATCTTTATAAGGTGACATAGCATTCAACATATTGTAAAACGAATTCCACATAGTTTCTATTGGTGATGAAAAAAGAAGATGCTTTAAACCATTAGATAAACATAATTGTTTCCAATTGCGCTTTACAGGGCTCGTGCGTAACCATTTAGCGCAGTATTTCATTTTGTCAATACATGCTGAGTGATTGTCCTCATAACCAACTTTAACAGCCAAATTAATCACATGACATGCACATCTAACATGAAAAAAAACACCATCAAGCATTGTTTTCAGATAGGTCTTTAAATCACTCATCGCAGCATTGTTATTCGCTGCATTGTCTAATGTGATCGAAAATACCTTATCCTGAATTCCATAATGTCTACAAGTGTTGAATACATATTTAGCAATTACATAACCAGTATGTGCACAAACTAACTTATCTAAAGACAAAATCCATTTTTGCATACACCAATTATCATCAATCCAATGACAAGTGACAACAAGATATGAATCTGAATTTACATTTGTCCAAATATCGGTTGTTAAGCTAACCCTACAAGGCAAAATAGAAAGATGTTGAAACAATGTATTTCTATATTCAACAAATACGTCCATACAATTTCTTTTTAGTGTGTGCCTGGAAATATGTTTAAACATGGTTTGTATAGACGAAGCAAATTCAATAAAACCAGCATGTTCATTTGTATAAAAGGTAGTTCACATCTAATCACATATCTAATAAGTGACCTACGGTTAATTTCAGCAGTTAAAATAAAATTCGTTCCTGTAAGAACATTAATTTGTGCTTGTGTTGCTTCTCGACCTAATGGTTGTAATGTTGTCTCATCAAAATTATGTTTTTTGACTAAGTGTTTTTTAAATGTTCTAGTGCCTCCAATTTTACATAATTTACATATTGCAATAGATTCATTAGTACCTTCTTTTTGAGCGAGTTCAAAGTGATCCCATATCTTACTTCTTTTGGCACGAGTCAGTTATCTACTTGCTGCTGTAGTGGCTCCGGATGACTCCACTTGTTGTCTCTCTTGGGCTTGGGCAGCATGAGGTTTGACAGGTTGTTCGGGTTGTTGCGGTTCGACATTCATAGAGGAACCACCAACATTGAGGTCAGCAAAAAAATCATAACTTTCATTTAACTCAGGTATTGGTACAGGCAAATTCATTGCCGAAGATGAACTCAGTGATAGACGACCCGGGACGAGACCCCGACTGCGACCCCGGCTACGACCAGCGCCGCTGCTAGATGAAGATATCATTATTATATAAGTAAATTGTAGATAGCACAATTGAGAGGAAAATATGAGATTGAAGTATATAATTGTGAGAAGAATGAAAAAAATTCACACATATTTATAGATTTCAAAAAAAAAAATTAAAAAAAGAAAAGAAAAGAACGTTGGCAACGGCTAAGCATGGCAACGGCTTTATAGCCGTTGCCATCCTGACAAAAAATTTTAATTTTTTTTTAAATTTAACCGGTTCCGAAACCAGTTCCAAACCGGTAGCACCGGAACCGGTGGTGCTATCGGTTTGGCTTAAGGGAACCACCCCGGACCGGTTTGATACTGGTTCCGGGGCGGACCGGAACCGGTTTGTCCGGTTTCGGTTTCGGATCGGACTAACCGGTCCGGTTTTGGATCGGACTAACCGGTCTGGTTCCGGACCGGGTCCGGATCGACCCGGTCCGATAAGCACCCCTACTCGAACTTGATCGGTAGCAATTTTAAAAACCGACATCAACCCATAAAAAATAATTTCATGTTTGGTTTACCCCATATCCGAATTATTTTTAAATACCCAACCGATATCTGAATTTTTTTAAATACCCGACCGATCGGGTTTTATACAATCGGGTCGCGTCGGGTACTGGTACCTAATTTAAAATGTCCACCCCTACCCGTAGTCTTCGAACTTGATTTCATGGGTGAAATTACGCAATGCAATTTTCTCTTTTTTCGATTGTTGTACAGAAGAAAGACGATGAATGAAGAGAATAATTTTTGTTAAGGTGTATTTTAGTATAAATAAAATATCTAATTGATTAAATTGGAGATGAATAAAATTTCTTTAATTGTGAATTGTTAAGAAATGATGTCTTTCCATATTTAGTTAATGATGATACCTCCGTGAAATTTCCTCAAAATTTAAACATAGAATTGGGCAGAGACCACACGGTTCAAGAAGCGAGGTGTTTGGGATTGAGATACTGTATTCTCATATGTTCCAGAAAGTAGCTAAGTGAACAAACTGCCAAATCTCTGACTTCGAGCTATCATAATTCATACATATGATAATAGCATAAAGTTTAACCTCCTCCACATCTATTGCTCTATGTGGTACATTCAACTATTCATTGAGAATATTCTCACCTAACATCATCGAGAATATTCATAATAAATGGTTGGATGTACCTCATAGGGCACTGCCACATGAGATAGGTAAAACTATAACTAGTTTTTAGAATTTTTTTAAATAATTCTAAAAATAGTAGCAGTGGTTGTAATAATGATGATAGATGATAAGAGTGGTGATCAAAGGATTATTCATAATTTTTTAAAATTTTGATATCATGTTAAATATTATTTTTCGTCAAATCTCAATAGTTAATTTTTGTTTAATGAGAAAAGCAACCATAATCTCTTACAAACAAGTTTATAAATAAATATAAATTAATAATCTCTAAAAATCCTTTAAAAACACATTTGGATCTTTAAACATGAATGTACAAAACTAGCATTAAATTTTAGGATAACTAGGCTAAAATCCTCATACCCAAAACTCAATTTGGAATTAAAAAGGTTATCGATGGTCTCCTATCTGGCTTGAGTTATTTGAAATAATTAATTTTAAATCCATTGGGTTTGTTTGGATGATTTCATTGCATGAACCATTACAATAGGTACCAAATACACCAAACATTGATGTCGTTGAGATCCAAGCTTCAATTTATTTCAATTGTTAGGATCAAAAGCTTACTACTACGCCAAAAAAACTATAGTTGTTAGTAAAGTTGTAACTTTATCTCCTCATACAATGACTGTGTAAAACCCGTACTAAGCGACAACGTGACTATGAGGTGCTCATCATATAGGTGCCAATAAACCAGATTTGTATGTCTTAGATGGTAGATAACTGCAACTCTGTCAACGAGCGCGCGTAGAAGAATGGTCGAGTACAACAAGTGGCGACGCATAAAAATTCGTAAGATGGGTCAAAAAATTTTAAAATTGTAGGGCAAAAAAAATTTTAGGGTCAAACAAATTTTTAGGGGGCAAAATGTAAAAATACAATTTTTCAATTTTCCACTGGCTAAAATGTAAGTCCGCCCCTGAGTAAGCCACTCCACACAAAAAATCATTACACCCAACTTAATTTAAGAAAACCAATATGAAAAATTTCATACAAAACAAAATAAAATCGAACTACAATTTTTTTTAATGTATTTGCGCAGATTAATACAAAGTGTATGTGGAATTGCTTATAGATTGTTGTGATTTTGCTCTTACAAAATAAAAATAAAATAAAGAGATTGATGATAAATGCAAGAGTTGTGATTATGCATAGCATGACGTATTAATTTCACAACATTGTGATAATTTCTACACATCGACACGAGCATTCATTTAAATGGCTGAGTTAACTGCCAAATCTGTCAAAATGTGCGGCTTTCCAATCACTTATTAACAACAAGCAATTCTCCCCGAAGATTTTCTATGAAAGGTCGGCCAAAATACACATTTGAGATACCAATTTAACAGTATTTTCAAATCCTTATCACTGAAAAAATAGTAAAATTTAAGTGGTCTCTATCCAACAAAATATAAAAATGTGGAGCTTAGCCGAGTTAAAAGACAGTAGTAGTACTTGGTAATTAAGCACAATACTTGGTGTAATGGAACCCCGGCTAGCTCTGTGCCGACTGAGCAACCACGCCATTCTCTTTGTTTCTCAATACATGCCAGGACTTATGCCCAACGTGCAATCTAATTATTTATTTCGTTTATGGTTAATTAAGGTTAAAATTAAATAGAATTTGTCTTTGGAAATTTTTTTAAAAATAGTATCATAGAATATGAACTTTCTAATACCAATGTCATAACTTTTAGAACTAATCAAATATAGTCTTACAAAATTATTTTTAATAAAAAAATAATATCACATAAATGTTTTTAATAAATTTAGTCGCACATAAATTAATTTTAACAAAAGTGGTCTTATAATTGAATAGAGACTTTAAAATCACTTTAATCAAAATAAAAATTTGGGACTAGTATTGGTTCAAAACAAAAGTTTGAGAATATTTTAATTAAACAATTTATATAGAATTATATTTGATTAGTTCTAAAAGTTTGAGCCTATTGTTGTAAATACTCATATTTTATGAAATAAATGTTCAAATTTACCCTTTATCTTTTCGTAAATTTTAAATATAAATAAGGAAAGTTAATTATTTTGTTGAAATTAAAAGTTTTAGGAACATGACGAGAATGCCGGCAGTGTGCTTTTAGGTGATCATAAATTTACTAAAATAAAATCTACGGTATTTTATTGTATGAACTATAGGGTTTGATTGTATCATATAAAACCTGATAGTTGGCAGTGGTTGCTCAATAACCCCACCCTCCGTTATGAGTGCCCGTATTTCGAATGCTCGAGGGCTGGGAGGCTCTTGTGAATTCTTTGGCTTACAGATGATGTTTCTTGAGCATTCTTCCATTTTGGTATTGCAATCTCATAGTTATATTTCTTTTGATCAATTGTGTAGTTGTTACCTGGGTGGCCATGGCTTATACGTCTTTTTGTTTCCTTGTCTCGTGTACCTCTTTGGGATTAGTAATGGTTCAGATTTTTGTTTGTGCTTTTTGCCTGGTTTTACTATTTGGTCGTTTTGGTGGTGGTTCATTAGTGCAGGTGTTTTATCGTTGCTCAGGTTTGGTTGGGTTTGACCATTGGAGTTTGTGGTTTCGTGCACCATGCAACGTTCACCTTTGGTTGTTTCATGTTAGTTGCAGATATTGAATACAGAAGCTTGTGTGTTTGGGGTCTGTTAACTATTTTGTTGAAATTAAAAGTTTTAGGAACATGACGAGAATGTCGGCAGTGTGCTTTTAGGTGATCATAAATTTACTAAAATAAAATCTACGGTATTTTATTGTATGAAATATAGGGTTTAATTGTATCATATAAAACATGATAGTTGGCAGTGGTTGCTCAGTAACCCCGCCCTCCGTTATGAGTGTCCGTATTTCGAATGCTCGAGGGCTGGGAGACTCTCGTGAATTCTTTGGCTTACAGATGATGTTTCGTGAGCATTCTCCCGTTTTGGTATTGCAATCTCATAGTTATATTTTGGGTCTGTTTTCTTTTGATCAATTGTGTAGTTGTTACCTAGGTGGCCATGGCTTATACGCCTTTTTGTTTCCTTGTCTCGTGTACCTCTTTGGGATTAGTAATGGTTTGGATTTTTGTTTGTGCTTTTTGTCTAGTTTTGTTATTTCGTCGTTTTGGTGGTGGTTCATTAGTGCAGGTGTTTTATCGTTGCTAAGGTTTGGTTGGGTTTGACCATTGGAGTTTGTGATTTCGTGCACCATGCAATGTTCATCTTTGGTCGTTTCATGTTAGTAGCATATATTGTATACATAAGCTTGTGCGTTTGGTGCCTGTTATCAGTTATTGCTTCTTGTCTATCCTCAGGTGTTCCTTATGGTTTCTTTGAAGACAGACCCCTTCTTTGTCGCATGCTTGGTTTGAGGAGACTCGTTTGGCTCCGGTTGTCCCCGATCTCTCCAGTTTACGGTCTCGCAATCCTGTTACTATGCATGACTAATCTAGGCCTTTTAGGAAAAATCTCTTGGGGTTTGTATAGGTTATGCTGGGGGTGAATATCAAATGCTAGTTTTTAGGTTTGTTTTGTTGTGGACTCTAGCATTTGGATGAATCTTTCTTGTACAAGTTGTTCATTAATATAATATATGACTATGCTATAAAAAAAACTGATAGTTAACGATCACTAACAATTCACCCGCGCCGTCACCCGTATATACTTCTTTTTCAATCTAATTATTCATTTTAAAATTTTGTATAATTAATTAACTTAATTTGTCCTATTTTTAGATGGTGTTAATATTTTTTAAGCATATATAAATTAATCAAGGATAAAAAAAATATCTTGAAATGTTCGATAATTTGGCGGTATGGTTAAAATTATTTTTATCATAATGATTAATTTGAATCAAATTAGATACATTTAGTCAAAAATCGTAATTGTTCAAACATATATATAATCAGCGGTAGTTGAGGAAGAACATTAGATTTTGATGAAATATGTATTTGATATAAAAACTCAGTAAAATGACTTTTTTAGACAACTCTTCTAATTAATTATCATTTATCGGGATATATAATAAAAAAAATGCAGTATTAAGATTCCATTCTACACAAAAATGCACATATGTAGAGCGAGAAATACTCCCTCATATAGTATATATTGCTTAATATATATATATATAATTCGAATATTTGTCTTTTAAATAACTCATTAAGCTTTTTCAAAATACATTATTATGTTATTTACAGAGTATAATAAACTTCACCTAAACTTTGTTTCTTTTTTATTATTTCTTATGCAACCCAAAAAAGAGATGCTATGTGGAGGCCTACCACGCCTTTTCCCGTGCTCTCCCTTGAGTCGGTGACTATGAAACCTAGAACACAATTCTCTGTGTTATATATATATAGATAGATAGATAGCAATTCAATAGTTTGCGAATGCATGCATGAAAACTGCTATACGAGAATCAGATATCCAGATCAAGTCTTCTCTTCATCTTACTTTCACGAAAATGAACCCTTACAATTATTTGCCCATTTTGGACTTTGATTCTACTTCAAGTTTGTCCCCACCTCCACCGCCGGTGGAACTGCAATATCCGACTCCTTATATGATCTTAGAAGAAACCCAGATGAATAACCATTCAAATTCGCCGCTGTATTCTACACCTGAAGAAGTCACCATTGGTTCTGAAACAATGGCGGAATATAGCGAACCGATAAACAAGAAGAGAAAGGGGAGAGAACTGGAAAAGCGTAACACGTGTGAAAGGGTGAGGATTGAGTGATGGACTACTTTTTTTGACACGTGCTAGTTCAATATTTGTCATAGAATACATTTTTATCATGCATCGTCTAAATAAACATTATATTGGTATGGATAAAGAGGAATGTTTGACATACTTTGAATTTTATATAACATATCTTTTTTAAATAGTCAATTATCAACCAAACTTTTAAAGTTGTAAAAGAATTATTTGACATTAAAAGGAAGGTTGTCTGTATATATACTAGCGATCGAAATAAAAGGAAGGTTGTCTACTGATATACATGAAGCTTAAACTACAGCTAGCTTAAAAAGACAATCCTTAAACAATATGAATTGTGTTTGATATCTGTCTTGTATCTGTCTTTATATACCTAATATTTTGTATAAATTGTTTATTATTTAATTGTTAGGGGATTTATCAGCTTTATGGAAAAATAATAATGATTTTCCTACTTATCACTTCGTTGAACAGAAACGAAGAAGCCGGAATCGCTGAGAGAATGAAAACCCTTCAAGCCTTATTACCCAACTCCTCGTATAAAGTCAGTAAGCTGTGTGATTAATATATTATATTATTCTGATTCTACAACAGGGTATATATCTAATCGACTTGAAATCTAACAATTTTTACAAAACTTGTAAGTTTTATTCTCTGTTTTTTTATTTTAAAAGAAAGTTTTGATATATATATGTTAGTTATTAAGTAATTGGAGTGTTTTGTGTATAAATAGTTGAGTGCAGCTTCAGTTCTGGATAAGGCCATTGAATACATCAGAACCCTTCAACTTCAACAGGCCGTGCTTTGTTATGAGCAGAGGATGGTGATGAAAGGATTGTCAACACCAATTCACGATTTTCCAGTCAGGGAGAGTGCTTGGGATAACTTTTCTGATTCACTAATAGCAAGTTGCGGCACTATCATTCCTGGTCCTATTCGGGTTCATCCCAGCTTGATTAATCCAGGACTGTTCTTTCATATTGATGACCTGTTTTCTTCAGTAACACAGAGTATACCTGAATCTGAAATCTCGCCACAACTACTTCAGCCATCGATGCCGCTTGATGGGTTCATAAGTCTTCTGGCATCGGCTGCCGCCTCAAGTCCTGGTTTGCAGCCGGTATCTTTGCCGGCGGAATTGGTGTCTTCCTCTCTCAATAGTTTGTTTTAGATATGTAGATTTTTGCATTAGAATTCAAATAATAAATATTATATATAAGAAGCCTTCTTTTGGTGCAACGTACATGCACCAAAGAAAAAACATTAAAGCCGTCTGGATAAAAATCGGGGAATCTGGATGCGCAAAGATCCAAGGTGATCATAAAAGGTTGATGCACCAATTCGCAGATAATTAGATATTATTAATTTAAAATTTGAGCTTAAATAACAACAGTAGGTTTATATATTCAGGATTTTTAATTGCTGCTTTGATTTCTAACTGGTGAATGGATTTTTAATTTTCATGCACCAGTTGTTTTTTAACTTTTTATATCAATCATATATGCTTTTTATAATTAAAAATATTAATATCAAAAGGAAGAGAGAGAATGCTAGGAATGACAACTGGTCGGGTATGTGACGGGTTTGGCCAATCCCACGACCCGCCCCACCCCGCGAACCCGGCGGGTTTACCCGCCCCGCACCGGTTCCATTTTTTTTTTTTAAAAAAAAAATTTAGATAGAAATCAATTTTGAAACACAAAAGTTGAGTTTTATGATTAAATTTCATGTTTTCTCTAGTAAATATTTGTAATAAACATTGTAAAACTATCTTTAAACTACTAAATATTTATTAATTTGCTATTATTTCCTTCAAAATGTCCAACTTTTTTAACATGAACACATAAAGTTTGATATAAAATTAAATAATGACACTTTATTGTTCAATCAAAGAAGTAAAATGTATAATCAATATCATATTTTTTTTTAAAAAAATTAAAAATGTATAGCGGGGCGGGTCCGGCCAATCCCAGGACCCGCCCCGCCCCGCTTCCAAACCCGGTTGAAGCGGGTCCAGACCCGCCCCGGCGGGGCGGGTTCAATGCGGGTCCGGGTTTGGACCCGTCTCATTGCCATCCCTAGAGAATGCACAAAGAATGAGAGAGAATGCCAAAAAGAGACGAGAGTGCAAAAAAGATGAGAGATAATGTAAAAGTAAGAGTATTTAGGGAATTCAGGTGGAAAATAAGACAGACGAATGTCAAATTTATTCTAAGGTACTATCAGAGCACAAGGAACAAGAACCGGTTGAGTCCGAGGTTCTCAAAGTCAGGCAGTCTACTTGCGAGAGGAGACCACCGGGTTGACTTTCAGATTATGCTATTGAAAGCAATATTGCATACTGCTTATTAACAGAAGATGGTGAGCCATCGAGTTTCCATGAGGCTACTCTAAGTTCAGATGTATCCATGTGGATGCAAGCTATGCAGGAAGAATTGTTGGCCTTGGACAAAAGCAAAACTTGGGATCTTGTTACATTACCACAAGGACGGAAAGCCGCCGATAACATATTGGTCTACAAGATGAAGCGTGATGGCAATAACCAAGTGGAACTGTAATACCCCCGAAATGTTATATGATTATGTGCTACGATGATGAATTATGATGTATTTAAGAGGGACATGGTATTTTAAATGGGGGGTTATAATTATGATATGATGATATGGTTTAGGTTGCATGTTACGGGTTTTTAATTGTTGTGATGATGTAGTGCAATTGTGAAATATCAAGGGAAATCATTTTTATACATCATAAGAAATACCGGGATACAATTAAACACCACAAAAGCGCCCTACATGCAACCACCCTTTCCCCCCACTTGGCCACAACCCATACCCCTACCCTTATTTTCGGAAAAGCAGAGTGGCCAGGGAGGACTTTTGGTCCATCTTCTTTACTCACTCCATCTCCTCCAAATTCTCCTCCTTCTCTCCAAACCCTCTAAAAACACTCAGACAGCAAGTAGGAAGAAGAGGATCACGTTTTATTGTTCTTTTTCTTGAAGGAAAGTCGTGCCAAAAAGTGGTGAGGAGTCATTCTTTTCCCAGATTTCAGAGTTCTAGCACATGTTTTCTTTGTAGTATATTTGGTATGATAGTGTAGGGTTTGATGAACTCTTGTTATGAGTACTTTTATATGATATTTGTGAAGCTTCTAGCATGTCTTGTTAAGTAACTTGCATGCTTTATGTGTTAGATTTCCGACTTGGAAACTAGGTGTTCGAAAATCTGGGTTATGATGGGATGCCCTGTTTTTCTGTAAGTTGGATGAACTCAAAGTTTATGAGGATGTTAGGATGCATGCTAGCTTAAGTTTTATGAAAACTTGAATTTACATGCTTACATAGATGTTTTATGAAGCCCCTAGCATTTATGTTGGAACATGTTGTATGGTTTATATGTGAGAATCGTTGCTATAAAAAGTAGTACTCGAAAATCTGGGTAGAAGTTGTGATGCCCTGTTTCCAGAAAAGTTGACCCGGTGCTTGTATAAGTGGTCGACGTTTATGCATGTGGACTCATGTTTAAGGCGTAAATTCGAATTGGATACACTCAGGGTAGTGTAGTGCAACTACTAGCATGTTGGCTTTGGCATGTATTATGTCTTACATGTTAGTTTTAAGGGTATGATTAACTGTGCCAAGTAATTCTGGAAAATCGCTCAAAGGAACAGGGTTGGCGATCGATCGCCAAGAAGGCAAGATCGATCGCGACGTTCCAGTGAGTTGTGGCGATCGATCGCCAATTTTGAGGCGATCGATCGCGGATTAAATTTTTTTGGTATGCGAGGCAGTAGCATCTCGCGATCGATCGGGGCTCTTGGACGATCGATCGCGAGATGATGTTTAAGGATTTATGTGGTTTTGATTTAAGTTTTGTTTCCGGATTAATATGAGGTGCCTAATATTGTATTATGTGATTGTGTAGAGCCACCCCAGGTACCGGCACAATCAAGGAGATAGGTCTGTTGACTCCTCCTCTTTTTGAAAAGGTACGTAAGAGACGTACGGGCATCGGACGGTAAAATACATCCTTACACTATGACTATGCATTTATAGCATGAATATGTATACGATGAAATCATGATGTTTATGCGATGTTTATATGATAATGTGTATACAATGTTTATATGATGATGTGTAAACGATGTCTATATGACGATGTTATTGTGGTAAGGTGCCACGGGGTAAGGTGCCCCACATGGTAAGTAGCCATGCGATGTTATTGTGGTAAGGTGCCACGGGGTAAGGTGCCCCACATGGTAAGTAGCATGCGATGTTATTGTGGTAAGGTGCCACGGGGTAAGGTGCCCCACATGGTAAGAGGCCATGCGATGTTATTGTGGTAAGGTGCCACGGGGTAAGGTGCCCCATATGCATGATTATGAATCAGGGACAACAATAAGAAGTTAATGAATAACCAGCATACTTACTTAACTAAGATTTCATGCATTTACTATAATGTTTATATGTTGTTAAGTGAAATTGTATATGCTCATGATGTGTTGTCCCTGTAGGTACGCTTTTGGATGAAAGGACTAAGGGTCGGGTTGAGGCAGTGAGCTACGTGGGACTCAGGAACGTTTAGGATTTCAAGTTATGATTAGTATCTACTCTAGGAGTAGTGTAAATCTAACTGACATTCTTTTGGAATGTAATGAATTGTTTTGAAGTTTTGTAACTTTTTGGCCTGTAATCCTGTTAGCTCATGTAACAACCGAACCCTTAAGACGTTATCAATGCATGATTAGCCCTTTTTATGTTTAGTAATCACTGTTAAGGTGGGAAGACCCCACATTAGTGGTATCAGAGCAGTGGTTAGATAACTCGGGAATGAGTGAAGGGTAGCCTTAGCGATAAGTTGACTAGGTGCTTACTTTTGAACATGTTTTATATGTATGTTGCATATGAAGTTTCTAAGTTATGCTAACATGTTTAATTATCTAACGATGTACTTTATGAACTGCTTTTGGTGTTGTTATTAACCCTTGTGTTGCAGCATGGCAGCAAATATAGAAGTGGGAGACGCCATTAGTGTAAACGCAAGTGCTGGGCGTACGAATCCATTGCCACCCCCAGCCTTGGGTGAGGAACCCTCTGAACAGCAGTTGCTACCTGGGGAATTGAGCTTGGCTCAGTTTATGATGTATCGGCCTCCGATGTTCGAGGGAACTGAATCAGGGGAGAAAGCAGAGGAATGGATAGAGAGGATCGAACAGATATTTGTGGCAGCGCCCTGTGCAAAGACGGCCTGGATCCGGTTAGCAGAATTTCAGCTATCCAAGAAAGCACTGATGTGGTGGAAAACCACAGTGATTGAGCAAGAGGCTCAGGGACAAGAGGTAAATTGGAAGATGTTCCGAACGCGGTTTCTGAACCGCTATTTCTCAGCCGCTGCAAGACAGGCCAAAGAGGATGAGTTTACCAGTTTAAGACAAGGTACCATGCCTGTATCTGATTATGCTTTGCATTACTGCTCCTTGCTACGTTATGTGCCACACATTGCTGCAAGCACTCAAGCGAAGATGCGGAACTTCATGAAGGGCTTGAGGCCTGAACTGTATGACAGGGTGATCACTTATGGCCCTGCTTGTTTTGATGATGCACTCTCACGAGCTGAGTTAGCTGAGTTAGGAGTTGGTGCATATCCTGATGCAGTGCCACCTCCAGCACCCCCTCCGAAATCTACTTCTGACCACTTGAAGCCCAGGGGTGATCAGTTTAAGCCTAGGGGGAACACGTCAGCATCGAGATTCAGTGGCAAGAGGCCCGAGAATCGATGGAAAGGGAAGGGTAGGAATGACACTCCATCTGGGAGAGGACAGCCTCAGGGAGATAGATCTGGAAGAGCTCAGTGCACTATATGTGGACTATCACATTTGGCAAAGGACTGCGTTGGCTGCTATGTCTGTGGCGACAGAGGCCACTTCGCTCGACAATGTCCCAACAGGGGAAGACAACAGAACTCTGCGGGGAGACCTGCGGACAGAACAGCACCGCACAGACCACCTTTCGCACCGAGGCAGTATGGAGGTCAGCCCACGGGGCCACCTCAGGGTCAGGTGTATGCTTTGACAAGGGAGCAGGCTACGGCGGCTCCAGAGGAGGTGATAGCGGGTACGTGTCTTTTATTTACGCATCCTGCTCTTATATTGATAGACACAGGTGCGTCACACTCTTTTGTGTCGACGAGTTTTGTTGAAAGGCACCACATATGCACTTCTCCGTCGCCCATGCCTCTTTTAGTCTCGACCCCCGCAGGAAGAAGTTTGGTTACGGATCAGATTATCTATGATGGCCTCATTTATTTTGAGGATAATGAGTTAAGATCAGATTTGATTGTGCTAGGAATGACAGACTTCGATTGCATTGTGGGCATCGATGTTCTGAACAAGTATCAGGCAGTCGTTAACTGTAGGCAAAGGACTGTCCGATTCAGATCTGATGTGGGAGTCCAGTGGACATTCTTTGGGGATGGTTCTCGCCCAAAGATTCCGTTGGTATCGGCTGTCAAGATGGCACAGTTATTGGAACAAGGTCATTCAGGATATCTTATTTATGCTATTGATGTGACGGAAAAGAAGAAGGAGTTAAAGGTTGAGGATGTGCCCGTAGTGGCAGAGTTTGCTGATGTCTTTCCGGGGGAGATTCCCGGATTCCCACCGACGAGAGAGGTCGAGTTTGGGATTGAGCTACTACCAGGGACGTCTGCAATTTCTCGTGCCCCATATAGGATGGCACCAGCTGAGTTAAGAGAGTTGAAGATGCAATTGCAGGAGCTCCTTGACAAGGGCTACATACGCCCTAGCGTATCGCCATGGGGTGCGCCTGTCTTATTTGTTAAGAAGAAAGATGGATCGATGCGCCTATGCATTGACTATAGGCAACTGAATAAGGCCACAGTCAAGAACAAGTATCCACTTCCGAGAATCGATGACTTGTTTGATCAGTTGCAGGGTACGAGGCTCTACAGTAAGATAGATCTGAGGTCGGGGTACCATCAGATTCGAGTAAGAGAAGACGATGTTCAAAAGACGGCTTTCAGGACAAGATATGGGCACTATGAATTCCTGGTTATGCCTTTTGGAGTGACGAATGCCCCAGCTGTCTTCATGAGTTTGATGAACAGGGTATTCCAGCCGTATTTGGATCAGTTCGTCATAGTCTTCATTGACGACATACTTATTTACTCACGGACTGAAGAAGAGCACGTAAGGCACTTGAGGACGGTACTTCAGATCCTTAGGGACCATCAGTTGTATGCAAAGCTTAGTAAGTGCGAGTTCTGGTTGGACAGCGTGGTATTCTTAGGCCATGTCATATCTAGCCAGGGGATATCTGTGGATCCCAGGAAGATCGAAGCTGTGATGGAGTGGGTTGCACCCACTTCTGTACCAGAAATACGGAGCTTCCTTGGTTTGGCAGGTTATTACCGACGTTTCGTCGAAGGTTTCTCAAAAATTGCCAAACCCCTGACGCAGCTGACTCAGAAAGGAGTCCCCTTCTATTGGTCTGAGGCTTGTGAAGAAGGTTTTCAAGAGCTGAAGCGTCGCTTGACTACAGCACCTGTTTTAGTGATTCCGACTGAGAATAAGAGATTTGCCTTGTATACGGATGCGTCACTGCAGGGTTTGGACTGTGTGTTAATGCAAGATAAGCATGTAGTGGCTTATGCATCGAGGCAGCTGAAGCCACACGAGGCTAGGTATCCAGTGCATGATTTGGAACTGGCGGCCATCATATTTGCCTTAAAGATCTGGAGGCATTACTTGTATGGCACGTCCTTCACTATATATACGGACCATAAGAGCCTGAAGTTCTTATTTACTCAGGCAGAGTTGAATATGAGACAAAGAAGGTGGATGGACTTACTCAAAGACTATGATTGTGAAATTGAGTACCATCCAGGTAAAGCAAACTTGATAGCAGACGCCTTAAGTCGGAAGGTGAAGAGTACTGCAGAAGATGTCATGTGTTTGTCGGCCTTGATGACTTCTTATTGCCATCTGGGCTATGATTTCGATGTAGACACGTCGCCTGTGCGAGTGTCGACCCTTTTGGCAGAGCCAGACATATTTGAGGCAATCAGAAAGGCCCAGAAGTCGGATAGTGAGGTTCAGAGGTGGACGTCATTGGTACATCAGGGTCAGCCATCCAAGTTCAGAGTGGCTGAGGATGATTCTTTGAGACTGGGCAACCGATGGGTAGTCCCAGATACACCAGAACTACGTAGAGGAATATTGGAGCGAGCTCACAGTAGTCGGTTCAGTATCCACCCAGGGGGAAAGAAGATGTACAAAGATCTATGCGATCAATTCTGGTGGAGACGCATGAAGCGTGAGGTAATCATTTTTGTTAAAAAATGTTTGATCTGCCAGCAGGTAAAGGCAGAGAGGCAGAGGCCTGGTGGAGAGCTGAAGAGCTTAGAGGTGCCTGAATGGAAGTGGGAGCATATATCTATGGATTTTGTGACCCACTTGCCGAGGACGGCCTCAGGATTTGATGCGATCTGGGTGATCGTGGATAGGCTGACGAAGACGGCTCATTTCATCCCTTACAGTATGTCATATACGTACTTGAAGATGGCCCAGATGTATATAAGGGATGTGGTAAGGTTGCATGGTATTCCAGTCTCGGTAGTGTCTGACAGGGACCCGAGGTTCACTTCACATTTCTGGGAGGGTCTCCAGACAGCTTTGGGTACAGAGGTGAGACTGAGTACGGCCTATCACCCTCAGACGGACGGCCAAACAGAGCGTACCATTCAGACGCTCGAAGACATGTTGAGGGCGTGCATTATGGAGTTTGATACTCCGTGGCAGGATTCAGTACCGCTGGTGGAGTTCTCCTATAATAACAGTTATCAGGCGAGCATTCAAATGGCCCCTTTTGAAGCTCTCTATGGACGACGATGTAGATCACCACTGTATTGGGAGGACTTGACCAGCAAAGCGGTCGGAGGACCGGATATGATCAGAGATATGGAAGGTAAGATAAAGTTGATACGCCAGAAGATGAAAGCGGCCCAAGATAGGCAAGCGGCCTATGCCAATAAGCGGCGACGACCACTAGAATTCCAGTTAGGAGACAGAGTCTTCTTAAAGATCTCGCCCTTCAGGGGAGTGGTTCGTTTTGGGATGCGGGGAAAGTTATCTCCGAGGTATGTTGGGCCATATGAAATTTTGCAGCGTATCGGTACTTTGGCATATCGTTTGGCTCTACCGCCATCTTTATCTGGCATACACGATGTTTTCCATGTCTCTATGTTACGGAAGTATGAGCCAGATCCGTCTCATGTCTTACAGCCTACAGAAGTTCAGTTAGACTCAGATATGTCCTACGAAGAACGACCAATCAGAATTCTGGATCGGAAGGATCGCAGACTACGGAGCAAAGTTATACCGATGGTCAAAGTTCAGTGGGATCGTCGGGGTGTCGAGGAGGCTACATGGGAGACGGAACGACATATGGTGCAGCACTATCCGGAACTATTCTCTGGTATGTATTTATGTTTAGTTCCGTTATGATGATGCATGTGGATTTCGAGGACGAAATCTTATAAGTAGGGGAGTAATGTAATACCCCCGAAATGTTATATGATTATGTGCTACGATGATGAATTATGATGTATTTAAGAGGGACATGGTATTTTAAATGGGGGGTTATAATTATGATATGATGATATGGTTTAGGTTGCATGTTACGGGTTTTTAATTGTTGTGATGATGTAGTGCAATTGTGAAATATCAAGGGAAATCATTTTTATACATCATAAGAAATACCGGGATACAATTAAACACCACAAAAGCGCCCTACATGCAACCACCCTTTCCCCCCACTTGGCCACAACCCATACCCCTACCCTTATTTTCGGAAAAGCAGAGTGGCCAGGGAGGACTTTTGGTCCATCTTCTTTACTCACTCCATCTCCTCCAAATTCTCCTCCTTCTCTCCAAACCCTCTAAAAACACTCAGACAGCAAGTAGGAAGAAGAGGATCACGTTTTATTGTTCTTTTTCTTGAAGGAAAGTCGTGCCAAAAAGTGGTGAGGAGTCATTCTTTTCCCAGATTTCAGAGTTCTAGCACATGTTTTCTTTGTAGTATATTTGGTATGATAGTGTAGGGTTTGATGAACTCTTGTTATGAGTACTTTTATATGATATTTGTGAAGCTTCTAGCATGTCTTGTTAAGTAACTTGCATGCTTTATGTGTTAGATTTCCGACTTGGAAACTAGGTGTTCGAAAATCTGGGTTATGATGGGATGCCCTGTTTTTCTGTAAGTTGGATGAACTCAAAGTTTATGAGGATGTTAGGATGCATGCTAGCTTAAGTTTTATGAAAACTTGAATTTACATGCTTACATAGATGTTTTATGAAGCCCCTAGCATTTATGTTGGAACATGTTGTATGGTTTATATGTGAGAATCGTTGCTATAAAAAGTAGTACTCGAAAATCTGGGTAGAAGTTGTGATGCCCTGTTTCCAGAAAAGTTGACCCGGTGCTTGTATAAGTGGTCGACGTTTATGCATGTGGACTCATGTTTAAGGCGTAAATTCGAATTGGATACACTCAGGGTAGTGTAGTGCAACTACTAGCATGTTGGCTTTGGCATGTATTATGTCTTACATGTTAGTTTTAAGGGTATGATTAACTGTGCCAAGTAATTCTGGAAAATCGCTCAAAGGAACAGGGTTGGCGATCGATCGCCAAGAAGGCAAGATCGATCGCGACGTTCCAGTGAGTTGTGGCGATCGATCGCCAATTTTGAGGCGATCGATCGCGGATTAAATTTTTTTGGTATGCGAGGCAGTAGCATCTCGCGATCGATCGGGGCTCTTGGACGATCGATCGCGAGATGATGTTTAAGGATTTATGTGGTTTTGATTTAAGTTTTGTTTCCGGATTAATATGAGGTGCCTAATATTGTATTATGTGATTGTGTAGAGCCACCCCAGGTACCGGCACAATCAAGGAGATAGGTCTGTTGACTCCTCCTCTTTTTGAAAAGGTACGTAAGAGACGTACGGGCATCGGACGGTAAAATACATCCTTACACTATGACTATGCATTTATAGCATGAATATGTATACGATGAAATCATGATGTTTATGCGATGTTTATATGATAATGTGTATACAATGTTTATATGATGATGTGTAAACGATGTCTATATGACGATGTTATTGTGGTAAGGTGCCACGGGGTAAGGTGCCCCACATGGTAAGTAGCCATGCGATGTTATTGTGGTAAGGTGCCACGGGGTAAGGTGCCCCACATGGTAAGTAGCATGCGATGTTATTGTGGTAAGGTGCCACGGGGTAAGGTGCCCCACATGGTAAGAGGCCATGCGATGTTATTGTGGTAAGGTGCCACGGGGTAAGGTGCCCCATATGCATGATTATGAATCAGGGACAACAATAAGAAGTTAATGAATAACCAGCATACTTACTTAACTAAGATTTCATGCATTTACTATAATGTTTATATGTTGTTAAGTGAAATTGTATATGCTCATGATGTGTTGTCCCTGTAGGTACGCTTTTGGATGAAAGGACTAAGGGTCGGGTTGAGGCAGTGAGCTACGTGGGACTCAGGAACGTTTAGGATTTCAAGTTATGATTAGTATCTACTCTAGGAGTAGTGTAAATCTAACTGACATTCTTTTGGAATGTAATGAATTGTTTTGAAGTTTTGTAACTTTTTGGCCTGTAATCCTGTTAGCTCATGTAACAACCGAACCCTTAAGACGTTATCAATGCATGATTAGCCCTTTTTATGTTTAGTAATCACTGTTAAGGTGGGAAGACCCCACAGGAACGATATCGTGCAAGATTAGTAGTGAAAGGATATTTTCAGAAAGAAGGTATCGACTTCAATGACATATTTTCTCCTGTGGTCCGGCTTACTACAGTGAGAGTAATATTGGCTTTGTGTGCGGTGTTTGACCTACATCTAGAGCAGATAGATGTGGAACCATATTATCTTCATGGTGATCTTGAAAAAGAAATCTTTATGCTCTAACCAGAAGGTTTTCCTGAAATAGATAAAGGGAACTTGGTTTGCAGGTTGAACAAATCTCTATAAGGTCTCAAACAGGCGCCGACGTGTTGGTACAAGAGATTTGATTTCTATATCATGAGTTGTTTGTTCAATAGACTAAATGCAGATCTTTGTGCATATTTCAAGAGATCTGGGAATGATGATTATAATATTTTATTGTTGTACATGGATGACATGTTGGTAGCAGGCCCCAACAAAGTTCGAGTTCAAGAATTGAAGGCACAGTTGACTAGGAAATTTGATATGAAGAACTTGGGACCATCAAACAAGATTCTAGGGATGCAAGTTCACCGAGACAGAAGTAACAGAAAGATTTGGCTTTCCCAGAAAAAACTTATTTGAAGAAAATCTTGCAACACTTCAACATACAAGATTGTAAGCCAATTTCGACCCATCTTCCTTGATCGCACTTTTCTTTAGCAAATAAATATTAAGCGGTGCATGATATAAATCACAACACAAATCGATCGCGTACGGTGTCAAGTTTTAATATAGTGATTCATAAGTACGAGTGTCGAACCTTGGACTAACAAGCAAGAACTAAATAAGATTTCTTTAAACTATATTTAACATACGATAATTAGTTAATAAATTAACTAATAACTAAATTAAACTACTCTAATCCAACCAAAATAATCGATGGTCACGAGAAAAGTCCACAAGAAAGAATTATCAAGACAATGATTCACCTAACCAAACCCTTACAATTCTTTTCTCCATACATCTCTAAAGTGACGGGTTTTTCGAATTTATCCAATATACTATCTCGAGCTATATTAAATCTAACATCAAATTGCAACAAGTAACTTTCGTTCATTTAACTAACAATTCGATATTGAATGAATCTTTATGAAACCACTAACTTTAGATTAAATAACCTAAAGATATCACTCGTATGTGATTTATCTTTCGATCTCGTCTTTAACACACGGCATGAATTATTATGTCGTATTATAATTTTATCTTTCGATCTCAATAATAATAAATTATCATTCAAAGGGGGTCAATCCTTCAAAAACAGGATGAATAATAAAACATGCACATAGAGGATGTATGAATTCAATCACAATATCAATAGGAAAAACTATGTTCAAGATATCTCTCAATCATAAAAAACACAATAAATCCAATTATTCATTCAAAACTAAAATAGAAAAGTAAAAGCAAACTCCCAAGCCGACTTCTTCGTTGATTTTCGATCCTTCCTCACTTCTTTCTCGATCGTGCTCCTCGATTCTCTTGTTGGCTTGTTACAATTCCTAGGATGGAGGTGGATGATGGTGATATGGATGGATGAATTGATGGAGGCTAATCCTAGGTTATAAATCTTTTTTTAATCTGATATTTCATCCAAATATATAGAGGGAAGGGAATCATGGACTTCCTTGTTGGACACAAACTCTATAAGGAATTTATTTTTCAGAAAACTCTTCCGGGCGATAGATCGAGAAGAAATCTTGATCGAGCAAGAAAAAATTATGTCAAGGCCGATTGATCGAGATTGAATCTCGATCGATCTAGCCACTTTATTTTTTTTATTTTTTTCCTTTTCTTCCTTGGCTTCGACGCGTTCGCTCGGTTTGGTCATTTTTCATCATTTTTGGCTCATTTCCTATACTTTTATGCATTTCAACATTGATTCCTGGAACATAGAAATATATACCAAAAGCGTAAAATCGTCCTTGAATCAATACGAAAATCATTAGAAAATCACATCTAAATAAGTGTAAAAACAACAGTTATCATTCCTGTTAACTTCAAGTTATCCTCCGAGATGTGTCCTAACAGTGCAGTAGAGAGGATGGAGATGTCTCGAGTACCGTATGCATCAGGGGTGAGAAGTTTAATGTTCGCCATGATCTGTACAAGACTAGACAGTGCTTGGGAGCAATCAGTCAGTCGGTACATGGTGCATCCTGGACGAAAGTATTGGAGTACGATTAAGAGGATCCTTAGATACATTAAGGGTGCCTCGAATGTTGCATTATGTTATGGAGGATCGGATTTTATACTCAGGGGCTATGTTGATTCAGATTATGCAGATGATCCGGATAAAAGAAAATCTACTTGGCTATGTGTTCACACTTGCAGGATGAGCACTAAGCTGAGTTCAAAACTGCAAACAGTTGTGACATTATTTACAACAGAGGCAGAATATATGGCAGCTACTCAGGCTTGCAAGAAGACGACATAGATTCAACGATTATTGGAGGATATTGGGCATAAACAAGATAAATTTCCTTTTGTTTTGTGATAGTCAAAGTGTCTTGCACATTGTAAGGAATCCAGCCTTTCATTGCAGGACTAAACACATTGGGGTACGATTTTACTTTGTGCGGGAAGTGGTAGAAGCATGAAGCGTGGATATGCAGAAGATCAATACGAAGGATAGCTTAGCTGATATTCTGACCAAGCCAGTTAATCCAGATAAATTCGAATTGTGTAGATCCTCAAGTGGCCTAGCAGAAACGTGATTAGGGGTTGGCAAGATTAAAAGGATATGTGGAGATGCGTTTTATTCTCAATCAAATCTCCAAGTGGAAGAAATGTCAGAAGCAAATGAAGAAACACGTGAAATTCATTGTGGCAGGTGGAGATTTTAATGTGGCAGATGGAAGATAGCAGTTGGGCATGCACTTAATGCACATTTTCAACCCTATGAATAAAGTTCTTCTGATTTTATTTCATTCATACCAACATCGAATATTTATACATTTGAGTGTGTGTTTCAATAATATTTGTGAGGGAGTTTTCTCATATATTGAGAGTGTTGTTCTGTTTGAAAAATAGCGAGAGGTTGTAACCCACAAGATAATATAGTACAATCTTTCATCTTGCCCGTGGTTTTTACCCTAATAATTTTAGGGGTTTTCCACGTAACTTGTGGTGCCCATTTTATTCTTCACTTTCGATATTTTCTATCTCATGTTACAGCACATGGGGCCAACAGATAAGGGAACAGATGCCTAGCCTCTGCCAGTACATAAAAAATATCAAGTCCCTTAGTGCGAAAAAAGCGTCCATAATATGCTGCATGCAGTTTCCCAGATGCTAAAATGTCCAGTCTTTCGAGTTTCGACCTAATTATTTGGCTATTCCTTCGTCAAAATCCCGTCCCATTGTAATGTACTATAGTACTAGGAATTGTGGTTATGACAATGAGAAATATGATGAATAATTTGCCTCTCCGTCGTTGTATAAGATCGTACATATGTTGAACTATATTACGTATTTGGACTATTCATCATACTTCATCATCTTGATTTACGTATTTGATTTTGAAAATAGATATGAATGACCGTATTTCAAATTTTTCCAGATTTGAATTTGAAATTATTGGAAAAAGTAGATTTACATTAAAGACTTGAAATCTTTTGCTCCAAATACCACATTCCATACACATTGCGAAGATTCTGTCTTGTACATTCTGTTTCCTTTCTTTTGAGTGGCGAAAGATTATTTTTATGGGGGTGGTCAATGTAGACTTTTTCAATTTGATCTTGTAACCAAATCCTATATTACACCTTTGAGCCTATATTTTGATATACATTCACCAGCTCAAGTAATCTCAAATGTTGGCTCCGCCCTGGGGTGTTGGACAACTATAAACGAGGCCAATCATAAGTAGTCAATTTTTTTTTTACAATTCCTAAACTAAGTGGGACGGACTCGAATTCGAGTCGTTTAAAGGGGTGATGTCCATTAAACCACAACCATGGTACAACAACAATAACAACTAAGCTTTTAATCCCAATGAATTGGGGTAGGCTACATGAACAATGGAGAGAATCAAGTCGGGTCGGACACCTGCGTCAGTCTTCTCCAAACGCTTCTATCGGTCAACATATCTTGCACTCCAAGTCTTTGAGTATAACTTCGAGCCATATCTTCTTCGGTCGTCTTCTCGCTCTCGTGAACTAGCCGAAATCCATGGACTCCACTCGACGCACATGTGCAATGCTGGGCCTACGTCAAACATGATCAAACCATCGTAAACGGCTTTTTTGCATCTTCTCTTCTATACAAGCTACACATACTTCAGCTCAAATATCTTCGTTCATTATTTTATCTCGTCTGGTCTTACCGCACATCCAACAAAGCATACATATCTATGTTACACTCATCTTTTGGATGTGATTTCTCTTGGGTGCCCAACATTCCGTCACATACAACATTGCGAGTCTAACATCGGTTCTATAAAACTTTCCCTTCAATTTCAGCAGGATATTATGATCACATAGAACTCCGGTGGCGTTTCTCCATTTCAACCAGCCACCCTGAATCGTGTGGTTAACTTCACTGTCAATCTCTCCATCCTTTTGGATAACTGAACCTAGGTATCAACTTGATGCTCATCGATACCTCTTGACCACCGAGTGCTTCAAGAACGACCACTAAATATGTACTCCATATATTCCATTTTATACCTACTTAATCTAAAACCCTTTGATTCCAACGCCTCTCTCCATAACTCCAATTTAGCATTTACCCATGCCATTGTCTTGTCGATTAACACAATATCGTCAGCAAAAATTATGTTCCAAGATAATTCACTCTGTATGTCTTTTGTTATCTCATCCATCACGATGGTGAACAGGAAAGGACTCAACACAGACCCTTGATGCAATCCAATAATGATTGAGAACTCACTTGTCACCCCACTGCACGTTCTCACATTGGATGCTATTTCGTCGTACATGTCCTTGATTACATTGACATACTTGATGTGAACTTTTTTCTTCATCAAAGCCCACCATAATATCTCCCTTGGTGCTTTATCGTAGGCCTTCTCAAAGTCTATAAAGATCATATGCAGATCTTTACTCCTCTCACTATAGCGCTCGACAAGTTGTCGAAGTAAATGGATAGCTTCAGTAATTGACCGTCCTGGCATGAAACCAAATTGGTTCTCCGATATCTTAACCTCCATTCTTTGACGACATTCAATTATACTCTCCCAAAGCTTCAATGTGTGACACATGAGTTTTATACCACGATAGTTGGTGCAACTCTAAATGTCACCCTTGTTCTTATAGATAGGAATGAGAGTATTCTTTCTCGATTCATTTGGAATGTTTACTCCTCCAAATCTTGTTAAATAGATCTGTTAGCCACTTTATCCCCGTCGGTCATAATCATCTACATACTTTAATAGGGATTCTTTCAAGACCAACTGTTCTTTGTGCTTTCATTTTGTTCAAAGCTTCTTTAACCTCAGATTCTCTAATTCTGCGAGTAAACTCACGGTTTACATCATGTTGATGGATGTTAAGATCACCTACATCTTGGCTAAAGCCACTGTTGAACAAGCTGTTAAAATAATTTTTCCATATTGTTTTGATGCCTTCATCTCTAACCACGACTTTATGGTTCTCATCTTTTATGCATTTCACTGCACATAAGTCTCTTGTCTTCCTCTCACTCGCTCCGGCAATCCTGTAGATATCTTTTTCTACCTCTTTGGTATCCAATTTATCGTACACTTTTTTGTATACTTTAGCTCTAGCATCTCGAACCGCTGTCTTCGCTTCTTTTTTGGCAAGCTTATACCTTTCGAAAGTTGCCCCATTCTTGTTCTTCTTCAGCTCTCTGTAAGCATCCCTCTTGATTCGGATAGCCTTCTTTATGTCTTCATTCCACCATGATGCGTCCTTACCTGGTAGTGACTTTTAAATCACCTATTTTGGTACATCAGAGATGATTAATCCTACACCTTCTTCAGTGCTAATATGAGTAGCATGGACAAGTGGATCAAAATCTTCATATCCGTTCTAAACATTTGTCCAAACTGACGGCCTATAAAATCTCCCTTTGCTTCAGGACCTTTTGTCATAGTGAATCAATTCACCGAGATATCTGTTTATTTTATTCAGGTCTATTTGGTACTCTTGATGCTTTAATGGCTTCTAAGATCCTCCAAGAAGAATACAGAAATCGACGTCAAGTAAGCTTTGATCCCTTCAATTTTACTTTATTTATGACTTTCTTTTATGAATGACCATGAAATTTAATTTATGCGTACATGATATATTATGCAACAACTGTGGCATAAAAGGAATTGTGCCATTTCATTGGATGTATCACAAATGTAGCTTATATAGGTCTTGCAGCAATGGTACATAACATTATCACTTGTCGTAAGCCCATTCATACTAAATCAACAATATCAATCGTCTTTGCTTCTGGCATCCTTCCCCCGCCGTTGGAAAGGAAGGAAGTATATGTATGAATAACAAAGGAGATAATCTCGCAACGGATCATAAACACGCTGGGATACCTCTTCCGCTCGTCTTTCTCAAAATTGGAACAAAACAACAGGGAAAGACCCGGCCGACCGCCAAGTGAATGAATAACAAGAATCGTAGATTTTGACCGATTGTAAACCTTTTGTCTCTGGCTATGTAGATATGCATAAAGAAGGGACTTGACATCTCTCTCTTGGGGAAGAAGCTAAGACAAGACAGGTGTCAGTATCAAATCCTTAATCTGTAGTGGACTACTATTAAAAAGGCCGGCATGCACGCTTTATTTGAGACTACTAAGGCAGGCAGTGGACTCTTTCATGTTAAAAGGGGAGAAAGGCACGACAGATGCCGTTTACTTGAGTGGCAAAGGTAACCGGTTAGGTTTACTTACTTTTCTAGGCCTGTTCGGACATACGGTTCCCGTGGATGGCCGTAAATCAGGTTTCCACTTACTCACAGTCATATAATGCCCTACTATAACCCACACAAGTCCCCTTGTAAACTCGACTTGACAAAAGGAAAAGAAGATAGGATCCGCCTTAGACAAGACACCTTGGGAATTCCCGGGTTATTCAAATTGAACAAAGATGATAGGTCAAAAGGAAACCCAGGTGAATCTACAGTTTGATGGGTTGTCTGAGATCATCGTGGGAAGTTTATGACGGGCTTCTATGATTATAATGGTATTGAGAATAACATTCGTGCCGAGTTACTTGCTATCCTCAAAGGTTTGGAGCTCTGTCATCAAGTTGATTTTTTTGCCTATCTGGATAAAAACATATTCTATGATTGCTATGACATCACGCTGGGATTTGTGCCACTTCATGGTTCAAATCCAGTTATTTCTCTTGAATTTTCCGGTTCGTATCACCCATATTATTGAGAAGGAAATGTTGTAGCAGACGAATTTCGAGGTCTTTGCAAATTGGGTAGAAGTAGTATGCCTTACCTTGGAGCATGAAGTAAATTTCTACAATAATCTTACATTGAAAGGTTATGACATAGTCAACTCTCTTGTATTTTTTAATTACGGAATAAATGGGTAGGGGTCGTCTAACCCTGTTAGCACTGGCTTTTGCCAAAAATAAAAATAAAAAAAATCCTTCAAGGTCTAATTCGTTAAAGGTTAAATAATAATAATTCATCAAACCCTTGAATCAAGAGCCTGGCCCTAAGCAGGGCCATCAAACTAGACATGACCACGGTTCTTGAACCGTCGGTTGACGGTTCGGAACCGCCGGTTCGAAGGTTCAAAAGAGCTCGACCCTTAGCCTTAACATTCGTAGACGGTTCCGGTACGGTTCGTGAACCACCGGTTACAGTTCGACCCTTATATTTTTCAAATTAAAAAATTAAAATTAAAATTTTATTTTAAAAAATTAAAACTTACTATAAAATAATCATAAAAAAGAACAAAAAAAATGTAAGGTGGAGGGGAGCGTTTGAACTTTTTAAGTTGCCATTAACTCTTTATATTGATATGAATCATTTAGCAATTTATATGTTGAGTTCCAACGTGTGGGTATATCTAGTGGAAATTTTCTAGGTCGTATGTCATCACTCTTACAAAACTTACCCCATTGTTTCATCAAACTCGATGGGACCACAAATAAGATAATGTCATTTTAATTGATTGAATCTGATTATCTAACGATACTAATTACATATGAAATTGGTATAAAACATATATAATTTTGATACTATCTACAAATGATATTGGTATGAAACATTTACAATTATGATACTAATTACATATGAAATTCATATGAAACATATACAACTTTGGTACTAAAAAAAGTTTGGTATAAAACATTTACAATTATGATACTAATTACATATGAAATTGGTATGAAAAATATACAACTTTGGTACTAATTACAAATGATATTGGTATGAACCATTTACAATTATGGTACTAATTACATATGAAATTGATATGAAACCTATAGAATTTTGGTACTAATTGCAAAAGAGATTGATATGAAATATTTACAATTTTGATACTAATTACTTATGAAATTGGTATGAAACTTATACAACTTTGTTACTAATTGCAAATGATATTGGCATCAAACATTTACAATTATGATACTAATTAAATATAAAATTGACGAGTATAACATTGAATTATTTGTTATTTATCTATAAAAAATAACACAGAAGTTCTTGTTATGTTAAAAAAAGTCAGTAATGAGATTTGTCACTAACAATTTAAATAAAAAACAAATGTCAGTAAAATTATTTTTATGATGATTTTATTGATTAATCATAAATATATTAAGTTAGAAGTTATTAATTTATATAATATAAAGTTAGTGAATTATCAATTCAATACGTTGTTCCCAAACAGTATAAATAAATTATTAAAAATATTTTATTAATTAATCAAATATTGCATTATTGAGTTTCTATTATAAGTCATATTGTGATAAACTAAGATACTTATGTAATTATTATATATATAATGTAAATCAAATAATGAATAATTATAAAAGGTATATAATATATTTGTTTTGTAATAATTTACTTCATTATTAAAATATTTTATTTTGCAACCAGTATTTATAGTTCTTATTAATTTATCCAACATTTTCTATTATATTTACTTTGTTATAGATATATTTTTATTATACAATATTTATTTAAGAACATAACATATTATTTTAGATAATTTTTATTTATCAATATAAAATAGTTATTATTATATTATAAATATAATATATATTATCTTTTAGTATATATAATTATATTGTATAAAACAAAAAAATCAAGATAATAGCTTAGTGGTAAAAAACTGTATATACATGACAGAGATCAAGAGTTTGAATCTTTAACAACACACTTTAAATAATAAATAATTAAAAAAAAATTAAGGATAGAGTCGACGGTTCCCGGCGGTTGGAACCGCTGGTTCCACGGTTCTTGGAACCGATTACGATTCCGAACCGTCGATCGGATCAACAGGTAACTGACACATTGACCCGGTTACGATCCAGGTTGCACCATAAAATCTCGATGTTATTTTACAAATTCAGAAATTTAGCTCCTTTCCCTTTCGAGCGCACTGTAATAATTGGAACTTTAGATAGATAATTTCGCGAAGAAGACGAAATATTATGTGAAAATCGATGCTTCTCATTGGTCACAGCTGGCGCTCGTCCCTTATAGAGTTTTCTCCATTTTACCCAATTCGCAATGTAATATCTCGAAGCCCTAGCTTCTTAATTTATGTGGGATCTATTTGCTGTTTTTTATTTGGTCTGTCTCGCTGAGTTGATGATTTTTTTATCAGCTGTTTGAATTTATTATTAAGAATTCTTAAACGCAGGTATTATATCATATGTTTACTTTAGTGATGTCGAATCAATATTTTATTATTTGTAATCTTGTATTAGTTTCTTAGAATTCACGAATTGATCCATGGCTTTGAATGTTTTCCCTTAGCTAGCTCCTTGCTCGATAAGATTTCGCATGTTTTTAATTTAAATTCATTTGTTTGATTTTGTTTTGCTTGCAGATTTGAGCTTTTGGGGCCGACTGATTTTCAGATAGATAAAAGGCGAAATCAATATCACAGGAAGCAAAGGTTTGGATAGGAAAAGGTGGTGACTTTTGAAAGGGAAAGATAAAATCAAGTAGCTAAGGTTAATTTTCTTAGTTAAGAAAATGGGGGGATCAAAAAAGGAGGGGCCATCGGCACCAGCTCTGCGAAAGGACCCATATGAGGTGCTTTGTGTGTCAAGGGATGCATCTGATCAGCAGATTAAAACTGCTTATAGAAAGCTTGCTCTCAAGTAAGTTGTTTTCTGTTGCTTTTTCTTTTTCTTGAATTTTTCATTTGCTATATGTCGGTGTTCATTTTGTATGGCCGCTTATATGGAAATCTGCAAGTCTTTGCTTGGAGTTTACTGAATCATGGGGGTATTTGGTTTGTTATGTAGTTTCTAATTTTTGGTTTCCCATGGTTGTTGGCGTCTTTATGTTATTACTTGAGATTGAGAGTGATTGGAAATTCAAGTGTTCTTAGTGGGCATTGTGGTTTTGATTGGATGTGTCCGATCTTAATTTTTTATTCAATAATTTTTTGCAGTTTTAGGGTATAATTTTGTCAATTAAGAATGAATTTGGTTGCAAGGTCTGCTTCACTCACTAGTCTTTTGATTTTGGACCATTGGATTGTAATTAGTTTTCTCTTGGTGAAGAATTTTGCAGCTGCGTTATCTCGCTCAGTGCAAACAAATGATTTCTATCTTTAATTGGCCATGAAGTGTTTTGTGAATCTAATATGGTGTCATTTTTTATTTATTTATTGTTCATTATGTCCTGTAATTCGAGTGGGGACGGCTGCAATGACTTTTTGTATATTTGTGGGTTGGAGAGTGCTATTGCTCTGCTTCAATCAATAGGATGTTTTTGCCCACCTTTTACACAGATGTACATAAAATATCTGCCCGAATAAATAGCAGAAAAGTGATCTCTTGGAAGTTTACTTTGTCGGGTTAAAGAATTATCCTAGAAATCTACAGGTATCATCCAGACAAGAATGCAAACAATCCCGAAGCTTCGGAACATTTCAAGGAAGTTGCATTTTCGTATAGCATCTTATCCGATCCAGAGAAGAAGAGGCAGTATGATAAGTCTGGATTTGAGGTACTCTACTCTCTTCTTTGTCTCACAGTTTGTTTTTGAACTTATTGTTTTTTCCTGATTTGTTACATTGCAAGCTTATGCTGTGTGTGGTTAGGCGAATATTATAAAGATGACAAATAATTTATACGGATTTGAATTTAATCTTATGGTTGTTATTGCTAGAATAAGAGTTTTCTAATAAAATTAGCATATGCCATTAATATTTTTGAGGCCATTGATGCTGAGGGAATGGATATGGAGATTGATTTGTCCAACCTTGGAACTGTCAACACGATGTTTGCAGCTTTATTCAGGTTATAATTTTAGTCCCATTTAGATTAAGTCGTATACATTTGATACTTGGTGGCTAATTTGTAAGTTGTTTGAATATCTTTATTTGGTTAGCAAGCTGGGTGTCCCTATCAAGACTACGGTATCTGCTAATGTTCTTGAAGAGGCTTTGAATGGAACAGTAACGGTTAAACCTCTTCCAATTGGAACTTCAGTCAGCGGCAAGGTATGTGTCTCCCATAACTGAATAAAAAAGCTTAGTTGTGTTGCTGTTATTTTCTGGATTGGTTCATTTATTTTTCCTTTTTTTTCTAAAAGCAGGTAGAAAAGCAGTGTGCTCACTTCTATGGCGTAACCATTAATGAGGAACAAGCAGAGGCTGGAATTGTAGTTAGAGTGACTTCAGCATCTCAAAGTAAATTTAAGGTGTAGATAATTCTTTTACTTATATTCAGCTCAACATATCCTTGTATATTTCTAATTCGTGGAGGAACATGATTCTTTTTGCCCTCTTCAATGTTGAAGGAAGAAAAGGAAGAAATAGGGGGTCATGCAGACTTGAGTTCAGTTCTTATAGTTCTTTTTAACATTTGATTTTCAGCTTTTGTACTTCGAACAAGATGCAAATGGGGGATATGGGTTGGGCTTGCAGGTAATTTAATTTATATTTCCAGTTTTGCTTATTAATGTCTCCACTGGTAGAAACATGGAATCTGCTGTTGTGAGGAAAAGTTCCTTGGTTAGCCTCCTTTAGCTTGAGCTTGATTTCTCTCGTATGTTTTTGAACAAAAGGTCACTCAAGTATTGAGTCGAGAATGTTAAGCTTTTTGAGGTTGGATGTGTGGAGAATTGGAATTGATTACATTACTATCGTACTTGAAACTTGCTTCTTTTTGAACCATATCAGTTCTTTATGAGCTATCGCTACCAAATAATCATTCGTTTGCATTTGGTTAGACCGCTGAGTGACTTTTTTAAAAACTTGCTCAATTGAGTGGGCAGCAGTCCTTGTCTTGTGAACTTCTGCTACTGTACATTCACAGGAAGATAGTGAGAAGACAGGCAAGAATACTTCAGCTGGAATGTACTTCTTGCATTTTCAAGTGTACAGAATGGATTCAACTATAAATGCGGTGTGTGATTTTGCTTTTCTCCCGCCATTTTACCCAGTCATGAGTCTTGCACCATTTATTTTGTTTATTAATGCGCCTGTTTGTTGGGGTAGTTGGCAATGGCGAAGGATCCAGAAGCTGCTTTCTTTAAAAGGCTTGATGGCCTTCAGCCCTGTGAGGTCTCGGAACTAAAAGCTGGCACTCACATATTCGCTGTTTATGGTCTGAGCTTCTTATAACAAATACAAATATGTAGAACTTCGTGGCATGTCGACTAAATACTAATGATTGCATAAAAATGGCTAAAAATTCCTTCACAGACCGACATTTTGCACGTTGTTGCAGGAGATAACTTCTTCAAACCTGCTTCCTACATAATTGAGGCCCTTTGTGCAAAGTCATACGAGGATACAACTCATGGCCTCAAGGATGTTGAAGCTCAGATTTTGAGAAAGAGAAATGAGCTGCGCCAATTTGAGGCAGAATATAGGAAGGTATTCCTTCTTCTCCAACCCTGCTTTGTTATGAATTTTGTAGTACTAGTTGCTCTTATATTTGCCACATCTCAACTTTTTTTCCTTAATTTCAGGCATTGGCACAATTCCAAGAAGTCACCAATAGATATAACCAGGAAAAGCAATCTGTAAGTTGGCTTCCTATGGAATCCTGTGTTCCTTTCCAATTGATGCTACCTCTCAATTCTCTGGAGCCTATTACGCTCCTTTAACTTCAGAGACAATTTCTTCTTCACAGGCATGGAAAATACAATAATGAGATAGGTCAAAAAGAGCAATGTCTTGTCGAAAACTTCTTAACCTTGAAATTTAAAATTTGGATGAACTTGTTAAACCAAATTCTGTAATGCAATTCTATTGTTTCTTTTTTTCTTTTGGACTGTTCTAGTCAGCCTCTTACTCTAGGTACATCAAGTGTTTCTGAAGTCGATTTTTAGGCTTACAATTACTAGACTTTGCTATTACCGTCTATAACTACGATTAGTCCACATTTATTGAAACTCGTAGACTGGTAAAGAAAGGAAGAAGTTATGTCCTAGATGATGAGGTTCTTATTCCTGGTTGATTCCGATTCCAAAGCCAAGACATCAAATTGAGACTCTTGATTGAAAAACAGTTGGGTATTTCCAGCAATCATTTGCCTTCTATAAATTAGTAGCTGTGTTCAGTGAGAATGAATTTTTTGGCTATTTGCTTCGGTAGTTTTACGGTTCACAGATGCAAGATGTACTCTTCCTCTCCTTTTTTTGTTCGGTGAGGAGTGTTTTAGTCTTTTAGAGGAGCAGTCCCTTTACTTGGTCCTCTGTAGCAGTTGTCGGCTTTGAAATTTCCTGGTTAAACAATCTTTTTATCATTTATATTAATTCTCAGTATGACGTACTTTTCAAATTGATATTTTTTTTAATCCAAATTGGTTGAATAAGGGTTTAAGGATAACTCACTGACACTGATCCCACCTTCTTTGTGGTAGCTTAGCTTTTGCCTCAAACATTCATTGGATTCTTACCTTTTATGCCACTTCTGAACAGGTTGACGAGCTGCTAAAACAGCGAGATGGCATCCATGCAACTTTCACCACAGCAAGACATGTTTCCTTATCTAGTGGAAGTGGCCGTTTTAGTAACGGAAGCAGCAGTAAATTTCTAGCCGATGGTTATAAATCTGAGAGTCCAGGGGAAGAGGGAAGTTCAGATTCAAAGGACAAATCTTCGAAGAAGAAATGGTTCAATCTTAACCTGAAAGGATCTGATAAAAAGTTATGACTGGTTATAAATTGTGCTTGATCCCTAAGATTTGAAGTTCTTTTCTATCTATGGAAGGATCTTGTGTCACATGCTCGATACCTTTTGGCGTTTGTAGGTGGTTCATTGTTTGCGACATTATTTCTGTAGAATGTTGAAATATGCACAGATGCTTTTGTAAGTAGATATCCTATTCTTGGAGATGTTTAATTTTTAATATCATTGTTGGTAATTTGGATCGCTGTAGAACAATAGTGGAATTTCGATTTGTTGTTTTTAGCTCATTCTTTTGTTGCAACCATTTCATATTTGTGAGTTCCGAGGTTCTATCTAGTGATTATCCGTTAATGCATACATTATCATTTTTGTTAAGAAATTATGATGTTCCAATTCAAAACCAATTGACAATGAGTGCAGAATTGACATTGAGTAAAATATCACATGTATCTTACAAAGAGCTAGCAGGGTTTCTAAATTGCCAATGTGAGACAATTCTCAACATGTATCATCACGTGTGGCATTATATAAGTCAAATATGTGGATTGATAATGAGGGTGACGGTGAATATGTGGGCAGAATAGCCAATCACATAGGCGGAGTAGGCATGAGAAGCTTGTTTTGATATCATGTTAAGAATACATAAAGTTCCAACTCAAAACCAATTGACAATGTGTAAATCAGCTCATATATATTTATAAAGAGCTAACATAACTTCTAACGCCTAATTCATTCTTGTCGAGTAGGCCTTGTTGTTGTCAGAATTCTTAATTCATGAGTTGTAGGGAGGGATTTATGTCACCACAAATAGAGACTAAAGCAAGTGTTGGATTCAAAGCGGGTGTTAAAGAGTACAAATTGACTTATTATACTAGTGAATACGAAACCAAAGATACTGATATCTTGGCAGCATTTCGAGTAACTCCTCAACCTGGAGTTCCGCCTGAAGAAGCAGGGGCGGCTGTAGCTGCCGAATCTTCTACTGGTACATGGACAACTATGTGGACCGCACCACACCTTGATCGTTACAAAGGACGATGTTACCATCGAGCCCATTCCTGGAGAAAGAGATCAATATATCTGTTATGTAGCTTACCCTTTAGACCTTTTTGAAGAAGGTTCTGTTACTAACATGTTTATTTCAATGTAGGCAGTGTATTTGGATTCAAAGCCCTGCGTGCTCTATGTCTGGAAGATCTGCGAATCCCTACTGCAACTATTAAAACTTTCCAAGGCCCGCCTCATTGGATCCAAGTTGAAAGAGATAAATTGAACAAGTATGGTCGTCCCCTGTTGGGATGTACTATTAAACATAAATTGGGGTTATCTGCTAAAAAATACGGTAGAGCGGTTTATGAATGTCTTCGCGGTGGACTTTATTTTACCAAAGATGACGAGAACGTGAACTCCCAGCCATTTATGTGTTGGAGAGATCATTTCTTATTTTGTGCCGAAGCACTTTATAAAGCACAGACTGAAACAGGTGAAATCAAAAGGCATTACTTGAATGCTACTGCGGGTACATGCGAAGAAATGATGAAAAGGGCTCTATTTGCTAGAGAATTGGGAGTTCCTATCGTAATGTATGACTACTTAACAGAAGGATTCACTGCAAATACTAGCTTGGCTCATTAGCATGCAGTTATTGATAGACAGAAGAATCATGGTATACACTTCCGTGTATTAGCTAAAGCGTTACGTATGTCTGGTGGAGATCACATTCACTCTGGTACCGTAGTAGGTAAACTTGAAGGAGAAAGAGACAGAACTTTGGGCTTTGTTGATTTACTGCGTGATGATTTTATTGCAAAAGATCGAAGTCGCGGTATTTATTTCACTCAAGATTGGTCTCTCTACCGGATGTTATTCCCGTGGCTTCATGGGGTATTCACGTTTGGCATATGCCTGCTCTGACCGAGATCTTTGGGATGATTCTGTACTACAGTTCGGTGAGGAACTTTAGGACACCATTGGAGCAATGCACCAGTTGTCATAGCTAATCGAGTAGCTCTAGAAGCATGTGTACAAGCTCGTAATGAAGAACGCGATCTTGTTGCTGGTGGTAATGCAATTATCCGTGAGGCTAGCACATGGAGTCCTGAACTAGCTGCCGCTTGTGAGGTATGGAAAGAGATCAAATTTGAGTTTAAACCTATGGATCCTTAGGATTTGTATATTCTTTATATATCCTGTAGTTTTCCTGAATCAAGCGAAATATCACAAATCTTTCGACCCACTCTGTATATTATATTGTCCTCTTCGTTTCGTGTTAGAATAGAACCTTAATTTATTACTTGTTATTAGTTATTTATTATTATTAGATGAGATTTTACGAATGTTTCTAGGAGAGAATAAATAGTTCTTTTTTTGTTCGATACGAAGACATAGAAAACTCCCGATGTGAACTTTTTAGGAAATGTCATGTTATGTAACACTATGTTGGATTAATAACGTCACATCATATTGAAAATGAGATTTAGTTTTAAAAAAAGAGATTAAAATATATTTTTGAGTCATCAGATAATTGAATTATTTAGAACCAATTTAAAATTAAAATCCCAAGGTTAAGATATGCCAGATTCTGGCAAATAAATAGATGGAAGTATGTCTGATAAATAAGGCATGCCTAAACATTTCCACTTCTTTTCTATTTTAATCATTCTCCAGCGCTAATACATTCGTGTTATTCAATACATTTTTTGTCCATCTAATTATTGACTAATTTTATAAAATAACTAATATGTCAAAATTGATTATGGTACTTTTCTTAGTGGCCGCTTAAGAAAATTATCTTGGTGGAACATCATAGGATCATATCGGTTAGTTTGATATCATCCATTGATGCATCATCACCATTGATATATAAATATTCTACGTCAATTGTATATATTTTCCCCATGATACTGCTTCTTTGAAGATAACATCAAAATTTCCGGATCCTAAGTTGGCACCTTTATCTCGAGTTCAATTCACCCTTTTTAAAAACGTTAATGAAGGGAAAGGAAATTCCATAATAAGGAACCTTTGGGATTGGAACAACTCAACACACCCAAAAAAAAACAAACGATTCTTAAACTAAAAAAGGCACAATATATGGTAAACACAAGCCGCAACATAAAACAAATGGAAATTCAATCTTAATCACTTTGCTCCTATATTATTATTTAGTAGGAAAAATGTCCTCAAATCCATTACAAATATTCTTGTATAAATATTCTACGAACTAGTTTTTCTTTAAAACATTCAGTCTAATACTTTTATCACAAAAACCCCAATTTATAAATTTTTCGCTATTTTTTTTTCTTTCTGAAATGGACATAACAAAAATTCCTAATAACGTGATTGTTTACTATAATAAAACTTATAGATACAAATAATTGTATTGAAATTCAATAATTTTATATAAACATTTTAATTAATTTTGTATTATCTCATTTATTTAATCATAAAATTGAATTTATTCTATAAATATTCATGCAATCAAATATATATATATGATAATAACGTTAGGAAACAAGAAAAAATCAAATTTAAATTATATTTATCTGTAAAAAAAGTTGAAAAATAATTAATAATTATTTCATCAAATAAGTTGGGGTAGTTTTGAGAAATTTCTAACTTCGATAAAATGGTTTTTGGTGTGAAAAAGTATATTACATGTGTTTTAGATGTATTAGATTTTTTTGAACTATAAATACATTTTCATTTGATTTTTAAGGTGATAGTATCGAGTTATTATTATCTTAATTATGTAATTAAAATATAAAATGGGTAGTAGTATCTCTACCCGAACCGAGATTAAAACCCAGACCCACAACAAAAGATCCGAGCCCCTCCACCTCCATATAGAAACGCCACCGGCGAGTTTCCCATAATAATATCAATGGAGGCACACCTTCTCTCTCTCCTTTTCTCTTCTCCAATTTTCTTTTGTTTGATTAACAACTCCCCCAATCTAAGTGACAATTAACAATAAACAGAGCTTAATCTCAGAGTTTTTTCATTCAATTAAGGTTGTGATAATGACTACGAATACAGAACGATCGAACAAGGCGGCGTTGCACAATTTCACGATGCCTTGCGACATGCGGTGGGGGAATCAGAGGTTCCTCCGGTGCATGAAAGTGAACTCCGATGGTCAAATCTCCCCCCTCCGCCGCTTCACCGATTCTCATTCTTCTCATCATCATCATCATCACCGTTCAATTGCAATCCAACACCGCTACGCCGCCACAAGAGACAGAGAGAAAAGAGAATCCTCCGCTGATGGATCCCGCAAAGTGAGTTCCACCCCTCCGCCCGTCGATCATGGTATCGCTGCTGTTAGAGAGAAGGTCATGCTTGATCTTCAAACAGCGGCCGACAAGATGAAAGACGCGATTTTTAAGGAGGGCGTGGCTTCTGTCGCTGTTTCTCCACCACTGCCGCTGGCTGTTTTTCCATCGGCGCCTGCGGCCTCGGTGGAGTTGCCTCAAGGCGAAACCCATAGACCGTGGAGTTTGAGGACGAGGCGTGCCGCTTGTAAGACAACGCCGTTGAATGGGTTTTCATCCGGTAGAAATGGTTGTGGTGATTTCACCAGAAGTGGCTGCGGCGGCGAGGGGAAGGGGTTGACGGTGGATGAGGGTAGACCAATCTCGGGGTTCTCTCCGATGAGGCCAGTGTCGGCAGCGGCGGCGGACAAATCTCCTATGCTGAGTGACGGCGGAGAGAAGAAAGACCGAGAGAAATTCTCGGTGGCGCTTTCAAAGAGAGCGATCGAAGAAGATTTCTTGACAATGGTTAACCACCGGCCGCCGCGCAGACCCAAGAAAAGAGCTAAATTTATTCAGAAACAATTGGATGTAAGTACATGAAACAAATTTGATTTTAAAACTATTTGATTCAAATCAGGGATTCATTTGCCATATAAATAATGGTTCTTGAATCTGAAAATTGCAGACACTATTTCCAGGATTGTGGTTGACGGAAGTTACAGCAGATATGTACAAGGTCACAGAACCAGCTCCATAAACAAGAAAGATGATCTTTGGATTTCTATCATCGGCAATTATATCCATCATTCTCTGTTGTTCTGAAGCTGAATTATGAAGTTATGATTCATCACAAACTACTGTGGTAAAATGTGGAGTACAAGAAACGAATTTTAATGTTGTTTTCCTATGCTAATTTTTTGTTAGTTCTGATTTATATTTGTTTTATATAATGGGGAAAAAAGAATGGAGGGATTTTCCAAAATGAATTGCTATAATGAATTTTTTTTAACTTATGTTAATTTTAAAAAATATTATTTATGTTAAATTTCAAATATTTCTTTTAAGTTAATTTTTTAAAAATAATCTTTAGCTTAAGTGATGTATGTTTTGTTGAATAAAAAATAAAGTACTGCATAATCATTTATTCTTTTTCTTTTCATTTTATTTGAATAAAACAATTTTAATAAAAATCAAAATAATAATGATAGTTATCATTACTATTAAATTATTAATAATAAGAAGAATAATAACTTAAAAATAATAAATAGTAGAATGTATAAATTCAAATTAATATCATAATATAAATGTAATAAAAACATAATCCAAATTTATTATAAATATCAAAAATTTTAAAAAATAATTATTAATATACTATTTATTTTCAGTTAAATGACATTAATAATTATTTCTTAATTGTTTTGTCTATATGTTTTATACTTATAATGTGATGGGATTATTTAATTATTCATATAGTATGATATTATATGTAAATTTACATAGTCAGTTATTTATTTAATGTTAATTTATTGTTATCACCATCATTATTAATTTATTATTGTTGTTATTAATAATAATAAATGTAGGGTCTTCCTACCTTAACATCATTTTTTCAAAATTACACAGCGGGCGATCGATCGCTTCGCTGAGGCGATCGATCGCCTCAATTTCTTCTTCGCGGCGATCGATCGCGCCAAATGTGGCGATCGATCGCCTATCCTTTGATTTGGCTACTGCCTCTCGGCGATCGGTCGCCTCATTTCAGGCGATCGATCGCCTGCCCTGTTCTTCGCCCACTGTCCTTAGGCGATCGGTCGCCTCTTTTCAGGTGATCGATCGCCTCGCACAGGTACACGTTTTTCACCATTTTTACACCAAAAATTACTTCCCAACTTCCACAACACTTATACCAACAAACTCAAAACACAAAAACACTTTAAACCTTCAATATACATCATAAAACCACTAAAATCCAACATCCTACAAAGATTCACACTAACCCAAACAAACCCATTTCAAACCCTTTTTAAAACCCTTCCAAACTCAATCAACACTTCAAGAACATCAATGAGATATATATATAAACATCATAGGCACTAAATCTTACCAAGAAGTGCAAGAACAAAGCTTTTACAAGGATTTCTTCCCACCCTTAGGTCAAAATTCGAAAATGAGGGGAAAAGGGTTTTGGGAGAGTGATTTTGGGGATTTAAGTGTAAAGGGTAAAGTGAGGTGAAATGGTGGGTTAAGTGTTAAATCTTCATTTCTTTTAACTTGTACCCCAATAATTAACATGATGTCTATAAAACACATTAACATGATAAGCATTTACAAAATGCAACCAACTTCATCAATCACATATCATCCTCATAATTAAAATCAATATCCTTAAATCATGTTACTTCTTCATTTCCCACGCATATCTTATCATCGTAATAAATCATCATATAAGCATAATTAATATTTAGATTGCCATTAGTTAATTTCGGGGCGTCACAATAAAAATATATGTTTCGATTTTTATTTTTATTGTTCATGATTATTCTTATTTTTGTCAATTTATTTGTTAAAAAATAATATCATTTTTATTTTGGAAAATAAAAAAGAGAAAAAAAGAAAAGAAAACAACATAATTCCTCAACTTACTAATTTATATGAGAATTTACTTTATTAAAAGATTATATACCGAAAGCCTCCAATCTTAAGAAATAAATATTCATAATGAAATAAATTTATTTCAATTATTTTGAAAAATAAATCTTTTAGCAAGCATTAGTAATTAATTGGGATTGAGAAGTATATATGAATGATATTTTAGGATGTTTAAATAAAAAAGACTATATTGTATAATATTGATTGTTGAGTAAAAGAAATTATTTTTAAAAATAATATTTTAAGACGTGCTGGAATAAGTAAATTCTGTCTAGAATGATATACTAGAAAAGTTTGGTGGGGGGAGGGAATGGTGTTTCTTTTTTTTTTTATCCTTTCCGGGTGGGATTGGGCCAATGGCTCGTTGATTGTCTAGTATATAACTTCTTTTTTCAATTACCAAATAGCAATGCTTATGACGTAAAACAAAATAAAAATAGGCAAAAAATAATAAATGAATTTGGAATGTCATCAAATACAAAATATAGTATAAAATATAAAATAAAATAAAATAAGATCAAACAATAATCAAGATTTGAAACGCAATTCCATAAGTCAAAGCAAATGTTGTACCCAAAATTACTAGTACTTATATATTAGATAAACTAACTTTTGAAAGTAAAATAAATTATATATGGAATATGCATGATGATGTTATATCTTATCGAATATAGTAGAATATTTACCTTTGATATTGAAATATTTTTTTCTAGTATTGAACTAGGAATTTGATCGATACATGATTGAAATTTTACTACTTAAATTTGAAAACAATATCTCAATCCTAAAGTTCGGGCCTACTGCACCCACCATAAGAAATGTCGAATCTTACATTTTGAAAATTGGTTAAAATTGTGTCAAAATTATACTGAATGTTTCTAAATCTAACGACATTATGCTTAATGTTATTTCCTAGGTGTGGTCCGGTCCGATCTGGTTGGTTTGGGCATTTTTTTTAAAAGATCAGTACTAGTGTGTGTTCAACGAAATGTGAAACGGACTGGCCCAATTCAACCTGTAACCCTAGTTGGAATTTGTTCCTATTTTGATTAGATTTTTTTTAACAGAAAAATAATTTATATTGATTAAATGATGGCCAACTTGCCAAGTATATCAAACAACAAGAATACCAGCAAATATAAAAGCCACGTAAACCTAAAATGTAAAACCATTGCTCCACATTGCTCCAACAAAACACATGCGCCTCCGCAAAGTGAAATTGGGGCTTCTATGTGGAACTAGATAGGGAATCATGGCAAGAGCATAAGACTGGGACCAGAAAGAGGCCGGTCCCCTTAAACCATTCAGCACAGAGTTGAGAGTACGGACGAGTATGCCACCTGCTTTCCAATCCGGATTACCCCCAAAACCCGGGTATACTGACCAAGAAGCCTCATTCCAAATTAAGAAACAGCACCCGAAACTGGTTAGGATACCAAAGCAGGAGGCACATGGCAGATACTCAGGGTGAGCCCGAGTCGCCACCTCCATGGCATAAACCACCGCGAAACCTGCCACCAATACAAACGCCACCGCCAAACTCACCCCTACCACCAAGACTGTCGCCACCCACGAGGCCGCCACCACTACCACAGCTAAAAACAGTCCAAATGCCAAGATTGCTGCATGCGCCACCGCCGAGTCCCTTCCCGACCTCACCACCAAGAGCTTCACATCCACCCAAACCACAACGAAAATCGAGGCCACCTCCGATACCTCCTCCAGCGCAAACTCCAGAATCGCTGCCTAGCCCAAACCCGTTGTTAGAACCCCCACCACCATCGAGGCCCCCACCGTAGCCAAACCCACCTACAACATCTCCACCGAGTCTTCCACCAAGCCCAAACCCACCTCCAGCACAAGAAGCTTCACAAGGAAGCACAATAAGGAACCAAAAAGCTAAATGAGAGAAGCACAATAAGATACCCAAAAGCTTCACAAGGAAGCACAAGAAGAAACCCACAAGAAGAAAAACCAAAATTAGATTTAGACTACATAATTTGTTAGGTATGTAACCTCCTAAAATATGAATTACCTCGACTTAATATAGAGATGAATTTGGCATTTGCTCCACCTAATTTTGTGAAAGAGAAAAAGCTTCATGACTCGATACATGGTTTTTTAAAAAAACAAACGGGTGTTTCTCATGTAACTAATTCTCCCATCCCATTTTGTAATTGGACGCTGCGAGGAGTACTCTGTTATAACCCTGGGAAGGATTAATGAGAATGGCTACTCTCCTATGGACGTTGATTGATTTGCCCAAACCACATAAATCTTGTTGTTGGTCTTGATTCTTGCTTTTCATTGCTTTGGTTGATTGAGAACTTGTGCTGCTAATCAATTCTTGTTTACTATGCATTTTGGGAGTTCTTGGATCTGTTTTGGACAGGAACTTTGATCGAATTTCATAACACCTCTTTTTTTTTAAAAAAAAAAAAAAAAACCATTTTGATGAACTTAATTAATTAAAATACATTTATTTATATTAGAAAAATCTGGGCTTCTCAAGTTGAAATTGCGTCTGGGGTCTTACTTTGCTTAGTCAACTAAAAATGATGTACAGTTGTTCCACTTAGTCACCACCAAGCTCATGTCAATCTATTCCAATCTTATAATATATCACCATCCAATACCATCAAACTTATTGTTGATTATAGATTTAAATGCTTTTAGTTATAGATGTTTAATTCTAATATAATTATTTGAAGCTAGCAGTATCAATTGATATGGGAAACTTTGTGTATGATCGGGTCCTGTCATATATCAACACACATACAATATATTAATATATGATAAGACCCGTTTCATACGAAAAATTCTCGTTGATATATGGTGTTTCTTCTATCCTTGGCCCTAGAGGCCTAGACTAGGAGCTTTAATCTGAAATTACCACTTCAATTTTCTTTTCCTTGAAGCGATCGTTCATTTGTTATTTCTTTTCCCCCAATTATTATTACATTTATTTATTAATGATCAGACAACTTTATAATGAAATTCCTTCAAACTTCAAAGTTTTTTTTTAAAAAAATCATTTATATAATAAGTAAATGGCCCTCTAAATCTTTTAGATACACCGTTTACTTCCATCAGGTTACTTGATACACTTTATAATATCAATATCTATACATTCTGAACTAGATATCTACGAGAAAATATCAAATTATTGTTATTAATCAATGAATTTCAACGACAATAAGTGATTTTTTAAAAGTAATTTTACATTTCGGCCATGAAAATCTAAATATTGGAGACATTTCATGGTCCTTGTACAGAGAAACTTTACAAACATTGTGAAAAGCCAACTAAAAAACTTGAGCATTATCACATAATAAAAGTCGATATTCAACAAACTCTTTTCAAAGGCTCTACTAGAGAAAAAGGGAAACCCCAAAGTCCAACATATTTATCTAAACACCAATCTTTCTAAATTGCCACAGCTCATCGGTTTCCCAAAAAGTAATCCTTCCAAAGTGAACTCAAAACCAATCAACACCCGCCACGTGGAAACCGGACAAAGACATATCCTTGGAATCCATCTCAGGCATCATGCAGTAACTAGGAAGGTCTACATGGTAACAATCGTCATTGCACACAGAATATGCACCGGAAACTTGAATTCCAGTGCTTAAGCCTTCCGGTAAATTACCATGTTCTGATGAGTTATTTACCAGGTTATTTGGTTTTGGATATAGAGTGTGCTGGAGGGCCTGGTTAAAATCTGGTGAAGGGGCCGTAATTATTTGAGTTTCAATGCTGGGGATCGAAGAAGAAGGAGATGCGGTTTGATCTGATGAATCTTGTTTCATTTTTTCTAGTAACCTTGGCTTCCAAAACTTGCGAATTGCTTCGACAAATTTCTTGCTGTTAGAATCAACTTTCAGTTGTCGTGCCTGTTTTTGCACCGTCGTTCTCCAGTAATTTTTTATTTTGTTATCCGTTCTTCCTGGTAAATGCTGTGCAATTTTGGACCATCTACAATCCCAATTCCCAAATTTAAATATTCATATAAGTCTTTAATTTAATATTTTTTTTTCTAACTTAAAAAGGCTAATTCTTGCCCGTATTTTTTGCCAACTTATTTTCAGGTTAGGGAGTACAAAAAATAAATCTACCTGTTTCCCCATTCCGAATGGAGTTCAAGAATCAAGAGCTGTTCATGTGGGGTGAGGTTTCCGCGTTTAATAGTAGGCTTCAGATAATTCAACCACCTCAATCTGCAACTCTTCCCTGTTCTCTTCAAACCTACACATGAAAAATCCATTCAAATAATATGAGACACATGTAAAAAATTCTAAATTAATTAACTGACGTTTTCAAAACAACTTTGTTACACAACTTCAGATCCATACCCAATGAAGTAGGACATGTGAGAGGAGGACATGTCAAGTACTGGGAAAATATGCTGACAGTCTTCTCAAAAAATTGTGACCCATTAAGTAGAACGAGGGGTATTGTGCGAGACGGGTTGAGAGAAGACTCAATAATTTGTGACGGAGAGGGGATAAAATTTAAACTTCAAAACTCATATTTGTTTTAGATTTGTGTTTGCTAGTGAAGCTAATTAAGACTTAAACCTGCACATCTTGCTAAGGAATTCCAACGGCCTTCACCATGACATGTCACGTATTGAATAAGAAGATTGTCTTCTTCAAGAGTCCACGGCCCTCTTCTTATCTCACTTCCGTCTTCAGACAAATCGCTACCTTGAGAAACCCTACTTTTATTCATGATGCTATGATCAAAGGAACAAGAAAAAAGTAAACCTGAGTCGCTTCTTGGTTTAGCTTTCTGTAAGAAGTTCGAGAGAAATTATAGACCCAACAGTAGATTTAGTACTTGTCAAAAAGATTAAATTTAAGGATAAAAGAGGGGTACAGCCCACTTGGAGAGTTTCTTTAATTCTCCACAAGATACGGCTTTTATCTTTCTGCCTAAAAATAATCATGATAGGCTATGGAATTTTCTTTGATTTGAGACTGGTTTTGTGTGCAACGAACGAGGAATTGATACTCTTTGTGTGAGCATCTAACTCTACGGAGACTTTACACAACACATCCCTCTATTTCATGAAACCCCACCACCCTGGTGGATCTAATGGAAAATAGGGATGGTTGACTTTTTTGTTTTTTTTTTTTTTGGGGGGGGGGGGGGGGAATTATTTAATATATATTTATAGTGCTTGAGAAATCCCGCAAAAAATAGAAATAACAAAGGATAACGCCACAAATGTGAATTTCTACGTGCCTTACTTTTTTTTTTGTTTTGGATCGGACAAAAAATTATTTATAGTAATGAGAGTAAAAAAGGAGCTCAACTCAACATACAAAAGACTAAAACAAACTACCCAAAACGAAAATCAGAGTATCTAAATCCTAAAAGGAAAAACAAACAATTCCTAACAACCAACAAATTACACGTTACAAAAGAAGGAGAATTCTTGAATGATTGTGATACCAATATGAAATTGAAACATTGAAGAAATTCTTGTCAAGAGCATTAAACTAACTCCAAGTCCGAAGCTTTATAAGATCTACAAGTTCTTCATTGTTGAATATCAAAGTATGCCTTAGCAACCAAATGCTCCAAGTTATGCATTGCCAAAGAGTAACCGTTGTTTACCTTTGTTTCGAACCGAAAATACCAAGAAATGAGAAAAATGTGACTTTAAATTATTTTTGGCAACTGTCTTAACTCCCAACCAAGCAAAATAACACATCCACACTCTATACGGAAACTCACAAGTGAACATTAGATGTGAAGTGCTTTCCTCAGTTTTTTGCACAGAACACAAAGCATTTCTTCCGAATTTAACATAATACCTATTTTTTTCCAGATTAGTTTTAGTTGGGATTCTGTCTTGCAAGAGTTTCCAAGTGAAATCCGCGGTTTTTCTTGGGACAAGCTTGCACCAAATGAATTTGCACCATTCTTGATAATCTATTGTTGGATTACGAAAACTCAATGTAGATTGTAAGCCGATTTTACCGAGAAAGGTCCGTCTTTTTCATGTTTCCAAATCCATTTGTCAGCTACGTTTCGAGATACTAGAAACCTGTTTAACAAAGCAATTAAATCAGTCAATAAAATGTTTTCGCATGAAAAGAGAAATCTTCTCCACCTCCATCTCCACACCCACTTATCTTCTACCCAATCCTCATATCAGCCACAAATTAACCTTTGTCAAGCGAAATACTATACAGCCTACCGAATTTCCTACTCAATAGCTCATCACCAAGCCTCATTCCAAAAAGAAGTGAGACCCACATTCGTCACTTTTCTAGATACACTGCTACTGAACCAATCCAACCCCTCCCCATCTTCTAAACTCAATAAATCTCTCCACCAAATAGACTCAAGGGATGACACCCTGCTTCGAAACCCAACCCCCCTCACACCCGAAGCTCCCCCATATTTGCAGCACTGAACTCATTAGCCTCCAATAGTTTTCCATTTCCCATGGAGAGCCAAGTTAAAGCAAGCAAGATCTCTAATCCCAAAACCCTCATTTTCCTTACTAAGACAAACTTTATCCCAACAGACCCACACAATTTTCCTGCCCCCAACTCCCCCAACCCACAGAAAGTTCTTTTGAATTTTTGAGAGTTCATGTAATATACTCTTTGGAGCTTTAAAAAATGATAAGAGGTAAATGGGTAGCGAAGCTAGAATCGAATTCACCAGCACAATTCTCCCTCCAAAGGAAATATTATTGTTAGACCACTTATCAAGCCTTTTTTCATTTTGTCAATAAGAGGTTCCCACGTAGCTCGTCTCATCGGGACCGATCGAAATACCCAGATACTTGAAAGGAATCTGCCCCTTTTTTTCAATTCTAGTAGGCTGCCATGTTGTAATGCCTCGATATGCATGCAACATCGAAGTAAGATATGTTGAGTTGAGAACATAGATAACAAGGTTGTTACACAATGGACATAAAATAACAAAAAATGATATGTAATGGTTAGTACATGGTTAGGAGATTGTATGAGGACATGCAATGAGTTACATGTGGTTGAAACACAATTAGGGATACATTTGCATTTGAGTTTGGAATGTGGTGTGCATGTGCATGAAATTTCATATGGATTTGAGTTTTCATATATGAAGAGACAAATCAGATTGCCATAACATATTACACCTAAAACATCTACAAGTCTCTACATCTCTCTCAACCCTTGCTCAAATTTGTGCTCCTTTACTTGCACTTTAAGCTTGGAAATCAAGCTCTTACTTGATTAAGAAGTGAAAACAAAGCTATTGGGTAAGGTGTGTCTTCTCATATGATATATATGTTACATAAGTGAACCACTTGAACATTTGTTGAGCCTTAAACGCTTGGTTGAGTTTATGCTTAAATTAACCCCTGACTATTTTTGAGTTTTGATGATCAACAAAACTTGTGTTTGTTATACAAATATGTCTACTTAGTGTGCAGATTTATTGGTTGGCAAGTGAATTGATTGAAGAAAATCAAGTGTGCAAATTCTGGCTGGATCGCCCCAGGCGATGGCAGTCAGGAGCAACATCGCCACGCTCATCGACAGAGGCGACGCCGAGGCTCGCGTGCAGGGGGAGTTCGCCCGAGGTGATGGCAGGATCGCCCGAGACGATGCGTTGAACGCCTGAGGCGATGTGTGCATCGTTTGATGCGATGAAGTTTTTGGAACAGCTGAGGCTACGACATTGATTTGTGTTGTTGATCGCCTGAGGCGATGTGTGTTATATGGTGATCGTTGGGGCGCGGCGATGGTGATCGCATGAGGCGATGTCCGAGGCGATCGAGGAGTGATTCAGACCTTGAGTGTAGCAACGGCTAGTAGGAGCCTTGGGGGCCTCCTACACTATAATTATGGATGCTTTGGAGCATTTTGAAGATAAGAAACAAGCTTACAAACTTCATCAAAGCTTTGCTAATTCAAATTTCATATAGCATTTCAATCTCCATACATTTGTGTTGTATTGGAGTTTGTAATTCATTCTTTTTGCTAGAGTCTTGTGTTCTTCGTGTTGGTACACCTTGAAGGTGTTTGTTGAGTTATTGTAAGGTCATCCAACACAAAAGCAAGTTAGAAATTGTAAAGTCATCAACAAGTAAAGTTGGTGCATGTGTTGTGGCTATCCTTGGAGCCCTTAAGGCCAAGAAGACTCGTGAAGAGTGTTGGTAACTCGGGAAGAGTTGTGTGTGGCTATCCTTGGAGCCCTTAAGGCCAAGAAGACTCGTGAAGAGTGTTGTGCTCGTGAAGAGCTTTGTGTACTCGGGAAGAGTTGTATTGTGGCTAACTTGGAGCCCTCAAGGCCAAGATCATTCGTTCTAGTGGAACCTCGGTTGGAAGTTATCTAGCCGGGAAGAGGAGACGTAGGGGATTCATCGCCGAACTTCTATAACAAATCTTTGTGCCATTTACCGCTTTATTACATTACGCATTTATTTATTTATTTACTTCTTTATTTTGTTTATTTATCGATTGACTTGAAGTCTTCCGCTTCGCAAACTCTTTTATTTTTGCAAACTCATTTTAAAAAGCTAAAGTAGCCAAGGAACCTCATTCACCCCCCCTCTTCGGTTCCAACAACATGGTAGTGCAAACTTGATGTTTCTTGATTTGGTATGCATGGAATTAAGGAACATAAGTGGAAATAAGATGTAAAGATGTTCATAATATGATGTAGTTTAACTCTGATGCAAGTTTTGAGGTGTGATATGAAGTATAGAGGTAGAACCATGGGGATAAGCTTGAAAATCGCCATGTTTTGAAAAGCTCGGACATCAGCGATCGATCGCTAGCCTTGTACCGTCGATCGCCGAAACAGAGTAAATTTAAAGGCGGTGAAATCGTGTAGCGATCGATCACTGCCTCTTATAGCGAGCTGTAACTATCGATCGCTAAAAGAATATCGATCGATCGCTAGAAGACCGTATCATTTCATGAAAATCAGACTTTAATAGCGATCGATAGCTACCAAATACCGATCAATCGCTAGGGTTAATTAGTTGGAGCAATAGATCGCTGGGATTGACCGATCGTTGGGATCAAGATGATGAAAATGCGGTATTTTCTTGGTAGTTGTCTAATGAAATGGTTTATGACATTGTATATTGGTGATTTTCATGTAGCATCATCACAGGGACAGGACAATGAGGCGGTTAACATCGACGCCTGAATTTCTATTTTTTATATCGCACGACAGGTACGTGTTGACGTACGAGTACTGAATGCTGATTGATGTGATATTATTTCTATATGTTGAGATTACATTATATGATTGTTGGAATCATATGAGTACACATTCATGTTGGTATACATTCATTTTATTGAGGTTGATGCCATGAAAGGTATGCTGTTGTTGAGTATATGCGCTGGCATGAGAGATATACTCTTGTTGAGTATATGCGTTGGACTGTTATGACGTGTGAACTGGATATATGATATATGTTGCTAATATGAAGATGTGAGGAGGTCCCACTGACATATTAAGCGGAAAAGCAATATCATATGTGTGTCGTTATAACATGATGATGAATGAGACATGTCATGACATATTTGCATTTAGTGATGCATGATACAGAACAGTCCCAGTTGAGATTTTACGATGATGATTTATTGTACTATGTCTTTCTTATTGATATAGAACTAAGACGGTTGATTATCAATACTCATGTTGTGTGATTGTTTATGTAGGGATTCATAGACGTGGGAGGACGGGATTGTGAGTCGATTTCTGCTGCGAGTTGAACCATTGATTATGAGTTGAACTTCTTTAGGTTGTTTTTATGTACACGCGATGTATATTATGTCAGGGTTTTGTAAATGATGTAATAACTGACATAGTAAAACTGTTAATCAGTGTGTGATATTACTTAATTTCTACTCACATATGTATAAGTATTTGATACATAATGAATTAAGTAACAAGGGCCCCACACATGTTATCTATGAAATTTTCCGTCACATTTATTCCCATAAATTAGCTCTTTTTGAAGTTGATTTTCAAACCAGATGCTAGTTTAAATAGCCGAAGCACACTTTTAACCGCCCTTACATTTTCACTAGTCGCCTCAGTCAACAAAATTGTATTATCTGCAAATTGATGATGAGATATTTCGATTTCGTCTCTGCCCACCTTGACCCCTTGAAGTAAGCCCACTTCTTTAGCTTTTGAAATCATGCAACTTAGCCCCTCTGCAATTAACAGGAACAAGAAGGGGGAAAGTGGATCTCCTTGGTGCAAGCCCGTTTTAAGATTTCACTCCAACGTAGGACTCCCATTAACTAGGACCGAGGCTGAAGTTGTTCTGATGCATTCCAATATCCAAGCCCGCCATTTGGGATGAAAGTTCATCATTGTCAACATTTACTCAATGAAACCCCTATCCACGTAATCATAGGCTTTTTCGAAGTTTACTTTGAATAATACACATGCTTTTCTACTTCTTTTAAATTTATCAACAATTTCATTAACTATTAAGACCCCATCAAGTAATTGCCGATTTCCAACAAATGCTGACTGATATTCTGAAATTAGTTTATCCAAAACGGTACTGATTCTGGCTGCTAGGATTTTAGCTAGAATCTTATACATACATCGAATAAGAGATATTTCTGTACTCCTCGATGCTCTGTGGGTTTTCATTTTTAGGTAGGACCACAAAGGAGGGGTTGGAGCCTCTAACCAGTTTTCCATTTCGATGGAAGTCCTCTATGAAATGAATGAGTTTTGCTTTGATACTTGGCCATATTGTATTCAGAAATTTGAAGTTAATTCCATCGGCCTGGGCTCTTAGAGCTCTCACAAGAATTTAGTGCCAACTAGATTTCTTGTTCTGTGAAAGGTGCGATTAGGAGTTTATTATCTTCAAGGCTCAACTGATTGAAATCCATTCCATCAACTTTCGGCGTTGCCCAGTTTTGGTGCTTGAATTGCTCTTCAAAGTGATTCTGAATGCCATTCTTCACATCTTCCACCGATTCTACCCATCTTCCATTGATTGAAATCCCATGTATTAAATTCTGCTTCCTTCTTCTATTGATGCAAACATGAAAGAATTTTGAATTCATGTCTCTCTCACTTAGCCATTTGCCTTTTGAAAGAGAATGATATCCTTAAATCACAAATTACCCCATAACTTCATTGTTTCTTCTCTACGTTTCTGAATTTGAGCCTCTGATAAATCAGTTGTTGCCCTTATTCGATCAATACTATTTATTTCAGCCTTAGCTTCAGTTATTCTTGAAGCCACAAACCCAAACACATCTTTATTCCAAACTTTCAATTTTTGTTCAATTCCTTTCAGTTTCTCTTTTAGGACAAAAGCACCCCAGCCATTGAACTTCATATTGCTCCATTCTTGTTTGACGAACTTTGAAAACCTGGATGATTTAGCCATCAATCAAGAGTTTGGATAGGCTTAGCTCCCTAATCAACACTGTGCTCTGCAATCATGATTGCACAGTGGTCAGAAATTGATCTTGGAAAAGTCCACTGTGTCAGATTATGCCATTCATTTAGCCACGAGTTTGAGAGGAGAAATCTATCAAGTCTGCCGATAGTGCTTCCATCTGCTCTATACCATGTAAATTTTCTCCCTATCGACCGTAAATCGTTCAACTCACTTTCTTGAATGAAGGTGTTAAACAACTCAATGTCTCTATTATTTATGTTCCGAGTCCTGTCTTTTTTCTAGCTCGATCCTTTGACTGCATTAAAATCTCCCACAAATTTCCTTTGCCTCTAACACATACTCTCCCTTTTTCATTGCTTCAGATCGGCCTCGAATATCACTATCATTTAAGGAATTACTGAATGTGGGTTTCCTACAAAAGGATTGATTAGCAAGAGAGATGTTAGTTTTACTAGCCTGTAACCGATTTTCTTTTGTCGATCTTCCGGTCCCCAGATTTCAAATCTACAACAAATTCATTCCACTGAGCCTTTCTCATTTTCTTCATTTTCTTGACTTTCCCTTTCTTCCTTCCTTGAGTACTAGCACTCAAGGCTTTCCCTTTTTTATGCTTATAAAATTTCTTGCTATCTGAAAAATTTCCCTCAGACGATATTGATCTCGACCTTAGACTTTCAGCAAAAAATTCTTTCACCTGCTCGGAACTTTGTTGACATTTGAATTGTTCAGCAATTTATTCCTTGTGTCGTCGGTTTCATCAAAAGACCCTTCGGATTCCGTCGCCGGGATTAAGCTCCGATCATCAAACTCCGATGAGATTCTAATTTCCTCCTCCGGATAAACAAGCTCCTCTTGTTCTAGATTCTGCTTGCTGTTGGGTTTTTGGCCCATTACCTTGTTATTTGTTGCTTGGGCTTTTGGCCCTCTCCCTCCTTACCATAACCGAGCCCCACAACCGAGCCCCATTTCACCATCAGCCTTCCCCCTTCATCTCCCCCATTCTCCAGAAGCTTCCCAACGCTTGTGCCTCTTCGGCTGGTCCAACCTTGGGACTTGCTCCCTCCCTTTCGTCTCCCCTTCGGTGCCTTTATGTTGGCCTTGGTTCATGATGAGGGTGTACCTCTGAAACCCGAAACCAGTGGGCAATTTCGCCCCCCCTCTTTATCCCTGTTCCAAAGTGGTTCGGGCTGGTGTGGTGAAGTGAGTGGTGCTGTGTGTGCCTTGAGCTGAGTGTGGTGCTGTGTGCACCTTGTGCTTAGGGTAGGTGCTGTGTGCGCTGTGGTACTGGGGTGGCCGTGAGTGTGGTGCTGTGTGCGCTGACTTGTGCAGAGTGTGGTGCTGTGTGCGCCTTGGTGCTGTGTGCGCTGGCTTGTGCTTAGTGTGGTGCTGAGTGGCCGTGGGTGGTGCTGTGTGTGTGCCGTGAGCTTGAGTGGTGCTGTGTGCATGCACTGTGCTGTGTGGCCGTGAGACTGGTGCTGTGTGCACTGTGTGGTGGCCGTGGGTCTTAACCAGTGTGGTTAATTGACTGGTGGAGCCGTGTGTTAGGGCTGTGTGCTTGGGCAGTGGGTTCGGGCAGGGTCTTCGGGTAGTGTCTTCGGGCAGTGTGTGTGTCTCCCCTTTTGGATTCGATACCTTGGTTCCCCGGTGACGACGTTGGAAGGAAACCCAGCTCGACCTGAGCCCTAATTCCTTACTCTTGCTTTGCATGTTAGTTTATAGTTTTAATTAGTTGAAATTGTATACTGTGATTGCTTTTGTTTCTTGATTGCAGGTTATCAATCGGGACTGTAAAGCGGAACGAAATCCTTACACTTGCAATTGGCTTCACAACAGGACCTTTGAAAATTTGGGATTTCTTCCGTAATTCTAATGTCAAAAAATTCATTGTTAATTTGAGCTTTGATCTTGTGCATTATAAAGTCTGATTTGGTAGTAATAACTTGAATTCTAGCAACGTCCAGCCTATTCTTATTCTTCGTCTTTCAACGGCAACGAATCGACCCAATGAAGATGAATTTACGATTGCTGTAAAGAGTTTTGAATTCCAGGCATGGATAGGAATACCGAAACATTGCAACAAAACTGATCTTTCCCTGACTACTTCTAGTGTTGTCCATGGTCGAATTTCCGCAAACCAGTTTTTGATCCAATCCTCTTCATCATCTATTAGTTTTTTCACATAGCATCTGCATCAAACAACACCATGCAAGCCCCCATAGGTATCAGTCTAATATGGCGATAGCCTTCATCTTCCAATATTTTATGCACCTGATGCAATCCAATATCATCGTTAAGGCGTCCGACAAAGCATCCTTGAAGCCAACTCATCAAGCTCGGACTTTTAGATGAGACGGTAATTATTTATGCTATCAGACCCTTTGGCTAATGCCAAAACTCACCAACAACCATTTCACCCATATTAAATATTCACTTGGTCACAAGTGAGTGGGAATGTTAAAGAATAAATAATAAATTGTTCAATCTCTCACAAGCTTGGGGATATTCAACTTTAATTCTCCTTTGCTTCCTATGAATCCATTCGTTCCCTTTACTGAATCCGCAAAGCTCTTCCCATTGTAGACTCCTGCATTTTTTCTTACTACAACTCCTGATTCTTTCCTGATTGGTTTTTTCCCTGCTCCCCTTTCAAACTTTTGAACATTGACTCTCAGCTTGAAATTGCCTATCCAAATCTGATCCAGCTTCTGTACCAAGGCTCTTATGTCTGCTACATCCTTAAATCTAACGAAACCGAAATATTTGCCGGCTCTGTCTCTTTTCCTAGGAATAAAAACTTCATAACACTTTTCCAAACTTGAAAAAGACTTTCCACAAATCTAGTTGGTTATATGTTTCTGGAAAATTTGTGAAGAACAGTGTCGTTGATCCCTGAATCACCTTGAGCAGTTAAGCCTGAATCCCTACTGTTATTTGGTGGGTTCCTTGTGTTGATGAATCCAAACTCACTACGCTTTGGTTGATTAAAGGTATCTTGGTTATACTGGTTGAAGTTTTGTTTTGGGATGTGCCTCGCAGGAACACTCACTGGATTAAGATTACCTGGTATGAATGGTTGATGACTCTCAGATAGCAATAGTTTTTTTGGAGGGCCTACAGAAAAAGTTGGGGAGATGATATTAGTTTGGCCAAAGTGAACGGAAGGAGGAAAGGTGGTGGGGTTGGGATGGCTATGGGAATCAGCGGCGGGATTGCTTATCCTTGCCAGTTGCAATAATATTTTGTCCAAACCATTAACACGACAAATATTTAGATATTGAGAACATAAAACATAAGTTATTGAATTTAAAATTATAAATATATAAAGTACTAATGCATACAACACAGTTATTTTGTCCAAACCATTAACACGACAAATATTTAGAGTGTCTCGTACACACGTAGCATTTTGTTTCGCTCTCACATACTTGTTAGGTTTAAAATGTAATCTTCACATTTCATGTTAAGGCGAAATTTTAAATGATATATAGAGTTTCAAAAACAAAATGGCATTTGTAGCAATAACCCAATTACAATGTTTAATAATCGATGTGTGTTAAGATGAGATCAGGGTTGAGAAGATAGTGAAAATCTCTTCTTCTCTTTCTTGCAATTTTCGAAAAAATGTGTGTTATATGTGTGAAAATTTCGAAAATGCTAGTTGTTAGATGTGTAGAGTTGTCTTTGCATGGTATGGAGTTTTTTAATATTGGAGAGTTGGGAGGAAATTCCTCAATCTTGATTGGAAAATCCCACGATTTAGGTCAGTCTTGTAATTGATAGGGTGATTTAATGGTGATTGGATAGTATAATGTGGCTGGGAGAAAATTAAGTGGGTGGATTGAGGGGCATCATTTGGGGGGTCCTCACATGATATACTGGAAAATTTGAATCTATTTCTTTTTTTTTTTTTTGATTTACAAGGTATCCAGGCTTTCGCCTGACTAATCCTTGGGTGACGGAACCGGCCTCTCAACGCCGCCACCAGGTTAACCGAGGGATGTGCCCAAGCTGACAAACATCTGTGGGAGAGGACCTACAGGCCACGACCCCAGAGCACACCCTCACAATATTTCAGCAGGGAATGCGCTCCACACGAGAATCGAACCTGGCGCCGAGGGGATACCCCCTACGTCACCACAAACCTTACCAACTCGGCTATGCCCCTGGGGGCAATTTGAATCTATTTCTAATTGTGTATATCTGTGATGATCACTCAGATGTACCCATTCAATTCACATTCAATGGTCTTGCTCAAATCAAGAGACACATTGAATTCCATTCAATTGCTTAATAAATCCAATTTAATACCCTACATTATAAACACCTTAAATCACACAATAATACATCTATCCTTCAAGAAGCAACATTGTTGAAATATGCACACACTCACACACACGCTAAATTGCGAAACTCTCAACGAAGAGAGGAGAAAATTCGCACTAATTCACAAATAAGAGTCCGTTCAAACAAACTTCGAATCAATAACTGTAAGTGAGCTTTTTTTTAAATCATATTATGTGTTGAAAATTCAATTGATTATGTGAATTATTTTTCTACTATGGTGCTATGAAAATTCGAAATACCGGGAGATAAGTGTTTTGCGGAACAAAGTGCTATGTATGTATGAGCCACCTCTTGAATCGGTGTGACTAAATGCTACATGATGGGGGCCACCTCTTGAACATGCAGTGCAAAGTTTCATGTGTATAAGAGTCACCTTTTGAACCTTAAGATAAAATAGCTACACGTACAAGAGCCACCTCTTGAATCCGTAGGAGCCACCTCTTGAATCGGTGTGACTGAATGCTACATGATGGGGGCCACCTCTTGAACATGCAGCGCAAAGTTTCATGTGTATAAGAGTCACCTTTTGAATCTTAAGAGCAAATAACTACATGTATAAGAGCCACCTCTTGAATCCGTAGGAGCTTTTCCTTTGAATATAACATCTGATTAAAATTTTCTCTCTGGAGTTTTCCTTCGTAAGACATTCCTTTGTTCACCTTCATCTGTGTTTCACTGGCGGTGCTTTTTCGTTATCTCTCTAATCAATTATTTGTCTTGGTCCTGCTGGTTGCCTCCTAGTGTTATACAAAATACGAAAAAATCATATATTTTCTTAAATCCTGCACAAAACCCCACGATTGTCCAATATGTCCTCAAAATTTTATGTATCTACATTATTTTTTATTTTCTCTAATGATTTCGTCTTACTTTTAAAACGAACAATATTTCAAATTTAAAGTGAATATTTTTAAGATTATCTCTTGAAAATCGAGACAACTGAGATTTTGCCCAATGCTATGACATCATATATGAACAATTATGATCTTATTTTCATAAAACCTGCATATATATTGTCTATTTTTTTAATATTGGGGTTTCGTGCATATATACTATAATACATGAGGTTTAATATATTTAGACTAAAAAATAATTCGCATAATTCATTCTGCTACGAATCCAATTATTCCTTCTTTGTCTATTGTTTTAAAATTTTGTCACATGAATCGTATTACCAATTTCTAAATCTAACACGTGTTATTGGGCAATTTCTAACATCTATGCATATTAAAAACTATATAATATTGAAAAACATATCGTTAGTAATTTAAAAATCTTATATTTATGAAATCTTATAATATTCAGAGAACATCTTTGACAACCTCCTGAAAAAAGAAAAAGAAAAAAAACATTGAAGATAAAGATTGCTAAACATTTAATTTTATCGGCTCATTAAAACTTAGCAATGAAGAAAATACCGGAAATTATAGGGAGGCAGCATTCTATTAAAAAATATTTCTATTAAATAGGTAGGATACACTTTGGAGTTGATATGTGCAGCCACTTGCAAGATAACATGAAAGGAGTTAATATTTTTTACCCTGATAAAAGTCTCGCGTCCTCCCCTGATGGCAGCCATACTTGACTAAACTTTCATGTTATAGGCATTCGGTACCACTTCATTATTAAGAAATACGTCGAATGGTAATACCTCAAGTGCATTCCCAAAAGCTCTCGATTTATATCTCGTATTTTCCCAACATCTCATGATGTTTTTATACAATTCATTCTTGGTGACAATATCACACCTATATTCCATTTATCAAAACTAGTATCTAACTATGTTCTCATACAACATATTAATCAGTTCATTCTGTTTACTTTTTGTAAAAATAAATCATACTCAAATCTCATTTCGATATATCCATATTTCATTCTTTTCCAGCATCTCATTGCCGAAATCTAAATAACTCTATTAAAAATTTCCCTCAAAAACTTTGAAGTAATTCATTTTATTAACTATATATATAATTAAATTTTGTTTGCAACATTTTATTAATTATTTCGGATCATTTTATTAAAAAAAACATACAATATTTTCTAAATTATTTTCAAATTAGTAAATATTCGTTACAATGTTGAGAATTACAAACACATATTTTAATTAGCGGCCAAACTTGTGGGGAAACTACCAAGATCCAATTATTATTATAAATAGAATCGCCAACAGAAGTTGATCAAGAGTATAATTAAAACATAATAAATCTCTTACCAGTTACCTAAAATTTCCTTCCCCCCGTCGAAAAAATTGAAGATGTTATCGTCTTTAGTTTACCCCTCAAACTTCATGGCCACACCTTCTACAATTTCCAAGAGCTTTATCCATTATCCTATAAGGAGCTCCATCATTTCTAAAAGAAATTTCCAGTTGCCTGTTGCTCAATTGCCCTCTAACGTCATCTCCATTCCATCCTCTGGCACCATTCAAAACCACGATGACTTGTATCCATCTTCACTCTAATTTTATATATGTAAAACTACGATTTAATCGAATTGATTGATCAGCTCAAAATAGTATGATAATTGGATTCCATTTTTTAACGAATAGGCTGTTATTTTTTTATATTTTAAATCAATTAATGGATCCAATCTTGACTATTTTTTGTTTATCAAAATTGAATGGGGTTTTTAGGGATTTTTAATTCAGTTATTCAGTAGTATTCAGTTTGTCCATACTCGCGTAAATTTAGCTCGTTTAGTTTGAGTTAGAGTTGTTCGCCCTCCATTTTTTAATTTTAATATTTGTTTCCTTGTCAAATTTCCCGCTTCCGTCATGTATATATATGTATAACATTTTGATTCTGCTACTGTTGTGTGACATTTTTTTTTTCTTTTCAAGTTGGGTAAATGGATATGAACTAGAAGTGCGGGACTATGAATTGGATCAGTACGGAGTTGTCAACAATGCGACTTACGCAAATTATTGTGAACATTGTGAGTTAATGCTACAACTTTTTGCTTTATTTCTCATATTTTCATTCAATATTTTCTCTACAATTTGTTCTCCTCAACATCATACAAATTTTTTTTATTAATATTGTATGTGATTTTATCCTAGCCTCTTATGCTCTAAAGTCTCAAGAAACTCATAGTTTTAAATTTAACTCCTATATCAAGTTTATGATTTTGAGAAGTAATATTTGTGCAGCCCTGATCGCAACATTTGAAAAACTTTCAAAGACAGATGATACATTAGCCCAAAGTGGTGGTGCAATAGCTCAGTTAAATATTTCTCTCAACTTCATTGCACCGCTAAGGGTAAGACCTCCTCTTTTTTTCTTTTTTTTTTTTAAGTTCGGGAGGGGTTAAATCAAATTTTTCTACTAAGCGCAACTCGAACTCGAGTCTGTCAAAAGGAACATAGATTCTTATCCATCCCAACTTGGCCCGTGGAGCTCAGGCTTCCTTTTACATGTTGAAAATTAAATTATGAATCACATAATCATCATGGTCATGATATGGTATATATTGTTATAAATGTATCAAATACTATTTAATTAGCCCCGGTCATTTTGCCCTAGTGGCACACATGTCCCAAATTCTTGGGTTGGTATCAGCTCGAGACCCAATAATAACAAAATCCCTCAATACTAAAAGAAAAATATATTATTTAATTAATCCATGTTTCCATTTGTCCATATTGTTCATAGAGACGAGACAAGTTCTTAGTAAAACACAGGGTGACAAAATGGTCAAGAACTCGTTTATTTGTAGAGCACTGCGTTGTCAAGCTCCCAAAACAAGAGGTTCTTCGATTAACTCCTATCTTATTAAATGTACATTTATGACACACACACATAATAAAACATAAACATAATTCATCTAGATTTCATGTCCTAAATTTCTAAAATATAAAACTATTGTCAGGCTATTTTATTATGAAATCGATTTTTCAGAATAAAACAATTTCTCGCATAATATAAGTTGTAGTTAAATTGAAAATTTATGCTTACTTTTAAGTATTTAATGATCTACATACAAAATATACATTGAATATTCTTTATTTAGTAATTTCGGGTCTATGCTTCCCCGTTTTCATCCTATGACCAGGAGAAATGTTAGGTACAAATTTTGATTATCCAACTTTTTTTAAAATTTTAGGATGAATGCTTGTTAATTAGGTTAAAGTTGTTTATGACCAATCATATGTAAATGAGCAACAAATATTTTTAACTAAAAATTTCTAAGTTATTAATATGTTCTATTAACCATTGATTCACACGTATTAAATTTTTTTTAATATTTGACAACAAATGCTAAGTTTGATATTGTTGAATGACTGGTTTTTTTTTTTTTTTTTGCTTTGTGCGTTGCAGCCAGTTATGAAGGCAAGTGCCACTGTTGTTTGGCTAGATAAGATGTATCGTCCTCTGCGAATCCCTCCTCATGTGATATATCATATAATTAAATTGCACAAAGCTCTGTAATCTTAAATAGTGTGTGTAAGGTCATAAATAATATATATAGATAAAGCATGTTGCGATTCTTAAGATAAATCTAAGTCCAGATCTTGACTATAAGATGCACAGAGTTAGCATTGGTGGTGTGCATAATAATGCTCTTGTTACCAATATCTTTTTGATATTGGAAGTGTAGAATAAATGTTGTCCAAAAAATTGTTCTGTAGATTATATTGATCCTGTTTGAGAATCTATTTATCAATGTGTTTTTTATTTTTTCTGTTTCTCCTGAAATAATAAATAATAAAAATAAGTCATAGGATGTGTTTATATAAAACAATGAAACAGAAATATACAAGAAAGAGGATCTTCGTTTATCGTTTCTACTGGTTAAAATAACTATTGTTTTATCATTTTCTTAGAATGTATATTTTATACTCCCGCTATACCAGATTGCATGATTTTATTCTCTTAAGTTTTTATATTCATCAAAAGAATTTATAGTGATATGGGAGGGCCCATTACCCCTAAATGGGGTGAATTATGGGAGAAGACTACGGAGGCATTTCCTCCACTTTCTTCATTATTTATTTCATTTCAGATCTCATCCGATGATTGGGCAACAAAGGGGCATGAGCTTATAAGGAGGCTCCCTCATGACCAGACGAGAAAAATCTATTCCCCTTCCCTATTTTCCTTCATTTCTAGTAAAAAAAACAAACTGTAATCGATCAATGTTCATAGTGAAAATTTATAATGGACTAGGTCCCGTGAATTTTCCATTCGTTTTGAGAGGTTTCCACATAAAGAGTGTCGCATTCTATTTATTTTCTACTGTACTTACTTTACCGAGTAGTCAAAATATTGGATCATATTATTGGCGCAATATGTGTGAACATTGAGCTAAGATGTAGAGATGAAAAGCAGAAAAATGTTCTCGATTCGACGAGGGGGTGGGAGGGAGGGAGGGTATCGAGCGGAGATTTATTTGGGTTTTCTCTATTTAACACCACATTTGTTCAAGCTCTTGGCGAGATAATCACTTCATTGTTCGATTATAGTTTCTTACTTTCCCAAATTTCTTTTTCTTGGCTTCGGGAGAAAGCTCCGTTGAGTGGTTGTGTGTGTTAGAAAAATATGCTTAATGAATTGAAATTAAACATGGAAAATCGAAAAGAACGAATGTAGGAAAAACGGACGAAGACGGATGAGAAAACGTTGTCCGAGTAAGACTCGGGCAGTGTGGGCAGCTCTCGAGCACTGTCAGGCAGCGCTCAAGCACCGCTACCCTGCATGGCAATGCCCATGCAGTAGGCACGGAGCTAGGGCCCCACTTGGAGGCGCCATAACGCCTGGTATTCTGTCCAAAAATATTGATGTGCAGATTTTGTGAAGGATTGTCTATCATTTCAAGTATGATAGCGATTTTCATGAAAAACACTTTCCCGGTTGGTTTTAACAATCCTGAGTTGAAAGGCCAAAAATCTAAGGAAACTTATTTGTGGGCTTCTAATCTTTTTACCCTTTTTACCAGATCGTTATTCTTTAACTTCAAATGTATTCCGAGTTAAAAGTTTATGTGTATCCTGTGTTTCAAGATCTACTATTTATCAGTTCTTGATCCTAATAATTCTAAACAAGATTTCACCTTTCTTGTAAAAACTGTATTACATGTTTAACTTAATTCAAGCTCTAGAAGAGTAAAATGAATTGCTATTCAATTCATCACAACACCTTCGCTGCCTATGAAGAGATGAAAAGATCATAGGTGGTTTGCCCTAAGTCACATAAGTCGGATGCGTGAGCGGATGCGAATGCTGATGCGGATGCGTGAGTGCGTCAATTTGCAAAAAATTTGAGTGCGGGTGCGCCTTAATGCGCCTATTAAAAATTAATAAATAAATAAATAAATATACATACACACTGATGAAATGAAGTTAAACATACATAACATACATCATATTTAACAAACTCACATCATTATTATATTATTTACAAATTTACAATATGAAGTTCTTAACAACTTTGGTGTTTGCAGCTTTACCATTCTTAAAAAGCATTAAAATTAGATTTTATTGAAGAATCTAACATTTGCAGCTTTACAAAAATGTTATAGCCAGTGATACAACGTAATTTGAATCTTGTATTTGATCGTTCGTCTAGTAAGAATTCTCCGAAAAATATATTGTAGAAATAGAAGTGAAGTATTAAAGTTTTGTTTTATTTTAAGATATAAAATAACGAATTTGAAAAATGAAACCAAATTGTTCATATTTATTTCAACATGTTTGGTAATAGTATGAATTTATTAAAAATGACTCATATTATTTCCGGAGACTTATATTATTACTTTATGAAATGACTAATATAAACATTTAAATTAACTCAATAAAAATAAATAGTTTTATTTATAAAGTTCATTCTATTAATTTTCATGCAAAAAACTAAGATATCAAATTTATTATTATTTACTCCGCAAAACCTTACAAAATCACAGATTTATCATACTTTCTTTTATCACATATTTTAATCTTTCATATGTTATTATGTCTTTTCATGATTCATTATCTATCTATTTACCATATAATATAATTTTCTTACCAACCTGAAATACTTAGAAACCATAAAAATTCATCTAAACCCAAAATCGAAGAATTTTTTTTATAATTACAAAAAAAAAAAAAAATCGGAGAATTAAGGAGGATTAACAAGACTTAGTAACTTAGTGCGCGACTTAGTAAATCTTAATGCGTGAATTAGGAAATCTTAGTGCGCGAATTAGGAAATCTTAGTGCGCGAATTATAAAATCTTAGTGCGCGAACTAGAAATTCTTAAAGCGCGAACTAGAAATTCTTAAGTCGCCTTAATGCGCCGCACGCGCACCGAGTTCGCCAGTTCGCGGCCGGAGCGCCAGTACGTGGAGGGGGGTAGGAGGATTATGTGACTTAGGGTTTGCCCCAAGTCGCGGTGGCTCAGACCTGTCGGGCCCCATTTAAAGAACCTTATTTCTTCGGGGAGACTTTTCAGATGTCATGTCAGGTTGATTTTATTATTTTACTTTTTCATGATCTTGATATTATAACTTTTATAAGTTCTGATTGATTTATTTATTTTTTTTATATTTTCTGGTTTTCGGTTGACGGTTATCAACAGGAGATTTATGATGCAAAAGCTGGAAATGAGCTGGTGACATCAGCATTGCTAAGGTGTGTTTTTTTTCCCAGTTGTTCTTGAAGAAAAATCCCAGTGTTAGAAGCAAACGGCACAAAAGGGATAGTCTCAATTATAGAAACCACTTATCAACACATTCGGATAAACAACCATGGGTAAAATTGGCTAAAATTTATTAGAAGAGTATCCGAGCAAAACTAACATATAATAACTTCTTTTGCGATTTTAATAAAGTTCATGCTTTAATCATGTTGAACAAAGTACTGCTTTTATTCACCAATTCTAAAAGCATGTTTCTCTTTTAAATCATTAACAAATTGCACGTGAAGACCTAATGCAACAAGATGGTTTGATTTGATTTGTTATGATCTTCATGTTATTGATCTAACTAAAGCTTGATTGTGATGATCAATCAGTCACAGAAATAGCCTTGTCGCAATGTTATTGATCTAACTAAAGTTTGTTCCTTCATAGGGTGGTGATTGTGACGATCAATCAGTCACAGAAATAGCCTTGTCGCAATGTTCTGGGCGCGAAATCATCGCCCCCGATTGCAAAATCGTCGTTCGTTCCGCGGCGACTGTGAAATTAGTCACATATGTTTTTGCATAGAACTTTACAAAGGCAGTGTCATTGCCGTTGCGCTACTATTTTTGTGAACCATGCTTATTGCCCGCCCGCTTGCCAAAGCTCTTTGGATGGAAGATGTCAAATGTAAAGACCCGGAATTTTAGTTATTGGATAACTAAAACTTGATAAAAAGAGTTTGAAAAATTCTAAACTCTAGCATAGAGTTTCAATCCTTCAAGGAGTCCTTATCCATCTCAATCTCATCTTTTAAACCATCAAATCTCAGCAACTTTGGATCGAACAGAATCGGATCTGCACCTCAAGACTTTGCATCGAATTGCTCCTCCTTTATCAAAGAAATTTATTCCAAAACTCCTCATTCATCTCCTTGAAACTCTGGGCAAGAAGTTCATTAATTTAAACTGATAAGTTTCAAGTTGTCCCACCTCTCCAACTTCATCCATAACCAAATCTGAATCCGAGACCCATCCAAGCTAATCTGCGATCGAATCGTTCATGATCTTGCACAGATTGTTAGCCAACAATTGCGAGATTGTGCACCTCTAAAACCCTCATACTTCCCCTTAAATCTCTCGATAAACCTTGTCAAGAATTTCATGAAATCAGGCTGATCAATTTCGATTTCTTCCACCTCTTCAGCAGCGTCATGGTCAAAGCAAATCTGCTCTTTATCCTTCATGGTTCTGCACAGAATCCACATGCATCTGCACAGATTTCATCCCTATAATTTCGATTACGAATCCTACTCCAACACCTCAACTTAGCCTCCACTTTTGCCTATAAATAGAGCAAGCTTCAGTGGTGATTATACATTCGAAAACCATCTCCTTCCAGCCATCAAAAGCGAGAAGAAATCCCCCATCCTTTAAATCGAAGCTCTGCACCTCCTGTTCCAGAATCACTCTTCAAAATTCTGGATTCAAAAGATAAAGAATAAGCCATCATAATCCTTCTTCTCATTCGAGTATAAGCCTCCACAAAACCATAGCTTCTACGTTGATAATTCCAGCAAGCAAAGTTCAATACAATCAGCAACCCACCTCTCGAAATTTCAAGCCTTGATTCTGCCTGTTTGTTCCAGAAACATACAGCCTCCAACCCTCAAAAATCCAGCAGCTTTTGTTCGAAAATTTCAGCAAGTAATCTTTTCGAAATTCCAGAATTTGGATCAAGCTTTGTACTGCCTTCGTCTGTACCACCAAGCTTGGATACAATCTGTTCAAATCCCTTCCTTTTTCCAGCAAGCTTTCGAGAAACAAGCTTAGTATATCTTAACCAATTTTCAACAACTGTGTCATCGAGTAAAGCTACCAACGTGTGTTGAAAGCTTTAAACCAGCAAGTTATTCGAAGAAATTCCAGAATCTGTGCGAAGATTTATCATTCAGTGTGTGTTGTTGGCAAGCCAAGGAAGGAGAAGAATCCGTTCAAGAAGTAGTGTTCGGATTTCGTTAAGCCAAGGGAAGATTTGAATCCGTTCGTTTTATACCTCGATTAATCAAACACGTCTACAAGCGGTAAGTGGGCTTTTGTTATGTATATTCGTTTCGTTTTCTAAAATCATATAGTATGTTTTAAAATTCCCAATCGATATGTATTATGTTGAAATTATGAAAGTATTATTTTGTAAGCACGCTAAACTCGAAATCTAATTGGATTTGGATCCCCATGACCCTGATGCGGTGGGATGTAACCGCTAAAAGAACCTTATACGGTGGTAATCCGTTGTTTCTGGATTATCCAGACCCTTTATTCGTGGGTTAGCCGATGTTATGACCTCATCTCTAGGAGGGTTAAGTCTAGAGACTGATATCAGTACCAAGAAGAGAGTAGAATGCTTTACTGTGCTTAAGTATATGAAAATTATGAAACGATATGATATGTCATGGCTCGTAGGGGCAAATCAAGTATGTTAAGATACATTCATATCGGTTTATGCAAGTTTTATGATTCAAGTTTATGAAAATTATGTATATGTATGATATCGATTGTCCCCCACTTGCTGAGTGTTTACCAAAGCACTCAACCCCTTACTCTACATGCCCAGATAAAGCCGAAGAAGAATTAGAGCAAGAAGAAGAGCACCAATTTTGGGGTTGGTGAAATCAAGTCCGCTGCGTAGATCAAGATCTTTTATGTTTTAAAGTTTTCCAGTTTTAAGACAATTTTATTTATTCAGTTGTTAAGTTTATAATTCCGCATTTCTTTATTCATTGTAAAGACAATGGTTTTTATTTTTATGGAAAAAGACTGGCTTTTCAGTAGTTATGATATTATGAGGCTTATTGTTTTCAAGTTGTTTATGGAAATCAATGCCGGTGTTATTGACCCCGATCTCGGGGCGTGACATTTTAGTGGTATTAGAGCTAGCCAGGTTCCATAATCCCGCTGGGAAAAGTATTCTAGTTAAGGAAATAACTAGAAGAAAATTCCGGTTGAAATAGACCAACTAGAGAAATAAATACAGTTGGGTGAAAATTGTCGTTTCATGATAATTACGATAATCAGGAGTCCAATCTGATTAATCACATGAATACGAAAACTTTCGAATTTTTAAAAATCTTCAGTTTCTGTTTTTAAAATTTTATTTTCGAAAAAAATCGATTTTTAAGAATTATTTTCGGATTTTTTTCGATTTTCGTACAGTAAACCCTAGCTGCAAATCGTCGCCGCCGCCTGCCGCCTGCCGCCACGATAGCCGTCGACGAGTATACCATTCGAACCGTCTCTTCCATTCGACCCTACTGTCCAAGTTTCGGATCGATCGGATTCCGTTTACTCTGTCAATTTCGCATTCGAAATCTAAGAACCCTAATTCCCAAATTGGTTCGTTTCCCCGATTTTCTGAGCATATGTTGATTGTTTTAAAATTAAAAAATTTCGTGTGATTATTCCATCAAGTCGATCATTAGCCCTCTGTCAATTTCAGATTTCAAGCTTCGATTAGGGATTAATTCGAAACCCCTATTATTCGAATTAAGAACCCTAATTTTCGAAATTTTTTTAAAAAAAAAAAAAAAAAAATTCCAGATTGCAAAAATCGAAGAGTTTAAGTGCAAGCGACCCTCCACCAGTCAGCATACCTCTAGCAGTCAAAACTTCAAGAGGCCTAGTCCATCCAGCAACCAGCAAAGGGGACCCACAGTAGGCCCAACTCAACAGAGGTACCCTAAGTGTTCGAACTGTGGATTCAACCATCTAGGAGAATGTCTCAGAGGAAAAGGTGCATGTTTCCGATGTGGGAAGACAGGCCACCGAATTGCTGAGTGTCCCGAACCTGATATGAGGGGGACGACTGTAAGGAATAACGGCCCTCCTAGTAAACCAAAGGAGACTAAGCCGAACGCCAGAGTGTTTGCTATAACGCGAGATGAGGCCGAGGACGCAAACGACGTTGTGGCAGGTACCATTTATTTAAACGAATTACCTGCGTATACATTGTTTGATTGTGGTGCCACACATTCGTTTATGTCCAAAAGGTTTGCTAAGAAACTAGCCCTTAAGCCAGAACTGCTTAGTGAACCATATAACGTAGCAACACCAGCCAATAAGACCCTTATAGCACATATTGTACACCGAGATTGTAATCTCAGTATTAATGAAATAAAGTTTAATGCTGAGCTAATTCAACTCAACATGGTGGATTTTGATGTTATAATGGGAATGGATTGGTTATCCAAACATCATGGAGTAGTAGACTGCCGTAACAAGAATGTTATCATACGGACTCCAGACGAGGGAGAGATCGTATACCACGGCAAAACTAAGGAACGAAAATTCTTCTGTCGGCAGCACAAACTTGGAAAGCCGTGAAGAACGGTGAAGAAGTATACCTAGCAACAATAAGCGAGGTAAAAGAGGAAGATGGACCCAGTATAGAAGACATAGCGGTAGTGCAAGAATTTTCGGATGTCTTTTCTGAAGAACTGCCCGGTTCTGTTCCAAACCGTGAATTGGAGTTTGAAATCAATTTGGTGTCAGGCTCTACACCAATTTCAAAGGCACCATATCGAATGGCTCCAGCCGAATTGAAAGAACTCAAGGAACAACTTCAGGATCTCTTAGACAAGAGACAAATCAGACCAAGTGTATCCCCATGGGGAGCTCCAGTGTTATTTGTAAAGAAGAAAGACGGGAGTATGAGATTGTGTATCGACTACAGAGAGTTGAACAAGATCACAATAAAAAACAAGTACCCTCTTCAGAGGATAGATGACCTATTCGATCAACTCAAAGGAGCTAAAGTATTTTCCAAGCTCGATTTAAGGTCAGGCTCTCACCAACTAAAGATTAAAGCAGAGGACGTGCCGAAAACCCCATTTAGAACACGGTATGGGCATTACGAGTTCACGGTGATGCCATTTGGCTTAACAAACGCGCCAGCCGTATTCATGGATTTAATGAATCGTGTATTCAAGCCATTCCTGGACGACTTTGTAGTAGTGTTCATCGAGCAATGAGGAACAAGAACAACATCTTCGCCTCACTCTACAGACATTGAGAGAGAAGGAGCTCTACGCCAAATTTAATAAATGTGAATTTTGGCTAGAAAGCGTATCTTTCTTAGGATACATCATATCAAAAGAAGGCGTGTCAGTGGATCCTAAAAAGGTAGAGGCAGTTTTGGTTTGGCATAGGCCAACGACAGTGACCGAAATCCGAAGCTTCTTGGGACTAGCTGGCTACTACCGGAAGTTTGTCGAAGGATTTTCGTCAATAGCAGTACCTCTTACCAGGCTCACACAAAAGAACGCAAAGTTCATATGGAGTGAAGAATGTGAGAAGAGCTTTGAGACTTTAAAGGAAAAGCTCTCATCTGCACCTGTACTGGTATTACCAACTGAAGACATGAGTTTCACTATTTATAGTGATGCATCTAAAGAAGGACTAGGATGTGTACTCATGCAGGAAGGAAGAGTGATTGCTTATGCTTCAAGACAGCTCAAGCCCCATGAGCAAAACTACCCTACGCATGACCTCGAGTTAGCCGCAGTAGTGTTCGCCTTGAAGATTTGGAGACACTATCTGTATGGCGCCAAGTGCGAAGTGTTCACGGACCATCAAAGCCTCAAGTACTTGTTCACTCAAAAGGAACTCAACATGAGGCAGAGACGATGGATCGAACTTCTAAAAGACTACGATCTCACTATTAGCTATCACCTCGGCAAGGCAAACAAAGTAGCAGATGCTTTGAGCCGGAAAGGCAAAGGGAAAATAATCTTAGCTACGGTCTCAGCTCAACCTTGTCTTCGAGAGACCATCAAGCTAAGCCAAGATCAAGATCCGAGCCTAACCAAGCTAAAAGAACAAGTCAGGGAGAAGGAAATTACTGACTTTGAGATCGATAACAAGGGAATCCTGTGGATGAAAGGACGATTGTGCGTGCCAGATGTGAACAACATAAGACAAGAAGTAATGTCTGAAGTGCACAAGTCAAAGTTTTCAGTCCACCCTGGGAGTACAAAGATGTACAAGGATTTGAAGGAAAGTTTTTGGTGGAACGCAATGAAAAAGGACGTAGCTGAATTCGTCGCCCGATGCTTGGTATGTCAACAAGTTAAAGCTGAGCATCAAAGACCCGGAGGACTTCTTCAACCTCTGGAAATCCCTGAATGGAAATGGGATCACATCTCCATGGATTTTGTCGTGGGACTACCAAAGTCAAAGCAGAGCCATGACGGAATATGGGTAATTGTTGACAGACTAACCAAGTCAGTACACTTCCTACCAGTCCGCATGAACTACAACTTGGATAAGTTGGCAACACTATATATGGACAATATAGTGAGATTGCATGGAGTCCCAGTGAGCATACTATCGGACCGAGATCCCAGATTCGTGTCGCGCTTCTGGAAAAGCTTTCAGCAAGCTATGGGAAGTAAGGTAACTCTTAGCACGGCTTATCACCCACAAACTGATGGCCAGACGGAGAGGACTATCCAAACCCTCGAAGACATGCTAAGAGCTTGTGTATTGGATTTCACTGCAAATTGGAGCGAACTATTACCTCTAGTCGAGTTTGCTTACAATAACAGCTACCATAGTAGCATTGGGATGGCGCCATACGAAGCACTCTATGGGCGCAAATGCCGATCACCATTATACTGGGATGAAGTAGGAGAAAGAGCTATCACATGACCTGAATTAGTACAAGTTACTACTGACAAGATAGCCATCATCAGAGATAGACTTAAGACAGCCCAGGACCGACAGAAAAGTTGGGCTGACTTGAAAAGGAGAACCGTGGATATAGAGATTGGTGAGAAAGTCTACGTAAAGATTTCACCAATGAAAGGGGTAATCAGATTTGACAAATGGGGAAAGTTGAATCCAAGGTACGTGGGACCATTTGAAGTTTTAGAAAAGGTGGGAACGCTAGCATATAAAATAGCACTACCGCCAAATCTGTCAAGAATTCACAATGTCTTCCACGTATCACAACTAAGGAAGTACATTGCCGACCCAAGTCATGTACTTGAAGCAGAACCCCTAGTAACTCAAGGGAACTTAGACGAGACATTGAATTATGAAGAAATCTCAATCCGTATTCTGGATACCAAGGACCAAGTTCTGAGAAGAAAGACCATTCCTTACGTCAAGGTCCAATGGTCAAACCATACGGAAAGAGAAGCTACTTGGGAAATGGAAGAACCAATGTGGGAGAAATACCCCTACCTGTTCCAAGATCAAGTTGACTCGAGTTTCGAGGACGAAACTTCCAATAAGGAGGGAGGGATGTAAAGACCCGGAATTTTAGTTATTGGATAACTAAAACTTGATAAAAAGAGTTTGAAAAATTCTAAACTCTAGCATAGAGTTTCAATCCTTGAAGGAGTCCTTATCCATCTCAATCTCATCTTTTAAACCATCAAATCTCAGCAACTTTGGATCGAACAGAATCGGATCTGCACCTCAAGACTTTGTATCGAATTGCTCCTCCTTTATCAAAGAAATTTATTCCAAAACTCCTCATTCATCTCCTTGAAACTCTGGGCAAGAAGTTCATTAATTTAAACTGCTAAGTTTCAAGTTGTCCCACCTCTCCAACTTCATCCATAACCAAATCTGAATCCGAGACCCATCCAAGCTAATCTGCGATCGAATCGTTCATGATCTTACACAGATTGTTAGCCAACAATTGCGAGATTGTGCACCTCTAAAACCCTCATACTTCCCCTTAAATCTCTCAATAAACCTTGTCAAGAATTTCATGAAATCAGGCTGATCAATTTCGATTTCTTCCACCTCTTCAGCAGCGTCATGGTCAAAGCAAATCTGCTCTTTATCCTTCATGGTTCTGCACAGAATCCACATGCATCTGCACAGATTTCATCCCTATAATTTCGATTACGAATCCTACTCCAACACCTCAACTTAGCCTCCACTTTTGCCTATAAATAGAGCAAGCTTCAGTGGTGATTATACATTCGAAAACCATCTCCTTCCAGCCATCAAAAGCGAGAAGAAATCCCCCATCCTTTAAACCGAAGCTCTGCACCTCCTGTTCCAGAATCACTCTTCAAAATTCTGGATTCAAAAGATAAAGAATAAGCCATCATAATCCTTCTTCTCATTCGAGTATAAGCCTCCACAAAACCATAGCTTCTACGTTGATAATTCCAGCAAGCAAAGTTCAATACAATCAGCAACCCACCTCTCGAAATTTCAAGCCTTGATTCTGCCTGTTTGTTCCAGAAACATACAGCCTCCAACCCTCAAAAATCCAGCAGCTTTTGTTCGAAAATTTCAGCAAGTAATCTTTTCGAAATTCCAGAATTTGGATCAAGCTTTGTACTGCCTTCGTCTGTACCACCAAGCTTGGATACAATCTGTTCAAATCCCTTCCTTTTTCCAGCAAGCTTTCGAGAAACAAGCTTAGTATATCTTAACCAATTTTCAACAACTGTGTCATCGAGTAAAGCTACCAACGTGTGTTGAAAGCTTTAAACCAGCAAGTTATTCGAAGAAATTCCAGAATCTGTGCGAAGATTTATCATTCAGTGTGTGTTGTTGGCAAGCCAAGGAAGGAGAAGAATCCGTTCAAGAAGTAGTGTTCGGATTTCGTTAAGCCAAGGGAAGATTTGAATCCGTTCGTTTTATACCTCGATTAATCAAACACGTCTACAAGCGGTAAGTGGGCTTTTGTTATGTATATTCGTTTCGTTTTCTAAAATCATATAGTATGTTTTAAAATTCCCAATCGATATGTATTATGTTGAAATTATGAAAGTATTATTTTGTAAGCACGCTAAACTCGAAATCTAATTGGATTTGGATCCCCATGACCCTGATGCGGTGGGATGTAACCGCTAAAAGAACCTTATACGATGGTAATCCGTTGTTTCTGGATTATCCAGACCCTTTATTCGTGGGTTAGCCGATGTTATGACCTCATCTCTAGGAGGGTTAAGTCTAGAGACTGATATCAGTACCAAGAAGAGAGTAGAATGCTTTACTGTGCTTAAGTATATGAAAATTATGAAACGATATGATATGTCATGGCTCGTAGGGGCAAATCAAGTATGTTAAGATACATTCATATCGGTTTATGCAAGTTTTATGATCCAAGTTTATGAAAATTATGTATATGTATGATATCGATTGTCCCCCACTTGCTGAGTGTTTACCAAAGCACTCAACCCCTTACTCTACATGCCCAGATAAAGCCGAAGAAGAATTAGAGCAAGAAGAAGAGCACCAATTTTGGGGTTGGTGAAATCAAGTCCGCTGCGTAGATCAAGATCTTTTATGTTTTAAAGTTTTCCAGTTTTAAGACAATTTTATTTATTCAGTTGTTAAGTTTATAATTCCGCATTTCTTTATTCATTGTAAAAACAATGGTTTTTATTTTTATGGAAAAAGACTGTCTTTTCAGTAGTTATGATATTATGAGGCTTATTGTTTTCAAGTTGTTTATGGAAATCAATGCCGGTGTTATTGACCCCGGTCTCGGGGCGTGACATCAAACGTCGAACAAAGATATTAATATAGCAAATCGATTTATTTTGTTCACGCAGAAAGGAAATTCGTGTGCATTAACCATACCTTTTTTAAGAGGATAGTCATATCTTTGTCACCAAGCTTATCCAATTACCTTTTTATTTGTAGCTTGTAGTCATATAATAAAATAATTTACCTGTAGCGACCCCTTATATTTTAAGAAAAAAAGTAACAATTTCTGAAAATTGCACCTTCATTCAAGGTTTATTTTTAAATTTGAGAGATGGTCTATGAAGTTGGATAATTTTATGCTTGCTACTTAACCAAGGTAGCCAAGTAACTGGTAGAATTGGACATGAATATGGTTCAGAAACGCCGGTTAGACGGTTTAGAACCCCTTGTTTGACGGTTCAAAAACATCGACCCTTAACCTTAACATTCCTTGACGGTCCTGATTACCGTTAATCAACGATTACGGTTACGATTTGACTCTTATTTTTTTAAAAAAAATTAAAATATTATTAAAATTTGAAATAAAGTAAAAAGTATTTGAATGTGTTTTCATCCATGGATTAAACATAAAATAACGTAAAATAAATTCAAGCCCAGATAATCAAAATGTATAAGATATATTTGTTTGGTCGATATATATAAATTATAACAATATATTAAGATCAACAAGGCTCTTATAGCTTACTGATTGAAGCTAATTATTTAAGTTTGAGGTAATGAGTTCAAATCTACACCATAACATATATTTTAAATTTTAAAGTGTGAAAAAATTAAAATAAACCCTTGAACCGCCAGTTAACAATGGTTCACGGGTTAACAAAATTATGACCCTTAACCGGTCGAACCATTGACCCGGTTAACCGACCCGTTGACCACGAGCCGATTCCTGGCCGGTTTTGGGTCGTTTATGACCCTTGGCCGGGTCTATGCAGAATAGGAGAAAATAGAAAGATTTGATTTGATTTGATTTTAAAAAAAAATTAACTAACCATAAAAACAAACTCGAGTATTTCTTCACTCTGAGGTGGAGGCATCAATTGCTTCATAACCTTCCATACAATATTATCAATGATTTGATTGAGCTGCTCCATAGGTATTCCCACGGTGGAAAACACTGGTTAGTCATCCCGGTCATCCTGATGAAAAGCATGCCTCTGTCAGGGGGCAGCAAACAATGGCAGCCATACTTGACTAAACTTTAATTTTATAGGCATACGGTGCCACTACGCCAAACGACTTGTCGGGAAACTACCAAGATCCAATTATTATAAATAGAAAAACCAACAGAAGTTGATCAAGATCATAACTAAAACATAATAAATCTCTACCAATTCACCTAAAATTTCCCCCCATCGAAAAAATAGAAGATGTTATCGTCTTTAGTTTACCCCTCGAACTCCATGGCCACACCTTCTACACTTTCCAAGAGCTTTATCCATTATCCTATAAAGAGCTGCTCCATCATTTCTAAAAGAAATTTCCAGTTGCCTGTTGCTCAATTGCCCTCTAACGTCGTCTCCATTCCATCCTCTGGCACCATTCAAAACCACGATGACTTGTATCCATCTTCGTTCTAGTTTTATATATGTACAATTACGATTTAACCGAATTTGATTTATCGATTGAACTTTACAATCGCATGATTGTTACATCTTCAATCCTATGTTTGCCAATAACTTGAAAATGTTAATAAATGAAGCGAAAACACGCACACACAGATAAATATATGTACGTATGTGTAACATTTTGATTCTGCTACTGTTGTGTGACATTTTTTTTCTTTTCAAGTTGGGTAAATGGATATGAACTAGAAGTGCGGGACTATGAATTGGATCAGTACGGAGTTGTCAACAATGCGACTTGATAACTGGGTATCATGTCCAGTCCAATTCTTGCCCTTACACTAGTATGATCTCGTCCGGAAGTGCTCAGCCCGTAAATAATTGGCAGGGGCGTGTTCTTGGGGCCGTTAAGAGCAGGTCGGGGTACATTACTTACACTGATGATCAGCTCGGGATATATGCATGGGTCGGGTGCATTTCAATCAGTATGCTCAGCTCAGGGAGTGTCTTCAGTCATACTGGGTTGGACCAGAGAGCACGGGTTATTAGCCCGACCTTAAACTTTTATCTTGCCTCCCCTACAGAGGTCGGGAAGGTATTTTGGATACTAGTGTGGTCCTCTACCCGGGAAATATATACCTGATTTTTGTCTTATTAGGGGACCACTTGCCAAAAGAACCAATCATATAGTGACTAGTGTTTGGAGGGAATATTTTCTGGTATTAGTGGAATCCTCTAGGTAGTGCGCAATAGGCGGTTATGGTGTTTTGTCAGTGGTCCCCCCAGGTCCCAGCCAGGCATGATGAGGGCATCTTTTCTCTCACCATTCCATATATATACAGGGGGAATATCAGGTGAAAGGGACCGGACTCCCGCAATTTTGAGAGAAACGTGTGATTTTTTACTATATAACAAAGGATCTTGACTTGATCATCGGAGGTATCCAACCGGAGAGTACTCTCCGACCTCCTCCTCATCTTTCCTTTTCAGAATCACTTATTTCTAGTAAGTGAAGAATTATTGTTAACCAAATTACCCCGCTACCCAAAAATCGAGTTAACAATTGGCACCGTCTGTGGGAAAGTGAGTATAAGACGTTGATAAAAATGGTGAATACGCGAAGAACGAATCAGGAGACAAATAATGAGCAACGGGCACCATCGGTGAATCGAGAAGGGCCACCACCGATAGCAGGCATAACAGTGGGAGCACTGACTTTCGAACAACTCACACGCCTCATCTCGATAACTGTGGAAAAGGCAATGAAACGAGCCATGGATCAATCCGAGAGCGGCCGGGGGGAGAGTATTCGAGAAAATGAACAGCCCGAACAGGTGGCCACATCCCACCCGCTACCCGCAGGAGGCCTCAACCTCGAAGGCGAGGTGGAAGAGTTAAGAAGGGAGGTCAGAGTGATGAAGAAGGGAATCGGAGGTCACTGTGCTCTGAAAAAGGGTATTCAGAACTAAGGAAGTACATTGCCGACCCAAGTCATGTACTTGAAGCAGAACCCCTAGTAACTCAAGGGAACTTAGACGAGACATTGAATTATGAAGAAATCCCAGTCCGTATTCTGGATACCAAGGACCAAGTTCTGAGAAGAAGGACCATTCCTTACGTCAAGGTCCAATGGTCAAACCATACGGAAAGAGAAGCTACTTGGGAAATGGAAGAACCAATGCGGGAGAAATACCCCTACCTGTTCCAAGATCAAGTTGACTCGAGTTTCGAGGACGAAACTTTCAATAAGGAGGGAGGGATGTAAAGACCCGGAATTTTAGTTATTGGATAACTAAAACTTGATAAAAAGAGTTTGAAAAATTCTAAACTCTAGCATAGAGTTTCAATCCTTCAAGGAGTCCTTATCCATCTCAATCTCATCTTTTAAACCATCAAATCTCAGCAACTTTGGATCGAACAGAATCGGATCTGCACCTCAAGACTTTGCATCGAATTGCTCCTCCTTTATCAAAGAAATTTATTCCAAAACTCCTCATTCATCTCCTTGAAACTCTGTGCAAGAAGTTCATTAATTTAAACTGCTAAGTTTCAAGTTGTCCCACCTCTCCAACTTCATCCATAACCAAATCTGAATCCGAGACCCATCCAAGCTAATCTGCGATCGAATCGTTCATGATCTTGCACAGATTGTTAGCCAACAATTGCGAGATTGCGCACCTCTAAAACCCTCATACTTCCCCTTAAATCTCTCGATAAACCTTGTCAAGAATTTCATGAAATCAGGCTGATCAATTTCGATTTCTTCCACCTCTTCAGCAGCGTCATGGTCAAAGCAAATCTGCTCTTTATCCTTCATGGTTCTGCACAGAATCCACATGCATCTGCACAGATTTCATCCCTATAATTTCGATTACGAATCCTACTCCAACACCTCAACTTAGCCTGCACTTTTGCCTATAAATAGAGCAAGCTTCAGTGGTGATTATACATTCGAAAACCATCTCCTTCCAGCCATCAAAAGCGAGAAGAAATCCCCCATCCTTTAAACCGAAGCTCTGCACCTCCTGTTCCAGAATCACTCTTCAAAATTCTGGATTCAAAAGATAAAGAATAAGCCATCATAATCCTTCTTCTCATTCGAGTATAAGCCTCCACAAAACCATAGCTTCTACGTTGATAATTCCAGCAAGCAAAGTTCAATACAATCAGCAACCCACCTCTCGAAATTTCAAGCCTTGATTCTGCCTGTTTGTTCCAGAAACATACAGCCTCCAACCCTCAAAAATCCAGCAGCTTTTGTTCGAAAATTTCAGCAAGTAATCTTTTCGAAATTCCAGAATTTGGATCAAGCTTTGTACTGCCTTCGTCTGTACCACCAAGCTTGGATACAATCTGTTCAAATCCCTTCCTTTTTCCAGCAAGCTTTCGAGAAACAAGCTTAGTATATCTTAACCAATTTTCAACAACCATGTCATCGAGTAAAGCTACCAACGTGTGTTGAAAGCTTTAAACCAGCAAGTTATTCGAAGAAATTCCAGAATCTGTGCGAAGATTTATCATTCAGTGTGTGTTGTTGGAAAGCCAAGGAAGGAGAAGAATCCGTTCAAGAAGTAGTGTTCGGATTTCGTTAAGCCAAGGGAAGATTTGAATCCGTTCGTTTTATACCTCGATTAATCAAACACGTCTACAAGCGGTAAGTGGGCTTTTGTTATGTATATTCGTTTCGTTTTCTAAAATCATATAGTATGTTTTAAAATTCCCAATCGATATGTATTATGTTGAAATTATGAAAGTATTATTTTGTAAGCACGCTAAACTCGAAATCTAATTGGATTTGGATCCCCATGACCCTGATGCGGTGGGATGTAATCGCTAAAAGAACCTTATACGATGGTAATCCGTTGTTTCTGGATTATCCAGACCCTTTATTCGTGGGTTAGCCGATGTTAAGACCTCATCTCTAGGAGGGTTAAGTCTAGAGACTGATATCAGTACCAAGAAGAGAGTAGAATGCTTTACTGTGCTTAAGTATATGAAAATTATGAAACGATATGATATGTCATGGCTCGTAGGGGCAAATCAAGTATGTTAAGATACATTCATATCGGTTTATGCAAGTTTTATGATCCAAGTTTATGAAAATTATGTATATGTATGATATCGATTGTCCCCCACTTGCTGAGTGTTTACCAAAGCACTCAACCCCTTACTCTACATGCCCAGATAAAGCCGAATAAGAATTAGAGCAAGAAGAAGAGCACCAATTTTGGGGTTGGTGAAATCAAGTCTGCTGCGTAGATCAAGATCTTTTATGTTTTAAAGTTTTTCAGTTTTAAGACAATTTTATTTATTCAGTTGTTAAGTTTATAATTCCGCATTTCTTTATTCATTGTAAAAACAATGGTTTTTATTTTTATGGAAAAAGACTGGCTTTTCAGTAGTTATGATATTATGAGGCTTATTGTTTTCAAGTTGTTTATGGAAATCAATGTCGGTGTTATTGACCCCGGTCTCGGGGCGTGACATCAAACGTCGAACAAAGATATTAATATAGCAAATCGATTTATTTTGTTCACGCAGAAAGGAAATTACTCGTGTGCATTAACCATACCTTTTTTAAGAGGATAGTCATATATTTGTCACCAAGCTTATCCAATTACCTTTTTATTTGTAGCTTGTAGTCATATAATAAAATAATTTACCTGTAGCGACCCCTTATATTTTAAGAAAAAAAGTAACAATTTCTGAAAATTGCACCTTCATTCAAGGTTTATTTTTAAATTTGAGAGATGGTCTATGAAGTTGGATAATTTTATGCTTGCTACTTAACCAAGGTAGCCAAGTAACTGGTAGAATTGGACATGAATATGGTTCAGAAACGCCGGTTAGACGGTTTAGAACCCCTTGTTTGACGGTTCAAAAACATCGACCCTTAACCTTAACATTCCTTGACGGTCCTGATTACCGTTAATCAACGATTACGGTTACGATTTGACTCTTATTTTTTTAAAAAAAATTAAAATATTATTAAAATTTGAAATAAAGTAAAAAGTATTTGAATGTGTTTTCATCCATGGATTAAACATAAAATAACGTAAAATAAATTCAAGCCCAGATAATCAAAATGTATAAGATATATTTGTTTGGTCGATATATATAAATTATAACAATATATTAAGATCAACAAGGCTCTTATAGCTTACTGATTGAAGCTAATTATTTAAGTTTGAGGTAATGAGTTCAAATCTACACCATAACATATATTTTAAATTTTAAAGTGTGAAAAAATTAAAATAAACCCTTGAACCGCCAGTTAACAATGGTTCACGGGTTAACAAAATTATGACCCTTAACCGGTCGAACCATTGACCCGGTTAACCGACCCGTTGACCACGAGCCGATTCCTGGCCGGTTTTGGGTCGTTTATGACCCTTGGCCGGGTCTATGCAGAATAGGAGAAAATAGAAAGATTTGATTTGATTTGATTTTAAAAAAAAATTAACTAACCATAAAAACAAACTCGAGTATTTCTTCACTCTGAGGTGGAGGCATCAATTGCTTCATAACCTTCCATACAATATTATCAATGATTTGATTGAGCTGCTCCATAGGTATTCCCACGGTGGAAAACACTGGTTAGTCATCCCGGTCATCCTGATGAAAAGCATGCCTCTGTCAGGGGGCAGCAAACAATGGCAGCCATACTTGACTAAACTTTAATTTTATAGGCATACGGTGCCACTACGCCAAACGACTTGTCGGGAAACTACCAAGATCCAATTATTATAAATAGAAAAACCAACAGAAGTTGATCAAGATCATAACTAAAACATAATAAATCTCTACCAATTCACCTAAAATTTCCCCCCATCGAAAAAATAGAAGATGTTATCGTCTTTAGTTTACCCCTCAAACTCCATGGCCACACCTTCTACACTTTCCAAGAGCTTTATCCATTATCCTATAAAGAGCTGCTCCATCATTTCTAAAAGAAATTTCCAGTTGCCTGTTGCTCAATTGCCCTCTAACGTCGTCTCCATTCCATCCTCTGGCACCATTCAAAACCACGATGACTTGTATCCATCTTCGTTCTAGTTTTATATATGTACAATTACGATTTAACCGAATTTGATTTATCGATTGAACTTTACAATCGCATGATTGTTACATCTTCAATCCTATGTTTGCCAATAACTTGAAAATGTTAATAAATGAAGCGAAAACACGCACACACAGATAAATATATGTACGTATGTGTAACATTTTGATTCTGCTACTGTTGTGTGACATTTTTTTTTCTTTTCAAGTTGGGTAAATGGATATGAACTAGAAGTGCGGGACTATGAATTGGATCAGTACGGAGTTGTCAACAATGCGACTTATGCAAATTATTGTGAACATTGTGAGTTAATGCTACAACTTTTTGCTTTACTTCTCAAATTTTCGTTCAATGTTTTCCCTACAATTTTTTCTCCTCAACATCATACAAATTTTTATTATTATTAATATTGTATGTGTTTTATCCTAGCCTCTTATGCTCTAAAATCTCAAGAAATTCTTAGTTTTAAATTTAACTCCTATATCAAGTTTATGATTTTGAGAAGTAATATTTGTGCAGCCCTCATCGCAACATTTGAAAGACTTTCAAAGGCAGATGATACATTAGCCCAAAGTGGTGGTGCAATAGCTCAATTAAATATTTCTCTCAACTTCATTGCACCGCTAAGGGTAAGACTTTTCCTTTTAAATGTTGAATGTTAAATTATGAATCGTATTATATATTTTTTTATTAATCAAATACTAATTAATTCATCCATATGTCTATATTGTTCGTAGAGACGAGACAAGTTCTTAGTAAAACACAGGGTGACAAAGTGGTCAAGAACTCGTTTATTTTTAGAGCACTGGGTTGTCAAGCTCCCCAAACAAGAGGTTCTTTGATTAACTCCTATCTTGTTAAATGTAAATTTACGACACACTCACACACATAAAGCATAAACATGATTCATCCAGATTTCATGTCCTAAATTTCTAAAATATAAAACTATTGTTAGGTTATTTTTTATTGTATCGATTTTTCAGAATAAAACAATTTCTCGCATAATATATGTTGTGGTTAAATTGAAATTTTATGCTTATTGTTAAGTATTTAATGATCTACGTGCAAATAAATATACATGAATCTTCTTAATTTAGTACTAAGCTTCCCATTTTTCAGCCTATGACCAGGAGAAATGTTAGGTATAAAATTTAGTTAGCTCTCATTTAGAGGATGAATACATGTTAGGTTAAAGTTGTTAATGAGCAAAAAAAATATTTTAAATTAAATTTCCTAGGATATTAATATATTGTAACTTTGGTATTGTTGAATGACTTGCCTTTTTTTCTTGTTTTTGCTTGGTTTATTTGCAGCCAATTATGAAGGGAAGTGCCACTATTGTTTGGCTAGATAAGATGTATCGTCCTATGCGAATCCCTCCTCGTGTGATATATAATATAATTAAGATGCACAAGCCTTGTAATCTTAATTAGTGTGTGTTAAGTAAGGTCATAAATAATATACATAAATCATGTTGCGATTCTTAGACTATAATAATGCTCTTGTTACCAATATCTTTTTGATTTTGAAAGTGTCGACTAAATGTTGTTTAAAAAAAAAGAGTGTCCAGTAAATTATATTGATCCTGTTTGAGAATCTATTTATCAATGTTTTTTTATTATTTCTTTGTTTCTCCTGAAATTACAAATAAATAAATCCTCTTCTTCTTCAAAATTATAAATTCCTTTTCACCATAACCAAAAAAACAACCATGGCCATGGGAGTAATTGGCCAAAGTTATTAGAAGAGTATCCGAGCAAAACTAGTATATAATAATTTCTTTTGTGATTTAAAATAAAGCTCATGCTTTAATCATGTTGAACAAAGTACTATTTTTATTCACCAACTCTAAAATTATGTTTCTCTTTTTAAATCATTACTAAATTGCACGTGAGGTCCTAATGCAAATGGTTTGATTTGTTCTGATCTCCATGTTATTGATCTAACTAAAGCTTGGGTTTGTTCATTCCTAGGGTGGTGATTGTGCTAATCAATCAGTCATAGAAATAGCCTCGTTGCCCCCGTTTTTCAGGGCCACTGCTGAGCAGAGTATATAACCCATTAATTCAAGATTCACGATTTGGTAAAAAAAAATTCACCCCCATTTCTCCACGAGCCATTCTAACCCCATCCTACGCTCACAAGCGGTGTTGGAATAACTTTATAGATGAAAACTATAATCTTAATCCCTGAATCTTATGCTCAATCATTAAGAAATATATACGCATATGCGGAAGCATATCTTAATCCATAATTGTTGATATTCCTGCAGATCTTAGTACTATGGTCTTCCAGATCTTTACGATTAGCCTTGAGAGTCCTTTGACAAAACTTAATCTGCTAGAGCCAAATGCATATTGGCAATAGCATTATCGTCCATCTCATTCCACTTTTCATCGTCTATGCCCTCATTCGGTCTATCTCCAATAGCCGCAAATCAACGATCTTTTCGTAGAACTGCTTGCATCTTTATTTCCATAACATGAAATTGCTTCCGTTGAATTTTTCGATCTCGAACAGTGCCGCCATTTTGACAACAAAAAAATTTCCTCAATAAAAAAAAATATCTCAAAAATCGTTTTTGATATAGAAGATCAGTCAAGGCTGCAACCACAGAGCATACTTAGAATTTTTAAGATTTTTACAACGAGGCTCTGATAACACTTGTTGGCCCCAGGTGCGACAACATGAGATAGAAAATATTGAAAATGAAGAATAAAATAGACACCATAATTTACGTGAAAAACCCTTAAAAAATTATTAGGGTAAAAACCACGGGCAAGATGAAAAGATTACACTATAATATTTTGTGGGTACAACCTCTCACTATCTTTCAAAGAGAACAACACTATCAATATAGGAGAAAAACTACCTCACAAATATTATAGAATATATACTCAAGTATAGAGATATGGGAGAACACTCTGAAATGGGATGAATGAAATGAAATCAAAAGATCTCTATTTATATGGTTGAAGATGTAAATGCACATCCGCCAACCTCTAATCCTATCTATCAACCACCAACTGCCCTCATTAATGAGGACAGACGGTCAACAATTATACTGGCTATTGTCAAAGGTTTGATTTTCGTTCTCTTTTTTTTTTCATTGCACTTCCAATGCTCTAACTTTGCTTTTGAAATTTTGTGCAGTGTTTTACATAAACGTGAACTTTGACACCTAGAATACACAAAACTAATTCAAGAGCGAAGCTATAGCAATGAAAAGAAGGCCTTTAGTAACCCAAATTACAAAAAAAAGGCGCGCATTTAATGTATGATTTTCTCAGTATGCATATTGTACTCCAAAATACATTGAATCAACCACTGACAATTTTTTTTGTTCTTTTTTTTCTAAAACATTCTTCATTATATGTATACTTACTTCCGTTGTGTCGATTGCTACTTTTGTTAGGCCTTACAGGAGAGTACGCTAACACAACAGTAGGGTTCGTGCACATAGAAGACGTCGTAAATGCACATATATTGGCCACGGAAGACAGCAGAGCATCCGGCAGGCTTATATGTTCAAGCTCTGTGGCACACTGGTCAGAAATTATTGATACTTTAAGGTCCAGATATCCAGGTTATCCTTTCGTAGCCAAGCGAGTCCCATATTTTCTGGTAGAAAACGTGTGTAATAGATAACTAAATTCGTGTTAAAAATGGATTATGTAGTAAAAGATTTTGTTCATTTATTTGTCCAGATGTAGCAATAAAGAAGGTGATAACAACCCGCATAGCATGGATAGTAGCAAGATTCTCGAGTTGGGGATCCCTCCTTTGAAAACGATAGACCAAATGCTCGATGATTGCATAATAAGTTTTCAACAGAAGGGATTTCTTTTAAAGATTCTTTTGTAATCTTATGAAATATGACTGTATTTTGTTGCAATTCTTAATCGGGTCAAAACTCGGTGCACGAATCTTTCGTTATGCGTGGAGCCCGAAAAAAGGATCGGGCCATTTTGAGCCTAAATAAATTAATTAACCGAGGAGAAATGTTTTAAGTTTTCCAAATTTCTAAACTTGCACTCGTAAAGCATTGATTGCTGTGAGATGTAGGGATCCTCATATTGTAATGAAATTTATAAAATATGACCGGCATATTGTAATTTTGTTTGAAGACTTTATTGGAGTACCCAGAGTGTGGAAAAGTTGTGATAAATCTAGCAATCTTTTACATTCAAACCTGTTAATCATGATCAATTTCAACATCAATTCAAATAAAACATTAAATATCAACGCTGGACATAGAATTCGCGTTTATAAACTGCATAAAGAGAGGGATTTAACACTATTCAAAGGACAATAAGGCAGGTTTCCCAACTCCGCCCCAAGATTGCTCGAACCCATTACTATCGACAATGGCTTCTGATAGCAGAATAAAACCGAAGGGAGACTCCAAAATGCTTCCATGCCACAGACAAAATCTCTCTAAACAAACTAATAAATAGACTCTTTTACTACATAAAAACCTCACACGAACTACATAGTTTAGTTTTTTAACTTAATACAATTAGTATCACTAATATTTTTTTTACTAGCTGCAAAACTTTAAGGGCATCCTACGTTAAGGGGAGTTCCATTTTTAAGTGGTGGTGCTTCATCCATCCAAGAAAACGATTCACCATAAGCATCAAAATCGAAGTCAAAGTCAAAATCCGGCAGTTCACAAGGCTGGTCACCATCGTTGAACCCGCAAGTCGGAAAATCTTCAAAACCAAAATCTGCGTCGTCCACTGGCATTCCAAAAACATTGTCACTGATGGCGAATGAATCAAGATCCAAGTCCAGTTCTCTATCAATTTGTGCCAAAGACATTAATTCCTCATCCATTAGCCCAGGCATGGAATGTTTAAGCTCAATAACATTAGATCCTACAGAGACGTCATCAGCCTTCTCATTCTCAGAGTTGGTATTATTAACCGGAGCCGAGGTTAACAAATATAAATCGAGCGCTGAAGATGGAGATGTGGGTGACACAGCGCTGAGGCTATATTCCTCGGATACATCAAGATTTTGCTTCTGATTCTCAGAATGCTTGCAATCCACGACAGAACAAGGTGTCTTATTGTCAGCATCATTTGAATTTTTCGTGGAATAAGCCACGATGCTATTAGCCAATGCCTCAAACTCCATTCGTTTTGTTTCGTAAACCATTGATGCCTCCTCTGCACTATTGTAAGTACCCAACCAGACCCTTTTTTGTTGAACCGGATCGCGTATTTCTGCTGCCCATTTTCCCCATTTTCGCTGGCGAACACCTCTATATTTCCCTGAACTGACTGTCGGCTTGCTCTCTTTAGTGGGCAGAACCCTCTTCTTTTTGAAGTTTTTCTCCCCATCGTTGTTCTCCCGGGCCGAACTCTTAGTTTCAGGGGAATTAGATACTCTAAACGAAGTATGAACTGGGACACAAATTTCCCGAACAAACCGCTTTCTTTCCATTTCAAGGGCCCCCTCATCATCAGAAGAATCAGTAGCATACGGATCGTTACAAACGATCCGGATTGTCTTAATGGTTGTGGTCGATAGGGACTTGTTTTTATGGCATTTGCTAACATCTTCTTGATTCATTGGGACAAATTTCTGAGGCTCAGGCATGTTTTCCTTCACCACGCTATAAAACCCCATAACAAGAATCTCCCAATAACTTAGCAATCTTCCAAACAAAATTAATCAAATAAAATAAACAGATACCAGGAATTTTTTTCCCCAATAATCAAGGGATTCAAATCAACGAATGTTTTCAGTAAGAGGTCCTCTGAAGTACAAGAAAATATTAAATAATCGATTTATGTGATATCCCCCAAAACAAACAACGCCAGAGCAAGTCCTGCAATAAAAACCGAAAGAAAAAAAGAAAAAGAAACAGATTAACAAGGCCTTTTCAGATCAACCCTCAAAGCGCCAAAAAAAAAACGTATAAAAACACACGCAAGACAATCAAATCCAAAACCGGTAGGGGTTTAAGGGAATGCAAGAAGTGTTTACCTTTTGGGTCTAAAACGCATCGAAACAGCTGGGAAGAAAGAGTGGACACTCTGCTCGATCACAAAGCAGAGAGATTTTGTTATCCAGTTAGCAGCAAACAATGAAAAAAAGAGCTTCGACACAGCCCCAAAAAGAACAGCCAGATAGAAACTTGCCGACATAAAACTCCTGCTCCAGACCTCTGCAATAAACCTCTTTTTCTCTTGTTCTCAGAACTTCAACAAAGAAAACGGAGAAAAATCGGATCAGAAAAAAACACTCTTTTATAGGAGAAAAACGTTAACAAATTCTCAATGAATATTCTGAATATCAGAAAGCTTTTGATTAAAAAATTGGAAAATACTGATGTGAACCCATACCTTTATAGGTATTGTTTATACAATTTTATATACCAAAATCATTTCCTAGTACTGTATACTCCGTATTTACTGTGTGGCTTTTGGGCTGCAGCATTGTGTTTTATATACAGTTTTTCCTTTTTTTCCTTCAATATTTGGAGTAGGTAATTAAATGCATGATGTGTTGGCATATGGCTATACAACAGCATGACTTTTTATACCATGCATGTCATGACATACCATGGTTGGTGGAGTCATTCTTCAATGAACCACACATATTTCATTGTTGCTGCTCTTAAAAGTACTGCCGTCAGGGCATCATCAACCATTCATATGAAATCTTTTTTTCTTTTTTAAAAAAAGATTCCAAATGAACGATAATAATGCTTTTGAAAGAGCACTACCCTTCAAAACATCATCAAACAAACATATTTAAACATCGGGTCCATAAGAAATTTCTTGTTGGTGAAGGACTCTTTTGGACTGTTGCCAAATTTTGTTAGTTCTAGCGTGCATATCACGAACCAATGGAATTGGGTTTTACGGAGAGTGGATATCACGTCGGTTGATAGTACTAGTACGTTTACTGGTATTATGTAACAGAAGGTAGAGAATGCCACGAATCGGTACGTTTCTGCCGCAGCCATTCCTTTTTTTTTTGTTTTTTGAACAGCCATAATTCTTTTGGATTTGGGTCTTGAGGTCCACATATTTACCGTGCTGCCACTGTGATACTTGGCCATCAAGTCACTGAAAGTTTGGATATTCTTCATTTTCTTTTGCACAAAATCTATATTAATTATTAATTTATTAAGTCAGCACAGCAGCATACACAGATCAGAGATATTAATAATAATTTATTATATATTAAACACTTTGAAATATCTTTGATATTTGATTACTCGTGATCTAATGTATTTTCGAAATTATTTTTAAAACTAATAATAATAATTTTGAACTCGGCCCACACCCTTTGTACTAAGACAACCCCAACCAGGTAAAAATAGTAGGAATAGGCTCTGATGGCGAAATTATAAATATCTGTAATTCGTAGTTTATTAATAATTAATCTATATTATAAAAAAAATATGATAAAGTAAGGGGTTTTTTGTTGCTTTCACACTTTGATTTAACGATGGGTGCGTTCCCCAAGTATTTTTGTGATTACCTACTCAAAATGCATAATATATTATGTCACAAACATTTAATATATGAATGCAATTAATCGAGATTATGTATCTAATTATGAGGTCATTATGAAGGATTTATAACATATTGCCTTGTTTTATGTGTAAATGCATGTCATCACACAAATACAACGCACAGTACATCTAGCAAATCGATTTAGATTTCAAGTATATCATAATTTAATTGTATTATGTATATAGGTATCGTATTATCATTTAGGGACACTTGCAAGTCGGTACCATTTATTCAACAATAATTTAATTTAATCTATCAAAAAAATAACAATTCGCTTAGGTCCATTCTCAGTCGAAATGTTATTAATAACCCTCGCGTGGTTACTGTAGCATATGTACCCTAGGCCAAACAAATGCACCAACAAGCCAAAAAAAATCGTGCACCCACAGGCCAAGAAAATAGTGCATCCACAGGCCAAAATAATCGTGAACCCACAGGCAAAAAAATGGTCGTGCACCCACATGCGAAAAAATCATGCACCACTATAATGCCTCGATATGACTTATACATGTGTGATATGGTTATGGCGTAATTATGAAATAATTACGGTATGATGTTGACTCGGATTCGGGTGGAACGGAGTGTGACTAGTGTCAAGATTCATGTTGCAAGGAATGAAATATAGTTAAAAATAATGAATGGAGGTACATGGTTTGTTAAACATGTAGCAAGAGAGCTATGTTACGGCTAGGATGGACATGAGTTACATGTAGTTGAACAATAAGCCTACATGAAGTTGCATGCATTTGAATTTGATATGAGAGTTGCATGTACATGTGCATTTGAAGGTGTATATATATGTACAAATCAGATTTGCAAACACATACTTACACAATAAACACCTAAAATCCTCTACACAAGCTCCTCTCAAACCCTTGCTTCATCTTGCTTTCTTTTCTTGGAATTAAGGAAACTTGTTGCAACTTAGGAGTTGGCTTTGTGTGGTAAGGGTTATGTGCTTTGGGTACGTGTTTTTAGGCTGGTGTAAGATGAGTTGGAGTTAAAGAATATCACTTGGTAGTTCTTGAATTTATATAAGTTATAAAATCGAAATTTGAGTTGTGTAGTGGAGCAAAGCTATTGAGTAAGGTTTAGAACTTAAAAATGTGGATAGTATGCTTAATAGTTCCATTTCAACATGTTAATGTAATTTGATATGGTATGAATTGAGTAATTGAAGCACTATGAGTTTTAATCAAAGATTACTCAAAGATTTGAGTTGTAATGTTATTGAAACGTGTTTAGAGGAAGGTATACCATGCAAATATCATGTTTGGATGTAGATTTTGGAGTTGTAGGATATACACCATGAAGATAAGCTCAAAATCGCCATGTTATGAAATCTTCAGACATCGGCGATCGATCGAGAGCCGAAGACAGAGTAAAATATAAGGCGGTGAAATGGTTTGGCGATCGATCGGTGAAAACATGACGATCGATCGCGAGTGAACAGAATATTTGGGCGATATAGCGAGAAGAAGTGGCGATCGATCGAGATGGACAGAACATTTTGGCGATCGATCGGTGAAAAGTGGCGATCGATCGGTAGGGTTCATATTTTGAAAAATATGATATTTTTGTGTACTTTGATTTTGAAACATATTATAACATGATATATTGTTGGTATTGTTGTAGCATCATCACAGGGGACAGGACAACGAGACGATTAAACATTGACGCATGATTTCTATCTTTTGTGTCGCACGACAGGTACGTGTTGACTTACAAGTATTGATGTTATTGTGATGGTGATGTTGAGGTTGGCTTATATGATTGATGGTATCATATATTAATACATTCATGATGATATACATGCATGTTGTTGAGAGTGATGCCACGATATGTATGCTATTGCTGAGCATATGCTTTGGCATGAGAGGTATACTCCGGTTGACTATATGCTTGGACTGTTATAATGTGTGAGGACAAAAATATGGTTTGTGCTGCTAATATGAAGATGTGAGGAGGTTCCACTGACATATTAAGCTGAGATAGGCAAATCATATTTGTCCCGTTATAATAGGTTGATAGTTGAGACATGTCATGACATATTTGCATTTGGTGATGCATACAGAACAATTACTATTGAGATTTTACGATGATGATTATCGTATGCTGTCCTTCTTATTGATATAGAACTGAGATAGTTGATTATCAATACTCATATTGTGTGATTGTTTCTGTAGGGGACTCATAGACGTGGGGAGCCGGGATTGTGATTGCATTCTGCTGCGAGCTGAACCACTGATTAGGAGTTGATTTTTGTTAGGTTGTGTATATGTAACATGTGATGTCCATGTGATGTATATTATGTCAGTGTTTTATTAGAATGTAGTAACTATTGTAAGAACTGACATAGTAAAACTATTAAATCAGTGTGTGTGATTACTTATTGTGTATAAGATTGAATACAAAATGGATTAAGTAACGATGACCCCACAATAATGGTATCAGAGCAGTGGTTCGAGAACGGGGTGAACAATAGTAGAGGAAGTGTATTAGGGAGTTGCATAATCACTTGAAAGCATGTTGAGAGTATTGATATGATGTTAGATTGACATGCTTTATATATTTGTCTGTTGTTGTTAACCCTGGATTTGCAGTAATGGCAGACAGAATACCTCATGATGATGTTGGGAATGCCATGAGTGGCAATGCTAGTGTTGGGTTGGCGCCTGTGCCACCACCACCAGTCGGGCAAGGACCAGTGGAACAGGTACTGTTACCTAGGGAATTAACACTGACCCAGTTTCAGAGTTACCAGCCACCTCGCTTTGAGGGTACTGAATCAGGGGAACAGACAGGGGAATGGTTAGAACGTGTTGAACAGATCTTTGTCTCAGCACCATGTGCCAAGTCAGCCTAGTTACGTTTGGCCGAGTTCCAGTTGGCAAAGAAATCAATGTTGTGGTGGAAAGTAACACTGATGTTGGGAGCTCAAGGACAAGTTATTGATTGGGATATGTTTAGACATCGCTTTCTGGAGCATTATTTCTCTGTTGCTGCGAGGTAGATGAAAGAAGATGAGTTTACTAATCTAAAACAGGGAACCATGACAGTATCTGATTATGCTTTGCAGTATTTTTCATTATTAAGGTATGTACCGCATATCGCTGCAAATACAAAGGCAAAGATCAGGCAGTTTGTGAAAGGCTTAAGGTCTGAGTTGTTTGATATGATGATTTCTAATAACCCTACTTTGTTTGAGAAAGCACTGACTAGAGCTAAGATGGCTGAGATTGGAGTTGGAGTTTATAAGGATGTAGGACAATCCCAAAAACCTACATCAGGTAGCATGAGACCCAGAGGTGAGCCGTTTAAAGCATCACGAGGAGGTGCTTCTTCCTCGAGATTTGGTGTGAAGCGGTTTGCTATGCGGAAAGGCGGCGAACGAGGTGCTAAGGGACAGTCCCAAGGCAGCAGTAGTAGTAGTAGCAGTGGTTGAGGTTGCAATGTTCTCAGTGTGGAGGACTACATTTTAAACGAGATTGCCCACAACTTGCTAATCCAGTTTGTTTTCGATGCGGGTGGGCAGGACACATGATACGAGAATGTGTTAGAAAGTACAGTGCAACAAAGACCACAGATTCTACCACGGACTGGTGGGGGACAGAGAGCAGTACAACTTCAAGTTCAAGTGTATGCACTGAACAATGAGCAAGCAGAGACTTGGCGTTCTACATACCGAATAAATATGATAGTTCTTAAATTCAATAGTTTTCTTGGCTTGGCGTTCCTTTTCATCTTATTTAATTTTCCTTAGCTCCATGTGGAACATAAGCATTTGAAATACTAAAATCCTTTTTGGTTGAATAGGTACGCGATAACGTATTCATGTTTCGTTAAAGAAGTACTAAAATCCTTTTTGATTGAATACATATGCGATAATTAAATCCTTTTCTTTTGATGATGTTGATCTTTGTATTTTTTTGCAACATATGATAATCAAACATCAATATCTAGCCCTTTTTAGGTACATTTTCCTTTTAGGGTGGTCAGTTATTTTCTTCTTAGGCCAACTGAGTTCATTTGATCCCAAGGTGCAAATCTCTGACCTCAGATCTAGCTGTTTTACATGCATGATTTTCTTTTAAGGAGTGTCAAACTAAACATAATGTAGGGTGTTGAGAGTACACACAAATCTATATAGGGGTAGTTGGCTCCCACTCTTCAGGTACTATTAATATTTTTAAAGTGTACATTTTTTATCACACATCTTTAACGCACAGGTATAAAACTTGCAATTTCAGCCTCAGCAAATTAAACAAGTCTGAGGAAAATTATTGGGGCTTTGGACTGAAAACAAGTTATTTTGCATTGTTTGCAAGTCTCTTGAATCCTTCTCTTAGGTATTATGGCTCTTCATATACTGCAGTCTTACTAAGTCAACATATTAACTACAAAGAATTATATCTTCAAAATGTTTTTTTTTCTACAGTGCACTCCTAAGCTAGTTCTCACCTTGCTAGACTTGTCATTTCTTCTTGCTACTGGGGATCCGCTCCAGCATCAGCTGGGTATATTGCTGATCATGTTTGTGCCTTCCTTTAGTTTCAAAGAATCTATATACCTATAAATGTGTGGATGTTGGGATGGTTTTCCAATTGTGAAATTACATATACACCCTTCATTCATTCATACATATATATAACCATACATATACATACATAATCTTCTTAAATTATACATCATAATTACTATTTGTTAATAATCACCCTTCATTCATTCATACATATATATAACCATACATATACATACATAATCTTCTTAAATTATACATCATAATTACTATTTGTTAATAATCTATATCTATATACCTATAAATGTGTGGATGTTGGGATGGTTTTCCAATTGTGAAATTACATATACACCCTTCATTCATTCATACATATATATAACCATACATATACATACATACGCTTCTTAAAATATACATCATAATTACTATTTGTTAATAACTATCAATTAGTTAATTAATAATTAATAATAACATTAAAAGTACAAGATAATAATATGATTACAAAAAATAATAAAATGTATTAAGTTTCATCAATTAAGTTACAAATTTATTCAATATTATTATTAGTAATTAGTAATAAGTAAAAATGTTAATTAACATATAATACCTTTTGATATAATGAACTAAAAAAATAAGAAAATGTTTACGGCAGATGACAAAACTTGAATGTCAAATATATAATAATTAAAATTAAAGAATAATATTTATTGAAACTCACACCTTTTCATTTTCCATGCTTGATCACTTTTAAACTATGTTGCACGGATACTGACACGACGACAATGACATATATTATACATGCACTATATTATAAATATTAAAAATTACATTTTTTAAATTCTAAAATCATGTAAAAATAACAAAAATATTCTTACCAAATTCAAGAAGAGTATAAATAAATGCATGTCACAAGAATCATCGTAATATTAAACATACTAACATCAAATGCATATTACTTCAATTAACATAAAGCTTAGCAAGCACGTCCAAATAAAATATAATATCAAATATATTCTTACCAAATTCAAGAAGCGCATAAATAAATGAATGATACTAAAATCATTATAGTATCACTGATACAAGCACCAAATGGATATTACTTCAATCACATAATGTATAACAAACACATCCAAATTTTATTTTAGTCAAAAGCTTTTTAACTTATACAATTAATCCCCAAAAGTATCATTTTCTTGTCGGACACATTCTCGAAAGTGTCCGACACGGGTGTCCTAATTAATTTTAAATTTTAAATTAAGGACACGCCATGTGGCGTCAGAGAAGTGTCCGATGAGTGTCGGTGTTCTAGAAGTGTCTGACACTGCACCAAGTGATTTTCAGGAGTATCCGTGCATCATAGCTTTTAAATTACAAGATTATAATCTTCTTAAATTATACATCTTAATTACTAATTGTTAATAATTATCAATTAGTTAATTAATAACAACATTAAAAATATAATGAAATGTATTAAGTTTCAACCATTAAGTTACAAATTTATAAACTTAAATTCGTACATCTTAATTACTAATTAATATAATTAATAATAGTAGTAAAAAAATATAATAAAATTACCAAATATCAAATAATATGCTAATAATAATTATAAAATATACTAAAATTACCAAATGTCAAATAATAATTATAAGCACTAATTAATTTAGGACAATATCACGTAAAAAGATGAGAATAACATAAAAATAAAATATAAAATGTGGAATAAGTGCAAATTCAATTATGAAATGATACAATATCCTTCAAATCGTTTCCCTTCCTGCAGGTACAAGGGAAATAATTTCATTTTAGCTATAAAATTTTAAACTTTTAAATAATTATCTATCATTTCTATATTTACTTAATTACACATTCTTATTGACATCTCATCATTATCTCACACCTCTTCATTTTCAATATTAAATCACAGTTAATGCTTTAAGTTAGAACTTTATAAAATTAAATTTTACATCCTAATTACTAACTACTAATAATTATTAATTAATTAAAAATAAAAGTTATAAAAAAATATGAGATGGTTAATGCATTTTCTTATTTTCTTACTTTATTGTACTTTATTATACAATGAGTGATTTAATTATAATTTTTTTAGTTTTATTGAAAATAGTTTATTTCTTCATTTTTATTTATCATATATTTCACCTTAAATTGTAAGAATAGTTATTGGACCAAAACAAACTAGAAAATTTCAAAACATGATCATTAATGATTATGATTAAAAGATTAAATAATATGGTAACAAAGAATTATACTCATTTTAGTTTTGCTACCATGGGGAAAAGGGAAAAAAACCTAATAATTTCAAGTATTAATCATTACCATTAATTAATTATTCTTACATACACATAAAAAATAGACAAACTAATATGATATTAAAATTAATATTATATTTTCAATTTTAAAATTTAAAACCGTAGTTAAACTTACTGATATTCACGTGCGATGCACGTGCTTTATACTAGTATTAATAAAATCACCGTTCTTATATTGATATGACCATCATTCATGATATAATCTCTTATGTTTTTTTAGAGTATTGACATAAGGGTACATGCTGCTTGAACTTAGTTCTTCTCCCAATTATTTTCATTGATTTTTATAATACAATTATCTACAGTTTGACACAACCTTGATACATTGATGATTAAGTATCATTTGTTGCAAGTGCTGCTGAACGTTTGAAGATGAAGTAGATATGCAACTAGACTTGTTATTCCATCATGATGATGTGGTATTGTGATCTATAATTTCTCAGTGTTTATACTCACGGCTTATTAACTAGAACTGATATAGCTAAGTTTGATAGGTCTGGTTCTCTAAGTTCATATGATCTTTTCGGAATGTTGCTATCCTTTTTGTCTCCATAGTTTGTTGCTTCTTATTCTTCAACTCTTTGCTAGAATGGAGATATGTACTTCCATTATTTGAGGAGGCAGGATTGGAGACTTGGACCTTTGATGTTCTTGGGTGGGGCTTCTCTGATTTGGGCAAGTTTTACTTTCCCCCTTTGCCTTTTTACTTCATAAAGTTTAGATAGCAAGAATTTTATTCTACAACTCAGTATCTACCATTGCTTTTTCCCCCCCCTTTCATTTCGTCAGGGAATCTCTCTCCCACCATGCAACGTCGCTTCAAAATGTGATCACCTCTACCAGTGATGTCTCTTTCTAATTTCCTCTATTATGCCGTTATGCGTCTCTTTCTAATTTCTTTTAATTGATCACTCTGCAGTGTGCATTAATTTTTAAGCTGATCTTCATTGATGCAAGTGTTTGTGCTGAAGTCACAGGAAGCCTCGCTAAGTTACCTAAAGCGTTAGCCTATGCTGGGGTGAGTCTCTCATCAATGTTATGTTGAATATTGTGTGTTCAAGAATATGGTCAATTAAGGTGCTTATCCTTCTTCAATTTATTACAAACTCAATCATCTCTATTTTACTGTGGCCGTATAGATGGCTTTTTATAACCGAAGATGACATGAAAGGTTTACGCTGCTTCCAGGTTCATTTCTTGTCCTTCATTGGTGCTTATATGTTACTTTATATATATAAATAAGATGACTTGAAGAAAGGATGGTTGTAAGATTTCTATATCAATATTCAGGAACTTGTTAAGTTGACTAACTCATTGTTTCTCTAATTTAAACTTTGGTGGGTTTGTTCCTACTTGTTTTGCTTCGGTTGCATATCAAATTTAGATGATGGAGCATGATATGTGAAGAATTCAGGGTGTATTTCTATATCATTTTGGAATGTAAGTTTCATTGCTAGAAGTGTCATTATTTCCTTTAAATATCATTATTACGACAGGATGCTAACACATGCTTTTTTGCAATTACACATGCTTTTTTGCAATTTTAATAGCATAAATGTTTTTGATTCTCAACTTTAACTGTTTGATGAAATGATGTGATGAAACATATTGTATAATATGTGAACTAGATGTTTTATGATTATATTCAGTGTACTGTTGGTATGGCAGAGACCAAGCCATATCTGATGATTTGATCTCATGATGATATTGTATTGTTGCTCATTGTTTATCATGCCTGTTAATTTGATGCAATTTATATTGGCTTGCTTCAATACAATTTATACTGGTTTTCTTCTTGTTTAATTTCTCTATATAGCTATTGTTGGTGATATCACTCCTGCTAATAGGTTCCCAAAGATTGAAAAGAGTCGAAGGAAGCAATAAGCGCCAGATAATATGTGTGAACTACTCGGTGAACGTTCACAATGATGATTTTGATAGTTTGTGTGAACTACTTGAAAAGTTTATAATGAGTTTGATAGTTGTATGTACTTTTCTATTCAACGTGATTTTAATTTTACTAGTTTTTGTAATTTGTGGTTTAATATTAGATAGTATTCTGTGACCGGTTTCATGATTTTAAGTTAATACAGATATTTGATTTGATTTTCTTTGTTTTTATAAGTATAAGCACGAAAAAAAAGCTTTTAACTTATTGTGATACAAGTTGTTGTATTGTGTTTGAAATATATATATATATATATATATATATATATATATATATATATATATATATATATATATATAATAATAATAAGTGTCACAAAATGTGGTTCAAATGACCTTTTTGTTTTAGTGACGCTTGCTTAAAGTGTCGCGTAGGTGGGCGTTCCGGTAGGTATGTAGGTTATAGTGACGCTTTAAAGCGATACAAATACTTTTTTTGTGATGTTTTCAAGCGTCATTATAACATATATACATATTGAAACATTCACCTATGAGATGCTTTAAGCAAACATCACTAATAGTAAATGTGTCACTATAACCACATTTCGTGGCACTTTCTAGTGTCACTAAAATCTATTTTTCTAGTAGTGATATTACACTGAAAAGTTACTTCTTATATTTTTTATATAAAATTATGGGAAAAAATCAGGCCGGTACAATGTGGTGAAAAATTGTTGATCCTAGTCAATGAAAAAAACATTAAATCACATAGGTCCATTTCGGACCAAAAAGACAAATGTACCCTTACTTTTTTATTCTCTCTCTCCCTTTTTGATTTATCTCTCATACTTTTGTCATTCTCTCTCATCCTTTTCGGATTCTCTCTCATCCTTTTCGTATTCTCTCTCTTCCTTTCAGATTCTCTCCCTTATTTTTTGCATTCTCTCTCCTTTTTGAATTATCTCTCTTCCTTTACACCGATTATAATTACATGCACCAGTTATAATTTACATGCAACAGTTATAATTACATGCAACAGTTATAATTTACATGCACCAGTTATAATTACATGCACCAGTTATAATTTACTGCACCAGTTATAATTACATGCACCAATTATAATTTGCTTGCACCAGTTATAATTTAGATGCACCAGTTATAATTGCATGCACCAGTTATAATTTACATGCACCAGTTATAATTTACATGCACCAGTTATAATTGCATGCGCCAGTTATAATTTACATGGACAAGTTATAATTACATGCACCAGTTATAATTTACATGCACCAGTTATAATTTACATGCACGGGTTATATTTACATGCACCACTTACAATTTACATGGACAAGTTATAATTACATGCACCAGTTTCTCTCTCTTCCTTTCAGATTCTCTCCCTTATTTTTTGCATTCTCTCTCCTTTTTGAATTATCTCTCTTCCTTTACACCGATTATAATTACATGCACCAGTTATAATTTACATGCACCACTTATAATTACATGCACCAGTTATAATTTACATGCACCAGTTATAATTTACATGCACCAGTTATAATTTACATACACTAGTTATAATTACATGAACCAATTATAATTTGCTTGCACTACTTAATTTACATGCACCAGTTATAATTGCATGCACCAGTTATAATTTACATGCACCAGTTATAATTTATATGCACCAGTTATAATTGAATGCGCCAGTTATAATTTACATGGACAAGTTATAATTACATGCACCAGTTATAATTTACATGCACCAGTTATATTTACATGCACCAGTTATAATTACATGCACCAGTTATAATTTACATGCACCAGTTATAATTACATGCACCAGTTATAATTTGCTTGCACCAGTTATAATTTACATGCATCAGTTATAATTTAGATGCACCAGTTATAATTTACATGCACCACTTATAATTACATGCACCAGTTATAATTTTCATGTACCAGTTATAATTTTCATGCATCAGTTATAATGTACATGCACCAGTTATAATTACATCCACCAGTTATAATTTACATGCACCAGTTAAAATTACATGCATCAGTTATAATTTACATGCACCAGTTATAATTTACATGCACCAGTTATAATTACATGCACCAGTTATAATTTGCTTGCACCTGTTATAATTTACATGCATCAGTTATAATTTACATTCACCAGTTATAATTACATGCACCCGTTATAATTTACATGCACCAGTTATAATTTACATGCACCAGTTATAATTTACAAGCACCAGTTATATTTACATGCACCAGTTATAATTACATGCACCAATTATAATTTACATGCACCAGTTATAATTACATGCACCAGTTATAATTTGCTTGCACCAGTTATAATTTGCTTGCACCAGTTATAATTTACATGCACCAGTTATAATTTACATGCACCAGTTATAATTACATGCACCACTTATAATTTACATGCACCAGTTATAATTACATGCACCAGTTATAATTTACATGCACCAGTTATAATTACATCCACCAGTTATAATTTACATGCACCAGTAATAATTTACATGCACCAGTTATAATTACATGCACCAGTTATAATTTACATGCCCCAGTTATAATTACATGCAACAGTTATAATTTACATGCATCAGTTATAATTACACGCACCAGTTATAATTTTCATGCACTAGTAATAATTACATGCATCAGTTGTAATTTGCATGCACCAGTTATAATTTACATGCACCAGTTATTATTACATGAACCAGTTATAATTTGAATGCACCAGTTATAATTTATATGCACCACTTATAATTACATGCACCAGTTATAATTTACATGCACCAGTTATATTTACATGCACCAGTTATAATTTACAAGCACCAGTTATATTACATGCACCAGTTATAATTTGCTTGCACCAGTTATAATTTACATGCACCAGTTATAATTGCATGCACCAGTTATAATTTACACGCACTAGTTATAATTTACATGCACCAGTTATAATTGAATGCGCCAGTTATAATTTACATGGACAAGTTATAATTACATGCACCAGTTATAATTTACATGCACCAGTTATAATTTACATGCACCAGTTATATTTACATGCACCAGTTATAATTAAATGCACCAGTTATAATTTACATGCAATAGTTAGAATTACATGCACAGTTATAATTTGCTTGCACCAGCTATAATTTACATGCACCAGTTATAATTTACATGCACCAGTTATAATTACATCCACCAGTTATAATTTTCATGCACCAGTTATAATTAAATGCACCAGTTATAATTTACATGCACCAGTTATACTTACATCCACCAGTTATAATTTACATGCACCAGTTATAATTACATCCACCAGTTATAATTTACATGCACCAGTTATAATTTACATGCACCAGTTATAATTACATGCACCAGTTATAATTTACATGCACCAGTTATAATCACATGCACCAGTTATAATTTGCTTGCACCTGTTATAATTTACATGCACCAGTTATAATTTACATTCACCAGTTATAATTACATGCACCAGTTATAATTTACATGCACCAGTTATATTTACATGCACCACTTACAATTTACATGGACAAGTTATAATTACATGCACCAGTTTCTCTCTCTTCCTTTCAGATTCTCTCCCTTATTTTTTGCATTCTCTCTCCTTTTTGAATTATCTCTCTTCCTTTACACCGATTATAATTACATGCACCAGTTATAATTTACATGCAACAGTTATAATTACATGCAACAGTTATAATTTACATGCACCAGTTATAATTACATGCACCAGTTATAATTTACTGCACCAGTTATAATTACATGCACCAATTATAATTTGCTTGCACCAGTTATAATTTAGATGCACCAGTTATAATTGCATGCACCAGTTATAATTTACATGCACCAGTTATAATTTACATGCACCAGTTATAATTGCATGCGCCAGTTATAATTTACATGGACAAGTTATAATTACATGCACCAGTTATAATTTACATGCACCAGTTATAATTTACATGCACGGGTTATATTTACATGCACCACTTACAATTTACATGGACAAGTTATAATTACATGCACCAGTTTCTCTCTCTTCCTTTCAGATTCTCTCCCTTATTTTTTGCATTCTCTCTCCTTTTTGAATTATCTCTCTTCCTTTACACCGATTATAATTACATGCACCAGTTATAATTTACATGCACCACTTATAATTACATGCACCAGTTATAATTTACATGCACCAGTTATAATTTACATGCACCAGTTATAATTTACATACACTAGTTATAATTACATGAACCAATTATAATTTGCTTGCACTACTTAATTTACATGCACCAGTTATAATTGCATGCACCAGTTATAATTTACATGCACCAGTTATAATTTACATGCACCAGTTATAATTGAATGCGCCAGTTATAATTTAAATGGACAAGTTATAATTACATGCACCAGTTATAATTTACATGCACCAGTTATATTTACATGCACCAGTTATAATTACATGCACCAGTTATAATTTACATGCACCAGTTATAATTACATGCACCAGTTATAATTTGCTTGCACCAGTTATAATTTACATGCATCAGTTATAATTTAGATGCACCAGTTATAATTTACATGCACCACTTATAATTACATGCACCAGTTATAATTTTCATGTACCAGTTATAATTTTCATGCATCAGTTATAATGTACATGCACCAGTTATAATTACATCCACCAGTTATAATTTACATGCACCAGTTAAAATTACATGCATCAGTTATAATTTACATGCACCAGTTATAATTTACATGCACCAGTTATAATTACATGCACCAGTTATAATTTGCTTGCACCTGTTATAATTTACATGCATCAGTTATAATTTACATTCACCAGTTATAATTACATGCACCCGTTATAATTTACATGCACCAGTTATAATTTACATGCACCAGTTATAATTTACAAGCACCAGTTATATTTACATGCACCAGTTATAATTACATGCACCAATTATAATTTACATGCACCAGTTATAATTACATGCACCAGTTATAATTTGCTTGCACCAGTTATAATTTGCTTGCACCAGTTATAATTTACATGCACCAGTTATAATTTACATGCACCAGTTATAATTACATGCACCACTTATAATTTACATGCACCAGTTATAATTACATGCACCAGTTATAATTTACATGCACCAGTTATAATTACATCCACCAGTTATAATTTACATGCACCAGTAATAATTTACATGCACCAGTTATAATTACATGCACCAGTTATAATTTACATGCCCCAGTTATAATTACATGCAACAGTTATAATTTACATGCATCAGTTATAATTACACGCACCAGTTATAATTTTCATGCACTAGTAATAATTACATGCATCAGTTGTAATTTGCATGCACCAGTTATAATTTACATGCACCAGTTATTATTACATGAACCAGTTATAATTTGAATGCACCAGTTATAATTTATATGCACCACTTATAATTACATGCACCAGTTATAATTTACATGCACCAGTTATATTTACATGCACCAGTTATAATTTACAAGCACCAGTTATATTACATGCACCAGTTATAATTTGCTTGCACCAGTTATAATTTACATGCACCAGTTATAATTGCATGCACCAGTTATAATTTACACGCACTAGTTATAATTTACATGCACCAGTTATAATTGAATGCGCCAGTTATAATTTACATGGACAAGTTATAATTACATGCACCAGTTATAATTTACATGCACCAGTTATAATTTACATGCACCAGTTATATTTACATGCACCAGTTATAATTAAATGCACCAGTTATAATTTACATGCAATAGTTAGAATTACATGCACAGTTATAATTTGCTTGCACCAGCTATAATTTACATGCACCAGTTATAATTTACATGCACCAGTTATAATTACATCCACCAGTTATAATTTTCATGCACCAGTTATAATTAAATGCACCAGTTATAATTTACATGCACCAGTTATACTTACATCCACCAGTTATAATTTACATGCACCAGTTATAATTACATCCACCAGTTATAATTTACATGCACCAGTTATAATTTACATGCACCAGTTATAATTACATGCACCAGTTATAATTTACATGCACCAGTTATAATCACATGCACCAGTTATAATTTGCTTGCACCTGTTATAATTTACATGCACCAGTTATAATTTACATTCACCAGTTATAATTACATGCACCAGTTATAATTTACATGCACCAGTTATATTTACATGCACCACTTACAATTTACATGGACAAGTTATAATTACATGCACCAGTTTCTCTCTCTTCCTTTCAGATTCTCTCCCTTATTTTTTGCATTCTCTCTCCTTTTTGAATTATCTCTCTTGCTTTACACCGATTATAATTACATGCACCAGTTATAATTTACATGCACCAGTTATAATTACATGCACCAGTTATAATTTACATGCACCAGTTATAATTTACATGCACCCGTTATAATTTACATACACTAGTTATAATTACATGAACCAATTATAATTTGCTTGCACTACTTAATTTACATGCACCAGTTATAATTGCATGCACCAGTTATAATTTACATGCACCAGTTATAATTTACATGCACCAGTTATAATTGAATGTGCCAGTTACAATTTACATGGACAAGTTATAATTACATGCACCAGTTATAATTTACATGCACCAGTTATATTTACATGCATCAGTTATAATTACATGCACCAGTTATAATTTACATGCACCAGTTATAATTACATGCACCAGTTATAATTTGCTTGCACCAGTTATAATTTACATGCATCAGTTATAATTTAGATGCACCAGTTATAATTTACATGCACCACTTATAATTACATGCACCAGTTATAATTTTCATGTACCAGTTATAATTTTCATGCATCAGTTATAATGTACATGCACCAGTTATAATTACATCCACCAGTTATAATTTACATGCACCAGTTATAATTACATGCATCAGTTATAATTTACATGCACCAGTTATAATTTACATGCACCAGTTATAATTACATGCACCAGTTATAATTTGCTTGCACCTGTTATAATTTACATGCCTCAGTTATAATTTACATTCACCAGTTATAATTACATGCACCCGTTATAATTTACATGCACCAGTTATAATTTACATGCACCAGTTATAATTTACAAGCACCAGTTATATTTACATGCACCAGTTATAATTACATGCACCAATTATAATTTACATGCACCAGTTATAATTACATGCACCAGTTATAATTTGCTTGCACCAGTTATAATTTGCTTGCACCAGTTATAATTTACATGCACCAGTTATAATTTACATGCACCAGTTATAATTTACATGCACCAGTTATAATTACATGCACCACTTATAATTTACATGCACCAGTTATAATTACATGCACCAGTTATAATTTACATGCACCAGTTATAATTACATCCACCAGTTATAATTTACATGCACCAGTAATAATTTACATGCACCAGTTATAATTTACATGCCCCAGTTATAATTACATGCAACAGTTATAATTTACATGCATCAGTTATAATTACACGCACCAGTTATTATTTTCATGCACTAGTAATAATTACATGCATCAGTTGTAATTTGCATGCACCAGTTATAATTTACATGCATCAGTTATTATTACATGAACCAGTTATAATTTACATGCACCAGTTATAATTTGCATGCACCAGTTATAATTTATATGCACCACTTATAATTACATGCACCAGTTATAATTTACATGCACCAGTTATAATTACATGCACCAGTTATAATTTACAAGCACCAGTTATATTACATGCACCAGTTATAATTTGCTTGCACCAGTTATAATTTACATGCACCAGTTATAATTGCATGCACCAGTTATAATTTACATGCACTAGTTATAATTTACATGCACCAGTTATAATTGAATGCGCCAGTTATAATTTACATGGACAAGTTATAATTACATGCACCAGTTATAATTTACATGCACCAGTTATAATTTACATGCACCAGTTATATTTACATGCACCAGTTATAATTAAATGCACCAGTTATAATTTACATGCAATAGTTATAATTACATGCACCAGTTATAATTTGCTTGCACCAGCTATAATTTACATGCACCAGTTATAATTACATCCACCAGTTATAATTTTCATGCACCAGTTATAATTAAATGCACCAGTTATAATTTACATGCACCAGTTATAATTACATCCACCAGTTATAATTTACATGCACCAGTTATAATTACATGCACCAGTTATAATTTATATGCACAAGTTATAATTTACATGCACCAGTTATAATTACATGCACCAGTTATAATTTACATGCACCAGTTATAATTACATGCACCAGTTATAATTTGCTTGCACCTGTTATAATTTACATGCACCAGTTATAATTTACATTCACCAGTTATAATTACATGCACCAGTTATAAGTTACATGCACCAGTTATAATTACATGCACCAGTTATAATTTACATGCACCAGTTATAATTACATGCACCAGTTATAATTACATGCCCCAGTTATAATTACATGCAACAGTTATAATTTACATGCACCAGTTATAATTACATGCACCTGTTATAATTTTCATGCACTAGTAATAATTACATGCATCAGTTGTAATTTGCATGCACCAGTTATAATTTAAATGCACCAGTTATTATTACATGAACCAGTTATAATTTACATGCACCAGTTATAATTACATGCACCAGTTATAATTTGCATGCACCAGTTATAATTTATATGCACCACTTATAATTACATGCACCAATTATAATTTACATGCATCAGTTATAATTACATGCACCAGTTATAATTTGCATGCACCAGTTATAAATTACATGCACCTGTTATAATTACATGCATCAGTTTTAATTTACACGCAATAGTTGTAATTACATGCACCAGTTATAATGACATGCACCAGTTATAATTTGCAAGCACCAGTTATAAATACATGCACCAGTTATACTTTTCATGCACCAGTCATAATTTACATGCACCAGTTATAACTATATGCACCAGTTATAATTTGCATGCACCAGTTATAATTTACATACACCAGTTATAATAACTATGCACCAGTTATAATTACATGCACCAGTTATAATTTGGATGCACTTGTTATAATTACATGCACAGTTATAATTTTCATGTATCAGTTATAATTTGCATGCACAAGTTATAATTACATGCGCCTGTTATAATTTACACGCACCAGTTATAATTACATGCACCAGTTATAATTGTCTTGCACCAATTATAATTGTCATGCACCAGTTATAATTTACATGCACCAGTTATAATTACATGCACCAGTTATAATTTACATGCCCCAGTTATAATTACATGCAACAGTTATAATTAAATGCAACAGTTATAATTACATGCACCTGTTATAATTTTCATGCACTAGTAATAATTACATGCATCAGTTGTAATTTGCATGCACCAGTTATAATTTACATGCACCAGTTATTATTACATGAACCAGTTATAATTTACATGCACCAGTTATAATTACATGCACCAGTTATAATTTGCATGCACCAGTTATAATTTATATGCACCACTTATAATTACATGCACCAGTTATAATTTACATGCACCAGTTATAATTACATGCACCAGTTATAATTTGCATGCACCAGTTATAATTTACATGCACCAGTTATAATTACATGCATCAGTTTTAATTTACACGCAATAGTTGTAATTACACACCAGTTATAATGACATGCACCAGTTATAATTTACATGCACCAGTGATAAATACATGCACCAGTTATAATTTTCATGCACCAGTCATAATTTACATGCACCAGTTATAACTATATGCACCAGTTATAATTTGCATACACCAGTTATAATAACCATGCACCAGTTATAATTACATGCAACCGTTATAATTTGCATGCACCAGTTATAATTACATGCACCAATTATAATTTTCATGTATCAGTTATAATTTGCATGCACAAGTTATAATTACATGCGCCAGTTATAATTTACACGCACCAGTTAAAATTACATGCACAAGTTATAATTGTCTTGCACCAGTTATAATTACATGCACGAGCTATAATTTTCATGCACCAGTTATAATTTGCATGCACCAGTTATAATTTGTAAGCATCAGTTATAATTTGCATGCACCAGTTATAATTTGCTTGTATAAGTTATAATTATATGCACCAATTATAATTACATGCACCTGTTATAATTTGCATGCACCAGTTATAATTACATGCACCATTTATAATTTATATGCATCAGTTATGATTCCGATCCAACATTTAAAATTACATGCATCAATTATAATTTACATGTACCATTATAATTTTGTACCAGTTATAATTTATTTCCGGAGGTTATTTTTTAAATTTTAATTATAATTTTCTACCAAATATAATTTACATGCGCCGATTATTTTTTAAATTTTAATGGCAATCTTAAATATCAATTTTTTTAAAAAATTAAATGCAAATAGAGGAGAGAAAATACAAAAAGTATGTGAGAGAAAGTAAAACGTAGCTTTAAAAAAGAGTATATAAAATTTAAAAAGGAAGAGAGAGAATGCAAAAAGTAGGAGAAAGATTGCATAAAGTAAGGGTATTTAGGGAATGAAAAAGACCTTTTTTGAAACAAAGTTTGGAAAATGGACTTATGTGAAAAGATTTTTTTCCTCCCTGCATTTATTTGTACACTATTTAAAAATAGAGATTTATGTCAAAAACTTGTTTGGTTAGAGTACTTAAATGTAAATTTCCCTAAAATTATTTATTAAACTTTTATTTTCATGTTTAGCCAATAAATCGTTTTCGATTGCTAGAACTGATAATCTCTCTATTTATCTCCAAAATTACCAATCTAAACTAAAAACAAATGTCATTCTTTTCCCAGGATTTCTTCAACCAATTCTGATAATCCTAGATTTTATGCAAACTTCTCACCTTCAAAAAAATGTTCAAACTGTGAGATCTCCGACCACTTCTTTGGCAATTTGGGCAGCCAGGGAGTTAGATGGGCAGATCGACCTGTGCATCGGGCAGGGAAGATTTAGCATCTAAGGACCCTAGAATAGGTTCGAGCAGCGTGAATAAAGGCTTGGGCATCGCGGATCATGCCCCTGGAAGCCCGGGCAGCCCGAACACATTCTCGGGCAGCCTCTTGACTGTTCTGGACTGTGGATTTTGACCTTCCAAGAATCAATTGTGTACTGAAAGTCAAAATGAAGTTTCGACTATTCCTACTACTTCATCCAAATCTAATTCGAATACTTCTCAACCTTTAATCAAATCAGGCTTCCTAAATAATAGAAAATCTGGTTTATTTAAGGGACCAAATAGCATACCCAAAGCTGAACAAAAAAAAGGTTCCAAATCCTGGGTGGAACTGGTCAATAAGGAATATGATCTCAATTTCCCAGTAGCAAATTCTCTTCGAAATAAATATTTAAACTACATCCCTGATGAAGATTGTCTCTTAGACGTACAACTCATGGAAAGTTTGGAGGCCGAATTCATGGAACATCACGAGTAAGATGAGTCGTGGGAACATCGCTGCTCAGACTATGAGGATGAGGCAGAGATGGTTTTACGAGTTCTACCAGCATCAAATTTCCAGACTTACAACTTAAAGACTCGATCACGCAAGAAATAAATCAAGTTATTTACATGCTTGGATTGTTAGTTTTGGTTGGAATGTAGTTCTGTTTAATGATGGGGTCTTACTGAAATCTGAAGCCTAAGACAAATATATCAATTTCTTAGGGATTGAGCTGCCCTTGATTACAAGGAAATATTTTGTCAATAATTTTCTTAAAATGAGTAAGCTATAGCTTTAAATGTATTAAATCGTGTCAATAACTTATTTAATCTCCAGCAATAGCTAAAAAATACTTTAATAATTTCGTTAATCACATCCAAAGGACTGTTTGATGGCCGCTTCCGCTTATGAATGAATCTGATTCAAAATGCTATCCGCTCTACCAAAAATGGCACAATTCAAATAACACACGCAATCAAATTTGCTTCAAAAAACCAAAATAGAAGACGTGCTAATGCCATATAATGATAATAAATATACTTGTCATGCATCACTTTGTTTATTACCGTACAAAATGCGACTATGGCTTTCAAACTCACAATTTTAGTTAGAGAACGACGCTTTACACATAAAATAAATAAATAAAAACAAATGAATTGCTTGATCTGTGTATATGTTTTTATGGTTTTAAACTTACTCCCAACTATTTTCTAAATAACCTGAAGATGAATAATTAAACAACAGAATAATTGAGTTTTTCCCTTTATTTTCACTCCAAA